>BMAO01034350.1:0-334779 GCA_019973975.1 Trichonephila clavata | reverse complement strand
ACAATGAGACTTTATTCAGTTCAAGTATTCCGTATACACAAATATAACTGAATTTATCTATGATATTACAAAATTTATTATAACACTATAGTAAAATAATTTCAAGTCATGTAATAAAAATCAAACTTTTAAATTGCACCGACTTAAAACTGAGAAAAATTAGATGTTATACGTACAAACCTGGGGTTTCTAATTTCAGTTTGTATCATTATTATTTTTATAAGTGTTTCAAAACTTTTTGAAAGCATCATGATAAATTAGGCTGAGTAATCTCTGTCATCGTATATATATAACAAATGCTATCAATTTTATGTAAAACATATTTTAAACATAAAAAAAATATATCCTCATATAACATATTTAATTAAAGTAGTGTTTGATACAGTGTACATAATTTGGATAAAACATTTTTTTTAATTAGATCTTTAGAGGCATTATTAATTTTTGTTTCATGCCTTTAGAAACTAACTGTGTTTTTCTCAGACTTTTCAATTTGAGGATATATTTCTCCAAGGATTTTTCTGTTCAAGATAATATTGAAAATTTTTGTAGAATTTATATATATATATATATATGTTCTTTAAAAGTTAGTATGGATTTCGGTCTGAGAGCACTAGTTATTTTTTCTAAAAATCTTAAATTAATAGTTTTAAAAAATTTGATATATATTCCATAGCTGTAAAAATAATTATTAAAATTCAACAAGGAATTTTTAGTAGGGAATATTAGTTTGAAATGTTCAAATCCATACTAACTTTTGTTCTCAATAATCTTAAGAAACAGAAATCACTGAAAATAACTAAAAAACTTTAAAAATTGAGTATTTTACAAGAAAAATTTGTAATTTTTAAAATTAAGACCGGTAAAAAAATTTTTATTTGAAGAATAAATTTAATAATATAATCTAAAAAGAAAACACAAATTACTTTCAATATTACTGTCTTTAAAACGGGCACTGTGTAGCCTTAACATCACTACTCAAACTAGTAACATATTTAAAGCAATCCGTTATTTTTTCAAGAGCGTACCATGCCCAACCATAGATATAAAGATCAAGGAGAAAAAAAAAACGGAATTTAAAAATTGCTACAAAACACACACACATATATATATATACAAGGGGTGATCAAATGAAAAGGTACGAAACGACACGGTGGGTACAAATATAGACTTTATTCAAAATATACACCATAGGCCTGAGCACAACGATCCCACTGATGAACAAGCCGCAGGATTCCTTGTTCCCAGAATTCCTGTGGCTGTGACGAGACCCAGTCCTTCACAGTGTCCTTGAGTACGTCGTCCGAGTTGAAGCGCTTTCCTTTCAGGTGTTTCTTCAGTGGACCAAACCCATGGAAATCGCAGGGTGACATGTCAGGACTGTAGGACGGATGGTCCAACGTCTCCCATTGGAACTTGTCCAGTTCCATTTGTGTGACTCTGGAGACGTGTGGACGCGCGTTATCATGGAGCAGAACCACACCCTCCGTGAGCAGCCCCGGTCTTTTGTTCTTGATGGACCTGCGTAGGCGTCGGAGTGTCTCACAGTACACATCGGAGTTAATGCTTTTCTGTGCTCGAGTAATTCTGTGCTCGTATCATTTGGACGCCGCTTTTTATAAGAAGAGCCTTTGCTCTCTCCTGCGCATGCGGGCACCCGCGCATGATCCGATCCCAGTCAGAGTCTCCAATGGCATCCCGAGATGTCTCGCTACATTCTCCCTTGGCGGAATATGCAAATGTTTAACTGTTTCATTTTTATGTCGTTTCGTACATTTTCATTTGATCACCCCTTGTACTAACCGTTACCCGCCCGCTTCGCAGGGTATTTCATGACGTTTTATAAATATATACTGTTTATATATATATATATACCTGTAACTCTCGACTCTTGATATAAAAAAAGAACAGGACTTCTAATTTGTATTTTCTAAAAATTTTAAAAATTGAAGTATAGAAGGATGTTTGTACCTTCGTACCCTATAACCAAGTGGATTTCCGCGTAACCTATTTTTGGTGGAACTCTATTCCATAAGCATGCAAGACAAATTTTAAGTCTAAGTCTAATAGAGTAAAAACGAAGTTTTTATTATCAATTCCTACTGTAATTCCGTTGAGAAACGTTCTCCAATATAACTGTTCTTAGCGGATTTCAATTTAACAAATGGAAAATGCGAACCAAATTCCACTATTATAGACCTTGTATTTCGAAAAAAGGAAATTTTTTTGTCTCAATACACCCCAGTAACCCATGCTCCCCAGGAGTTGATTTCCTAAAATACATTCTTAGTAGATCCCTGTTCAACAAAAGAAACATGCTTAACCAATTTCAAGTATGTGGGTCTAACAATTCAAAAACGGGATTTTTTCCCCATAATTCCCCGTGACCTCTCGCAACCCTCCTTAGAGTTTATAATTTCGTTTTAATGGAACTCTGTTCCATGAAAGGAACATGCCCACCAATTTTCAAGCAGGTAGGTATAATAGTTTAAAAAACGGAAATACTTATATCCATTACGCCCCTTAATCCCTCGAAATGAAACTTGTGGTTTAATTTTCGCGAAATTCATTTTGTAGCGGTTCTCTACTCTGCGAAAGGAATCTTTTACCAAATTTCAAGACTGTACGTCTAATAGTTTAAAAACCAATTTTCATATCTGTAGGTTGAATAGTTCCGTAGATATCGTGATTAGTCAGTCAGTCAGTGAGTCGCTTTTCTTCTTTATATATATATATAGATATATAACCCAAATTTGCTGGTCTTAATTCAGTAACAGCTTTAGAAATCATAATAGGTATCCTTTTTAGACCATTGACTTTTTTGCTTTTTCCATTTTTATTACACTATATATATATATATATACATATATATATATATAAGTATATATATATATATATATATATATCGTCTCCCTCCACTACTTCTCTCTACAAAAATAAAACTTCGGAAATTATATTTTTCCTCTAGTCCCAACTGTAGATATACTAAATTTTTCTTCAAAAAATTTAAAATCCCTTCCCTCTTCTTAGCCCGATGGACTTTATTTTTGATATCCAAGACAACAACCATAAATATGCTCGTGAATTCACTGAAGAACTTCCTCTGTAAATCATGAGTCTTATTAAGATAATTTCATGAAAAAATTGATAGCAACATCAGATTTCAAAAGCGCACTACTGTTCTCCACACCGCTCCTCTGGGGAATTTAAGCATCGCAATCGTGTCACTAGAAAAGAAGATCAAAGCAGTAAAAATTCAAAATAAAAGAGCCGATCACAAAAATGCACCGATTTTATCTCCGCTTATAATCGGCCACACTAAAAATAACATTATGAGAGTACAAACGCAGACTATATACAATAAATATTCTGAAAACGTTGCACGTAGGAAATAAAAAAAGGAATCTTAGCTTGAAAATTAATTCAATGAATATAATAATTTAATTGAAGGCTGTGAAATTTGTGTCACATTTTCATGAGTATTGAAAACACTGGCGGAGCTGCTCCCTGTATCATCTTTGAGGGCCCTCTCTAAGGCCACCCCCGCGATTTCTTGCTTACACGTTTGGGTGCCCGCCCTCAAAGCTTGGGGCCCCGTATCATTGATATGCGGTAACTAGGCCCCTGATTGGATATAGCATTAATTTGTAAAACAAGAAATGGAATGCTGTTAAAAAAGGACTGACAAAAAAGTGCTCTAGTTAATAATTTTCTAAGAAAAAGGACATTTTCTTTTTAAAGATTCAAATCGAAACTTTATTTCCATAATAAGCATCCTTCTATGACAATTTCAAATACAATTTGTATCTAAGAGATATGAGCAGAAAGAAACTTATTAAAATTTCGCATATTTCTATCAAACAAACAGAATTAGATCGATAAATAAATAAAGGTAACAAAGATAAATAAAACAAATAAATCCCCTAAAATTCGGAAAAAAAATACTTTTTCTAAATTTTAAATAAAGATCTACCAAATTCTTCGTCGAAAAATTAAAACCCCCACCCATATTTCGTTTCCCTTCTTATTCTTATGGCCATTGTTTATGATACCTAAGACAATGTAGACGTATTTGTCAAGAGGCAATTTGAACGTTTTTTTCCTAAAAATCCGGAGCCTTATAACGATGATTTTATAGAAAAGTTGAAATTAATTACATGATTTCTAAACTACAATACCAATTTCCACAAAAAGGGATAAATGTCATCCGAAACTAGGAAACAGTAAAATTTGACAATAGAATTACCTCAAAAATGTTGTACTCAAAGGCCTACCCTGAAATACAATAATTCATGTGACAAAATATCAAGTGCATTACACTCAATTATTTTCCATATGAATGGGAAAAACTCACATAATAATTATACCCAAATTAAGCAAATATATCCTATGTTTTCCGACAAATCTAGACTGATTAGCCTCATCATTTCTGCAGAAAAATGTATTTTTGAGTAGATTCCAGAACTATATATACTTAGAAATGCAATGCACATTTTGATACCTATCCACTAGCACGGCTTTCAAAAAAAAAATGTCTCCGCACCCAATTTTGTGCGGCAGTGACAGAACCTTATTCAAACGTTGAAACTATTTGTAGAAAACTCTTTCCTTTCTTTCCTCACCCCCCTACCCGTTTGCTGACACGTTTTTCCTCTCTTCGATCTGGTTCTTCAAAGAGCGCATGCGCTCTCATACCGACTACATCTGTCAATCATTTCTGAACCACACCCCGTTGCTATAGTAACGATAGGTTTCCAGAAAACAAAAGTTATCTTTATGACGTCATCCGAGTTGCAAACAACGCCATCTGTTGGATAAAGCAGATTTGTGAAATTTCGAAGACGCTCTTAAATTTATCAAGGCTCAAAGTCTTACCGTTGCCATGGCATTATGTGCAGGGTCGAGAGCTCCAGTGAAAATATATCACACACAATCCCATTCTCTAATCAAAATAAAATCCGTAGAATTAGCGAATCTTAATCGAAGTTTATTAGTAAATTTTTTTGTCAAAAGTAGCAATAGACAGTTCAATGTGTTCACTTTATCAGTAATCTCCAAGCGTTTCTGATCACGTATTCCTAAAACGAGAATAGTTTAAAGTTTTATAATCCATTATATAGGATATATATATACACTCATGTCCATAAATTAAGAATAATGAAGTTCAGGCAAAGAAAAAGACAGAAGCAAAACAAATTTGACTTATTTGTAAAGTCTATTTATTAAACAAAGGGTAAAGAGCAAAAAAGATGCTATATGTTTGACATAATTAATAAAAATTACGATTTTTACTCCCTGGAGCAAATTAAAAAGAACCTATTTACAAAAAACAGTATAACATGGTTAGTATGATGGTTAATACGGAGTATGTCTCCCGGACGATGCAATACAGGCCTTACAACGCCTACGCATGCTGAGTATCAAATTATCAATCTGATCTTGGGGAATATTACACCACTCATCAAGCAATGCCCTCCGAAGTTCCGGTAGACAGGTGGGAGGGGGTTGATGGGCTGCAATTCGTCGGCCAAGTATATCCCACACATGCTCTATTGGATTCAAGTCCGGGGAGTATGCTGACCAATCCATACGGGTGATATCCTCCGATTGCAGGCATTCGTCTACAATGTTTGCACGGTGAGGACGGGCATTGTCATCCATAAACAGAAATTCAGCACCCATGGCGCCCCGAAACAAACGTACATGTTGTTCCAGAATGACATCCCGATAGATGTGGCCTGTCATCGTAACACTCTGAACACATGCAGGTCAGTTCTGGATTCAAGAATAATTCCTCCCCAAACGAGCCATCCTGCACCACCGTAACGGTGTCGTTTAATGGTGTTCTCTTGGTGGTAACGGGTACCTGGCGCTCTCCATATGAAAGTCCGGCGAGAACCAGACTGCAAACTAAAACTGGACTCGTCGGAAAACATCACACAAGACCACTGTTACGGTGTCCACAATGCATGCTCTCTACTCCAGGTTAATCGCAGGCGACAGTGAGTTGCGGTAAGGGGGACACATCTGACAGGCCTACGAGCATATAGACCAATGTACCCTTAGCGTCTGTACATGGTCTGCCTTGAAACTGTCGTACCGGTAGCTGAAGAGAGCTGACGAGAAAGGTCTGATGTTGTGCTCCGTCTGTTTCTTTTGGCAGTAACTGCCAAATTCCGGTCCTCATTCAACGTTGTAACTCGGGGGCGACCTGTGCTGTAACATCTACTCACATTACCATCATCTTGGAATCGTTGCCAAAACCTAGAGATGACACTCTGGGCGATTCCAAGTTCCTCGGATACTTCCAGCTGGGTACGTCCACATTCCAGTCGTCCGATAATTCTACCACGTAAAAAATCATCCAAATGCTTCCTTTGTGCCATAACTATGCGGTTATTCCACTGAAAGGCTTTTAAAGTGCTTGTGAACAATTTTACTTCCTTGCCACCATTCCTTATATACCCCTCTCTTACATTCTCGTCATTGTGACGTACTATCCGCGCCATCTGGTGGTTTCCTGTAATTTGCATATTCTTCTTCAAGATGTGTGTGATAATTCTACAGGTGAAATTTTTATTTTAGAGTTCAATTTCTGTGTGATTCTGAATTATCCTTAATTTATAGACATGAGTGTATATATATATATATATATATATTCAAAATTTCTCTACAAGAGAGATATATATACAATCTAAAAACATGTAATTATATAACAATAGAAACATTAAAATGTGCACAATAACATATTATCAAACTGTAGATCTGTAATTTGATTTAAATGTATGTATATTTTTAAAATAAATAAATAATTTGATTTTTATCTACACACTGTGTGTGTGTGAAATTAAATTCCAAATCCACATTTTAACTGACGTTCAGAGGTCTTTTCGCCAAAATTCTAGCTTCCCCGTGTATTTGTGCGTATACAATTTATTGAGCTCTCTAGATGCTAGTTCAACCAGACTTTCTAATTGAACTAGTTCGGTTATTTCCATACTTCTAGTACAACAATCACACTTGATAAATGATTAAACACCCGCAAGTAATCGTGAATATTCTCTTATATCACATGTGGTACAGGCATCCCGCTGTGGAGATCATTGCACTACATCATTGAAGTAAACTTGAACAAAAAATCAACAAAAAGTTTTAGTTAAAAAAATTAACAAGCCTGTTTTTGGTATCGAACATTTATATCTTGTTGTAATAAAGAAACAAACTTAAGTGGATGAGATAAGGAATCGCCAAGATAATTAATTCTTTTGGAAAACGACAAGGTAAACGTTCAATAACACATAGATGGATTATAACTTAAATTAAAAATTAAAGAATTATATCAAAATCTTTAATTAAGAATTTCTTCTGCTGAGATATATTAGTCTAGTATGAGTGCATAAATCTTATTCATCTTATAACTAAATACACTGGCCTCAAAGTTAAGGAACAACCGGTTTTTTTGCGCCTTATTTTCAAATGAATGAATGTAGAAACCAAATTTAGATGACATGTGCACAAAACAGTTGTGTATTGACTGCAAGATAGAAGTTTACGTAACAAAAATTCAAAAATGATTTACAATAAAAAAAGGCAATCTCGCTGGAAAAGTCCATTCTTGGAAAAAATAATAATCACTGTTTTATGCGTGGTAAAATGTTATAGAAACATAACAAAAATAGGTTTTAATAAGGGATATACCCACCCCTAGCTTGAATGCATTGGAGGAATTGAATTTTCATGCTGTCAATTAAGTTGTCGGTTACCGAAATGGGAAGCGAAGACCAGACACGAAGTGAGCTTCGTTCCAGCTCTCCTAAAGACCTTGAAGGAGGACTTAAAGCAGCAACTGTCTACCAAGATAGTTCCAAAGATGCTCTATCGGATTTAAATCTAGAGATCGAACTGGCCATTCCATTCATTCCAAACCAAGACCCTCAAGATATTCCTCAACAATTACAGCTTGGTGAGTTCGTGCATTATCATCCATCAGAATGAAGTCATTGCCAATTGCACCAAAATACGGGTGGACATATGGATCGAGGATCTCACTCCGATATTTCATACTAATCAGATGTCTTCCCTTGAATACATGCAGGTCAGTGGGACCTCCGAATGAGATCCCTGCCCAAATCATTATTCCTCCACCTCGGTAACTGTGTCTTTCAACAGTGTTGGATTGATGATATCTGGTGCTTCATTCCCTCCAGGAGTAGACCTCCTGAATCGCTCTCCAGTGTGAATCTGGACTCGTCTGTAAAGAGTACAGAAGCCCATCGGTGTCTAGTTCAGGAAACGTGTTCTTTTGCCCAAGATAAGCGGGCCCTTCTCTGTCATCTGTTGAGGAGTACACACACAAATGGTCGCCTTGCATAGAGACCCGAATTGTGAAGACGCCTAAGCACCATACTAGCGGATATTCTTCTCCCAGATGCTACATAGTGGTCTGCAACAAGTTGCGGCACAGAAATCCTTCTTCTCCTTCGGGCCGAAAGAGCGATAAAATGGTCTCCTGCAGGTGTTGTAGCTCGTGGTCGGCCTGGTACATGTCTTCTGGACAAAGATGCTTCGGTTTATATTGATTCCAGAGACGGTGGACCACACTACGAGACACATTTAGACGCCTAGCAGCATCAGCCTGTGAAAACCCTATTTTCATCCATCCGACCACCCTCCACCTTAACGAATCGGGCAAACGGCTTCTCTCAGACAATGCGAGACCCCACTGCCTATTGTCAACAAATCTGCTAACAAAAGTTGTAAATCAACAAAAGTTACACGCTTAATTACGAAAGCCTGAAGTATGCATATTTTTCTCTCACTCATATTTCTGTTCTTTCCTATTAAAAAAAGCAGCTATTGTTTTTGCATAAATTTGTTTAAAGTTCATTTTTATCATTTATGTAAACTATAAATTTTATTGTTACTGTCATTTTTTTTTACATTGAGCTTCAAAAAACATGTTGTTCCTTACCTTTTGGAGACCAGTGTATTTAATGCCTTATTTCAAATCGTTTTGTTTTTCAACGAACAATATTTAAAAAAATATTTGGAAGCCGCCTACCTATCGTATCAATATATTAAACACTTTAAGGATGTAATGATCGTTTTTTATGTTTTATTTATACGAGACGTTTTCTGTTTCATCTTATTTCCATTTTATTTACTCTTTTATGTTTAGCTAATTTAGGTAAGTTAATTCTCTACTTTAAAATTATTCTAATAAGTGTTATCATGTACAAAAGAGTGTTAAAAGCCATTTCTAGCCTTAATAGAGAATGTAACTCAAGTACTCGTTGACTTAAAAAAATAATTGGTTCACTATCCATTGCATCAAGTATTATAGAATTCATTTATCTGAGACAAATGTTTAAAGAAACTACTGATATCCTACTTGGCATAAGAGACGAATAATTGCTGTTAATGAAGATTTTAATAGATTGAATCATTTACTAAGATTTGGATTTTCTTAGCTAGAAAAACAAAGCTATATTTTGCTACAAGATCCTATACCTGACTTATAGTTCGGAGACCTGAACTATGATCATGAAGGAGGAAGGGATTTGGAGGTGCTTTTGAATGCAAGGTTCTGAGAAATGTTTTGGGGGAATTCAGAAAATAGTAATTAGAGTAGAAGATGCAATACCTAATTATACCGAATGTTCAAATAGCCAGATGTTCTTTACATTAAAATAAGTCACCTCAATCAGTGGCGTAACGAAAAACATTAAGGCGCCCCTGCAAAGTCAGGTTATGGCCCCAGCCGGTTCTCACAAAGGATTGTAAAACCATAACATAGGCTTTGAGCCCCATAGAATCCTGCCACACCCGCGACGTGAGGTTTGGGGGGTATATGTTTCTCCACTGACCTCAATTAGATTGGGTATGCTATCCGAATGAACGAAAGTAGCATTCTCGTTGTGAAAATAGCCGTACTTCGAACGGCGCTGGGGTGGAGTGACGTCACGCCCCACCCTTATGATGTAAACCACTTTTTCGGACACTCCGAACTTGTGCAAGCAGAGGGTGGGGTCATTGCTCTGCTGTATTGCAGTGTAAATTAAGCCTTTTAAATGAATTCTTTGATAAATATGTTATCTCAACAATAACATTCTAAAAGAAATCTTTTTAGCTAGACCTTATAACACTTAAAGAAGAAAAAGGCCTAAACTACGATAGATTGATGAAGTAGATGATTTTTTGGTCTTTAAAACTAAGAATTGGTGGAGTTTGATGCCAGTAGAGGCTAAGAATTGGTGGAGTCTAGGATGGTTCAGAAGGCTTTGACCCATCCTAGGCCGTCGCGCCGTGGATGATGATGATGATGATCTGATGCATCCATCATCCGGTCTAAGATCTACATGTAATTTTCTTCAAATTCCCTTTTCTTTCAATTTAACAGTGCCCTAAATCTGAAAGGAAAACCCAACTCTTCTTTTACGGGATATGACAGCATACGCGTTTCCAGTGCCAATTTAAGCTCATTCCGGGTCCTGGGTGCCAAAGATCTACAGGCCCCCTTGGTACTGGTGGATCGAAATTTATAACCAGAAAATCTAATTAAGTCCAGCTTATTCGGACCCTTTTACGCCTTTCCGGACCCCTGGGCACCCACCCCAAGCGCCCAGGGGATAAACTGACACTGCGCATTTCACATTCTTTATTTTCTCTACGGAAAATTGTTCTTTCTCACCAAACAAATGAACAAAAATAGGCATTCAAATTCAAATTTTTAAGTAAACCCACCGTATGTCCGCGATTAGGTCTAATATTCCTAAGTAGTTGCCATTAAGTTAAGAATCAATATGTTTTACATCACTACGGAACTCTAATCCACGTGATAAGAGAAATTTGTTTACTGACGCTACTCTCCGCAGAACTTTGATCCAAAGTATTCTTGTTCCTTATTAGATTGACTTTCTAAAGAACTGTTAATTAAATTTTGTGTACGTCTTCTACAAATAAATTCCTGTACACATTCACGATGCATTGAACTGTTTTCGTGCGTTTTCATTCTTTGTGCCGCATTCTTCCAGTAAGAAAATCCTTCCAAAAGTTGAATTTAGCAAGCAGATATTTCACTAAATAGGATTCTTGAAAAAAATATACATTTCATGTAAATGTCGAATACATGAGCAATTCTCTTTTTATTTCACCACTTACATGTTTTCGAAACATCATCAAGAGGGAAAATTTTCCTTTACAAAATCATCATACTGTCTTCATGAAGCCGAAAATCATTGTCAAATTGTAGAAATTCTTTTACACCAGAAATTTCATATGTCTCCGGTAATATTTCGTCATAATCCAAAATCAACTTGATATTCTGGTCCAAGTCGGTTTCTGTTTAGAATATTTAATTGGACTATCGAATCAGCTTGAATGTCATCTTGCAACTGAACTTTATATTCCTCTTCTACAATCTTTTGTGGTGTAGGATCTACTGCCATAATTTCACCTGTTGACGTACTTAGAGAAGTATCAAGTAGATTTTCCGTTGATGTTCTACGAGTGAAGCCAATTTGAAAAAAATTATATGTTTTATTCACATTTGTTCAGCAAACTTGTTTGATTTCTCTTTTTGATTTTTTCGTATCTGTGCACAACTTAGGTACCTCTTTTTTTTCACGTCGACATTTGGGGATACGAAAATTTACAAAAAGAAAATAAGAAAGTAATTTTTTAAAATATCAGTTAAAAGAAAGCAAGAGTTTAGAGTCCAGAACAAGATTCACTTCTTTTAGAACGTTGACTGTTTTCGAATTTTTTTATAACTAGGCCAAATGTAAACTTTAGAAATGTATCATATAATTTACTTTAAAAAATATATTTTTTGTAATGTCAACTGTTTTATGTATATAAACCGAATTAACTAATAAAATAACTTAATCTAAATTAAGCCTTGATTATGAGCCAATCTCAGGGAGGGGGGAGCTAAATTTGTATTATGCAAATGAAATTATTAAATTTATTGAATAGCAATAAGACTAACACTAATTTAAACTAAACCTACAAAATTTTCATTTTAAAACACATAATTTTATATTTTTTTCATAAACCACAAGTAAAACGTATATACCAGTAATAAACTTACTTTGTAATTAATGTTAAGGATAGTAGAAAGCAGAAAACAAATATTTTAAGCATTTTCCCAACATTCAGAGCAGACTGTATTCATATGTTTTAAACACATATTTCTCTTACATTGAAGGCAAAATGAATGGATTTTTACATCTTTTACCCGTGGATAAACAGTGCAGAGCCCCTTTTTAGATGAATTAGTGCTCTTTTTATTATCTTCTGTATCATCAAAGCTTCTTTTGAGTTTTTTGTCAGTTATATGTTTTCGTCAATTTATTTGTTTTTTGTTCACAAGTTTCTTCTAATTCTGGCGCCGTATCCATGGGATGAAAAGATTGTTCAATATGATGCTCTTCTGAAATTACACAGTCTTATCTTGGAAATCACTTAGTTCATCCTCAGAATCTGTCGATACAGTATCTAATAGATAACAGAGCCATTGCTGCTCCCTCTCCCATGGAATTTTTGCCATAATTTCTGAAAAGTGTTTTAAAAATTTTTAACAAAAAATTATATTTTACAATTATTTTTAAGTTTTATATTATTTTCATTCTAGAATTATTGAAATTTTAAAGAAAATATGCATGCATATAAAAATATTTGAAAAAAAATATAAGTGAAAGAGTAAAACCTACCCTATTTTTTAGATGCTTCGAGTACGAAAATATAACTCAATTGCTCACGGGAGCTCTCAGTACTCCAGATAAACTTTTGAAGGTCGTTACGTTCCAATCGTCCGAACGAGAGTGATTGCATCATTCCTGAAGGTTCAATGACCTAAAATGTGCAGCTACAGAAAAAATCGTGGTTCTGCGCATTCTTTTTGAAATCCTAGGAAGCTTTCCTTGTTGCTGGGTGTACAGAACACCCCACGCGAGTGATCGTGGGCTAAAAAGCGCAAGGCCCATAGGCAATTGCCTACTCCGCCTAATGAGTAACCCGGCACTGCTGATGGGACTTCATTTCATAAACTGAACATGTCCCAATTCGATTGGTTGAAAATTGAAGTTGAAATGCAACTAGTTGATTTCCAGTCTAGTTCAATATGGATTCAAAAAATTTATTGGAACAAGAAAAAAATTGGAATTGATTGAAACAGAAAGATTAGCAAGCAATAAAAGTAAAAATGCTTGTAATGAAATTCTGGAAACTTAAAATTTTTAATTCCAGACACATTTAACTGTTTGAATAAGCTGACTCATGCTATTTTAACCATATTTCCATCTACCTATGCCTGCGAGTCATTATTTTCATAGATGAATAACATTAAAGACTCGCTTAGAAACCATTTTGTCAGGTGATTCCAATTTAGCATGCATTCTTCTAAAAGTAGCATCTTACAATCCTAATGTGTCATCTAATCTGCAATAACAGAAGTCACACTAACGTTACTTTAATTTGAATTATGCGTATAACTAAAGCATTTACAGTACAACATGTATGTTTTCGTAGCATATAAAGAGTTTTGAGTTGTTCGAATTAAGTTTAATTATTTTCCCAATAATCACAAGTCAAAATTATTTGATGGCACGTATATATCTCATCAAACATTTCTTTAGAATAAATTATAGTTTAAAACAATAAAAAATACGCTTTTATACTGAATCCAACTAAAAAGTAATTCTTTATATAAGAATAAAATGATTAAGGAGAAAACTAATGTCATTGGGGTAAAAGCGTGGGGTGCTCTATATCAATTGTTATAATTTCTTACTTTTGTTCCGAAATTCTGTGTTAGTGTAAGAATGTAGTACAAAGCACCCCACGCTTTTACCCCAATGACATTAATTTTCTCCTTAATCGTTTTAATCTTATTTAAAGAATTATTTTTTTACTTCTTAGTTGGATTCAGTATAAACGCGTGTTTTTTAGTTTTTTTAAAACTAAAATTTATTTTTCAGTTTTTAGTTCTATCTACAATAAAAGCATGTTTTTTATATTGTTAAGCTATCATTTATTCATTGTTGAATTTATCCTTAAGTTTGATATTTGGAGCCGGAATTGTAAGGCAGCTGGAATAAGTCTGGCTCTTCAATGGATATTAATTAGCGGGTCTCGCTTTTTATTCACTTCGTTTATGGGGCCTGTTTTCGTTAACGATACGGGTTCGGATGAGTCTCGTATCGTTATATTTCAAAGATTCTGTCTCTATACATACAGGTCAAACTAATAAAAGTGTGTTGAGAAGGAAAGTTCAAATTATTTTTAAAAAATTGATGTACCATGTTCTTATAACGGCTTAAAAAGTATGAAATTCCTACTTTTGATTTTTTTTCTTTCGTCTTTTATCACATTTTCATGCATTGTCATCCACTTCTGAGCTATGGTCTAAATTTCAAGTCTCTAGCTCATTGGGAAGTCAGTTTAAAATCAATTACAAAATTCCACCCGGACAGACATATAAGAAAGCGAAAAACATCGTAAGGTATCGTATTCTAAACGTATTGCTACATTAAAACAAAAAAAAAAATTTAATAGTTAGAACATAATTTTTTTTCACTCGAGTCTTTTTTTTATTTCCATTTTCAGAAAAATGTTTATAGTATGGTAAGAAATTGCGACGGACCCACCCTCCCCTTTCTCACATAAAGAACACACCCTTTTTTGTATGTTTTATTTCAAATACCAAGAGTGTATTTGATTTTAGGGTTACAACCTTAATCTTTTAGTCACCAAATCTAGAAAAGTATATGGAATTAACTGCCAAATCTGAAAATGGTATATGCAATAAGTCGCTAAATCTGGAAGTGGTATACGGCATTGTCGCCAAATCTGTTTATCGTTATTCCTGACGATCCTGAAAAGGACAATGGAACAAAATTTTGAAATTATTGTATTGTCAACGGTCCTTGACAAGTGTGCAAAATTTCGAATCAATCTGACCTTTCCAAGTGAGTAAAAATCGAGTTCCAAGATTCCGTTACATACAAATGAAACTTATAAAAGCGTGTTAAAAATCCATAAAGGTTCGCCATTTCTGTTGTATACAATGCAACAAATGTTGAAATTTTTCTCAATCCTTTGTCTTAAATATCTTTTTAAACAGAGTCAACAATGACAATCAATTAATATAAGTTTCCCATCAAACTTTTTAATTCCGATTTCGGGTATTTTATAATATTTTTCTTTTAAGAAATTTTTCCGTCGCGTTAGGACAATCTAGTTTTGCTAGGAAAACAGATTCCTTAATTTTAGTATTTAAATGCTCTTTTATGAGCCGTTTTAGTACATAAATTCATCTATATAAATATTCTTCATAGTTTTCAACTTCCAAATTAATATATCCTTGACCAGCATCACTATTTATCACCTCTGCATCCAGTCTTTTTGCTTCATTAAAGGTCTCATCACACGTACACGTTTTGTGCAATTTTTGGCCCAATTCGTGCAATTTTTACTCCGTTACCATAGCAATGGCTTTCGAACAACTTTTTGCCAGTGATCGGAGAAAGTTGCTTGAAATTCCAGCCAATGAGGTTCTTCGGCGCCCACGTCATAAACAAGATGGCGGTAACGACGGTAGCTTCGCACCAAACGCATCAGATATGGCGTATAATATTTTAATGGTGTACAATATTTTAACGGCGTATAATATTTTAAACATAATGATGCTCCATTTCTGTTTACCCCCATTAACAAAAGCGCGAGCGAAATAAAAGAAATAATATTGGATGATCGTTTTCGAAGCAGAAAAATCGGCGAGTAATGTTTCAAAGTCAAGAAAGAGCGCGGGTGACGTCACAGCATGTCGTTTTGTGCTTACGGTAACCCTTCACTCTCAGATTCGGTGAAAAGTTGGGCTAAAAAGTTGCATGGAAAATCTACATCACTTCGGCTTTAAAAAAACTCTTCTTTAATAAACTTAACAATTCTAGTAATACGTTTCCAATTTTCTTAATTTTTATTGCATTCAAATAATTTAATTAGAACTCTAAATGATTAAATATAGTAAGTATCCTACTCACTCTCTCTTTGGTTGGCTTGCCACTTTTGTTACGCAAAAATACCTGATAAATTGTCAGACGATTTCCAGATTTTATATCAAAAAATTAATAATTTCCTTACTTTCTCATAGATGCTGCCACTCATAACCACTCTACGACTGTTGTACACCACTGGCATCTGAATAATATACTAACTCAACTGAAAGAACACAAAACAATAAACATACGTATTACACTGCCGAAAACTGCTCTGTCCTTCAACAAGAAAAACAATATATATATATTGTTTTTCTTGTTTCATGTAACGATATATATATATCGTTACATGTTTTGTATAGAAGCTGATGAAATCCATCAGCCTCTATACAACTGTTTTTTCTCTCCTCACATGGAAGAGAAAAAGAAGCGCTACCTTACATGTAATCTTCATCGACCTAGTTCAAAAATACGAGGTCCGTCGCAAATAGGTCTCCTGTTGCTTTGAAGTCACGGACGTTTTAAGACTTCTAGACAGTGGTGTAAGGAGGAATATTAAGCCCCCTGCAAAATCAGGCTTTGGGCTCCAATCCCAAATACGTGCATATCAGTCAGGCTTTGCCCCCCCCCCCCGCAATGCGAGGGTGCACGTTACGCCACTGATTCTAGAAACCCTCGGTCACTGCGCAATAGTAGGCATATCTGTGGTCCTTAAAAGTACAGTATATAGCATACGTTGTCAAATACTCGTACAAACGGTCATCCGAAATAAATGTGTGTGATTTACAGTCTCACAAACCGGCTCAACTAACTGCCACTTTTCAACTAAATGAGGTGAATGGTGGTAGATTTAGGCCTAGATATGGATGACAGTCATTACATATTAATGCAGTTCTGCCACAGTTGCATGTGGGCATTATAGTTCGAAATTCCCAATTTTTCGGAGATTATTTCAGGGAATGACACGTGACCATTAAAATTATTCGAATCATGATCTTATTAGGGCAGAGTCTCCCACCGAGGCTGAGGGCCATGCTTAAGACGTCCCTGTTCGAAATGCGATGTTAACCCTTTTATCTACCGCATGATTTACTGCAGTTTTTTTCATGCAATATTTTTTTTGAACCAGTAGATTGAAAATTAAGGGATATACATAAACAAAATACTCAGCTTTGGGAAATTTAATCCGTTACAGCTAATTAACTAATTAAAGATATTCAACTGTAAAATTAATTACATGCAGTGTACACTTAAAATAAATAGTTAAATCGTTTCCAATGTCTTCATTAACATACAAAAAAAAAAGACACTTATCTTTTGACATTAATTACTTTTTCGGAACAAAAATGACAATGTTAGCAATCCGATCAAAATGTCAGCTGGAAATGCAACTTCTGCTATAAAACTATTCGCCTTCCCTGCTAAAATACTCATCAGAACCCGTACTGCCATATATCTTAGAAGAGGGGATTTTAAAGAATATTCCTGCTTAGTATCATCAGAGTATTCATAAAAATGGTTATTCTATGTAATTTTAAAGTGAGTGGTATTTATAAGTACCGTCGGTAGATAAAAAGTTAACGCAAAAAAAAAAAAAAAAAAAAAAATTCAAATTTGTTACAGGAGTAAATTTCCCAATGCTTGAGAGAGTATGGGATCAGCTGCTTACTGAGCTTTTAAAAATAAAGCAATATATTTTCCTTATCTAGGTACATATTCAAAAAGGGGGTAATAACTACAGCACTTTCTGTCAAAGATATCGTCTATGAAGGTCTACATGGATGAAATATTTTTTCTTCACTCTTTTAAAAAATAAATGCCTCTATATAATACCTTGTAATCCCAATTAAAATTAAAGTTTTTTTTTTTAAATATTGATTACCAAATACAATTTTTTTTTTGCAATATTTAACCAGAGAATTAATATAACACTATTTAAGAATCGATTCCATTAAACAATATATCATTTAATAAATTAATTGCAGAAAAATATAAATCTTCAGTAACACAAATATATATAGAAAATTACTTTCAGTTATGGAGTTTAATAAATCAAAATTCAACTCATAATTTAAGATTATTTAATTACATTACTTGATATTTCATTATAAAACACAAAGACAATACTGCTGTGTGAATATAATTTGCAGTATACCTAACACGGAATGGAAGTCAGACTACCAATGAGTTTGAAATTAATACATGTTAATACACAAGGAAAAAATATAAAGTTTTTTAGATTAAAGCATGAAGGAAAAAAGCCTTGGGAAGAAAAAAATTACATTTTGTAATTTTATAGCTTTAACAGAATGAATAAAATTACTCATTAAAATTTCTATTATTTATTTTAAATAAAAAAATAAATTTTTATCTAAAATGTTGACATAACTGCATCTACACATCTCCCAAATTTCTCTCCTTCTCTCAACCAATGTTAGATTAAATTTTAGTAATTTTTTTTTTGGGGGGTGTTACAATTCATATTTAACACATATTTTTTTTATTGATCCAGTTTGAAATCTAAGTTTTAAACATGTGTGTGCTCTTACATGGAAATCTTATGAATGTGAATCAGTTTCATGTCTATAAATAAAATAAATTTGAATCATTATAGTTATTTAATACTTTATTAAAAATATTAATAAACTAAATAAAGAATTAAAGATCAAACAACACATACATCTTTGTTTCAATATTTTTACTCAGCACTAAATAATAGCTTGTTCTTTTACTTTACAAGAAGAAATATATTCAAATTTTATGCAGATTAAAAATATATATATATGTACACCAATGAGATTTACAACTCCAAATGTAAAACATTATTACCCATTAACAATGGGAATAAATAATATCTTAAAATGTTAAATTACAGAAGTACAATAACTAGAGTTAACTGAATAAAGGTGAATATTTTATCAACAATCAATACGTTTAACATGTACTTCCAGCGACGACAGACTTAAAGATATTTATGAATTTATGTTAGTTCACACCAAAGCTTTCAATTTACAAATGCTTATTTAACAAATATTGTATCTCACATATTTTGCAAAATTAATTTATATCAATAACATTTACCTATTCAGCATACTTTAGGTACATGCTCAAAATGCATCAAAAAATTACTACATTTGTTTATGCAAATTGTTAAACAAATATACACTTAAACCATTAACAAGGATGACTTATTTAATGGAAAGTAATTCTCGTATACAGACTAAGCAACGAAATTACTTCAAAAATTCAACAATATGAATTGTTTTTCCCAACAGTAACTAAATTTCTTAGTGACAATATCAACTTTTATAATCTGTGAAAAATCAACTAAACTGATCAAAATAGCATTTTTACACACACAGCCCTAAGTATTGATAAATTACTTCTACTAGTTCTAAATAAAACATAATATACTTGATCACTATGTTTCTAAAAAACAATTACATACTATTTGACATCCATAATACAATTTTTCATTTAATGCCTTAAGAGATATGCATATTTTTTTAAAAATACATTCAGGCATTTAGACAGAGAAGCACTTCATAAAATTTATATAACTTATAACTGAAAAATTCCCACAGAAATAAATAATTATGCAAATGAATTTAAATTAATCACTGCACTTTGAGGTTTATGAATATTTCAGATGACCAAGTATTATAATATTAAGCTGTGCTTTTCATAAACTTTTAGAAATGTGTTAAGATTTCATATGACAAGCATGCTTTAGAAAGATTTCAGCCTTAATTTTTTTTTTTTTTTTGCTCAAGAGTTTTGATGAAGTTAAGGAAAAAAAACCTCACATAAATTATTATTTATAGTTAACAACGTATATTGAGAGTTTTGCAATATATTTCATCACATAACATACACAATTAAAATTTAAATTAATATTTTACCAATAAAGAATGAGATTATAGATATACATTTCATACAAAAAGTAACACAAAATATCAAAAAGTGTAATATAAGTAAATATTATGTAAGCTTTACATATGATCCAATTATATTTTTTTACTATTTATTAATAGCTCTTACAAAAATCCAAGTAACTACAATAAATTTATCTTAATAATGTCAAATAAAAATATTTATATGAACATATTTCTAACTATTTATTAAATTAATTTTTAAAAAAATGAGAATTAAAACACATGAAATACCTAAACTATTACCATATGCAAGTACTAAATAAATTTTTAGACTTTTTTAAAACGTGATTTTCAAAAATATTTCTTTCTTTTGTTTTGCAAATATATATATACATATATAAGTCATTCCAATAATTTCCATAATGATCTGAAGTTAAATACAAATTACATGATCAGGAATAAAGATATAGTCGATATTCATAAAACAGACCAACACTTAATATCAAATGACTTAAATTTCTTCAATGGCATAAATGCTTTGAACAACATGTGTGATCTGAAAAATGTTTTAATGCTCATGTTAGAAAATTACAACACTGTAAATTGTGGTGATGGATTTTTTTTAATTATACAGGATATATTATAAATAAATTTACCTTACTATCAGTGAATTGTCAATAAGAGTACAAAAATGTAACCTTACAGTAATAAAAAGAACTATTCATATTTTTAAAGAATATCATTACTAAATTCCATTCTAAATCAGATCTAATTCTACATGTTTCAAGAAATGATCAAACACAAATTTTTTTCCCTTCCTTTTTGCATCTTTTCTTTAAATTTGTATTATGTCAATGAACTAGAATTTTGATATTTCAGTTTATTTGTATAGGTATTTCAGCATAACCTTACAGCAATTATAAATTGAAATATTTTCCAGACATTCTGTAAAATTTAATCTAAAATTATTTCTTTTCTTCTAAATAAAATAGAAAATTTAAAAAATTATAGGTACGTTTTCAACAAATTTAAACTGTCTGCTAACTAAGTAATTAAAAATACAAATATATTTTTTAATTAAGAATCAAGGTTATTTTGTTAGGTATAAATAATCTTAGACTATCAAGTAGTTATAAATATAACATAATACTTCATATTCATATTGATAAAATACAGAATAATCAAGTAATAAACTATGCCATTGAACCAAATTTGAAAATAATGTATAGTTTTTAAAAACATTGTAAAATTTTTAAATAATTTTAATAGTCAAATGTAAATTTAATAAATATTAGCAACTTTAGATCTTCTTTTAGTTTGTAAAAAATGTATGTTTATCAAATTGTTTAGTAAAATAATTAAAGTGAGAATTAAAATTTACATTTTTTAAAATTATTATTCCATCCCTATATTTTGTTTATTTAATATACTCTCATGATTAAAACTTACTAAATTCTATTAAACAATTTTTAAAAATCTGAATTATATTAAACCATTATTTAATTACTAAGATATCAATAGAATTATAAATATCAGTAAGTACACAAGTATTTAGTACTTTTTGAAATCTTACCAACAACCAACAAATATTACAGAACAAGCAGGCACATTCAATAAATTATCTTTCTTAACCTTTTCAGGACAGGATTTCAATCTTTTGACCAGAATGTGTAAATTCAAAGGAGGCGACTTGACTGAATATCAACAATCAAGATTCCTTCACAAAGTATCAAATCTAAAATAACAGTACATGATCAATCCTCTTTCACAAGGGGGGAAAAAACCAAGCATCATGGAAGAATGCTCTCACTTTGTCACCTTCTTAAAGGAGTTTCTGATTTTCTATATTGATTCCAAACCTATATCTAAATCAATGGGAAGTTAATGTTTTCTGATTATTATACAAGATTCTTAACAGCAATAATAGAATGAGAGGAAAAAATTAGTCTAAGGCTTTGTCATTTTGGAACATTTACTGATGATTCAAATAACTCAGATGCCTCTTGACTGAATATAGAGAATGGGGCAAATAAAAGTGGCCTGAATGAATGGATATGATTGGACGTGGATATGACGTGCACCCCCAAGTGATTGAAACAGGTTCATATCTCAGTGCGAGCTGTGTCAGTGCAAGTTGATCAATGGCAATCTATTTGTGATAATATTAAGTGAGGAGGAAAAGGCCTACAATTATGTCCAACAAGGTGGTGCAACTATCTATACATTCCACCGAACCATGGATCACATTCATTTACATGGCAGAGTTGTTCGCAGTGGTAAGTCTGATGTCAACCTTTGCTGGCCTGTTTGTGTGTCTATCAGTGTGAGATTACTTTTTGAGGGAAACAAGTCTAAGGTATATTGCAACATCCGTCAAGAACTGCAGCAGAACATTTCTTATAAGATTCTAGAAGTGCAGATTCAATCTGCCTTCTAGAACATACTGATCAGGGCCCCCAAAGGTACCAAGGAATGAATAGGGGTAATTTTCAACACCTTCTATAAGCAGATAAATGAATTTATCTCCCTTCCTTATGCATGTTTCTTTGTAACCTGGAACTCTGTTTTCCCAGACACTTTTATTTGCCCCACCCCGTATATTCTTATATTTAATATGAAATGTTGAAGTATTGGGAAGCTTTAGTATATCTGATGGAATAATACAGTATTCAATTCAAAAGATTTTCTGTCATGTAAAGGTTAAAAATAACTTGAGAATAAAGTCAAAGAGACTGAGCACTATATCAATGCTCATTGAAACAGTTAACAGATGAATGAATATGAATATTGGACAGAAAAAAATAAGATCTTCAGCAATGACAAGGAAATATTCAGAATACAGCTCATTCCTATAGCTGATTGGATGAGATGATTTGACTAGGACAATGAGATGCACAAAGAAGCTGCATTCAAAGCTCATTGTACACATAAAAAATATACATAAGCAAAAGTACATTTTTGCCATTTTAATATAGTACTGACAGCATATCATTGATCTTCACTTACTAACGGTTTCATTTACTCAGTGTTCATTAAATTTCAAATAGGTTTATAACAGAAAACATTTCTCTAAAAATAAAAGAATTTCTTTTTTTAAAAAAAAATCCTCCATATTGAGCATTTTGGAGATGAAAAAAAAATTTTTTTTTTCAATTCCATGAACATATAATACATGCCTTTATATTACAAATGAAATAAAACTAAAATATTACAACATGTTGAATAATTAAAAACTTATTCAAGTTGCAAAAGTTCAAACTTAAAAGCACTTAACAAAATGCTATTAAAAATACTTCTTTCATAAGTGAAATATGATACACTATTTTCGTGTCATGTATATAAGTATTTACTACTTGAGGCTAATATGACAATTAGCAATCACATAAATTATCATGCACCCAGAAAAATTGATGAAAAGCACCACACCACACACATATATATATCAGCATATTTTCCCACTTGCACAATTTTACTGTTTTTCAATTTCACACCAATATAAATTTCCACATCTCAATTACTATTTTGTCCAAGACAACATTTGATATATGTGCTCTTCATGAAATTTTCTTTGACAAGAAATAGATGAGAGGATAATATTCGATAAGTATTTCATATCAGAAGATCATGCTAATAAGCTTTTGATATGCTTCGGAGTAGACTCATCGTTCAAATGCCTTGTTGTATACCTAAAAAAAAATTATATCAATATAAATTCATTTAATAAAAAAATTAGCATGAAAAAATTTATAAAGAATTCACACACATTTAATACAGAATTCTAAATTAAGATATTCTAGAAAGGTAATTTAATAATATTAACATATTAAACAAATTTTAAATAATTACCAATTAAAACAGATATAAATGATAACTTTTTACACAAATGTGTGAAATTAAATCCATTTCATTAATTTAAAATCTATTAAAAATTTCCATTCTTAGAATAAATTAAGACATCCATTATTGAAGCTTTATTTGCTGATCTTGTATGTGTGTGCAATATTTGAGAGTAAAATGATGTAGTTTTCACAAAGTAATTTGAATTGGATATCTGCAAATTAACAAATAAATATATGAAATAGCTATAAGTAAAAAAAAATTTCTGGATTAATTAGTAGAACTTAGTTTATTCAGAAGTAAAATGTTACACATTTCTCTTCCTCAGCAAAATACTTCTCAAAAAATCTTCATATTTATAAGCAAAAAGCACAATTCTTCAAGCAAATAAAATATCATGAGAGTTACTTGTCAAACTTATGAGATAAAATGTTTTTGTTTGACACCATATCTGTAAGAAGGAAGTATAAACATACAACCAGTATGGAAACTTGGCATGGACTGCCAGCAATGTTTTGAGGACAGGATGAAAAAAAAGTGATTTGTATTATATATCTAAGGATAAGTAAACATAATTTAGTAAGTAAAGTCAGGGGAAAAATTTTTTTTGATGGTTTAGTTCAGCTTTAGTTCAAATGGAACTGAGCCATCAAAACAAAAAGAGAATATGTGAAATAAAGTACTAAACTCCTAGCTATATTAAGCCACTACTGATAAAAACTTTACACTATTCCTTTTGATTTTTCAAAATTTTCTTCTAACTAAAAAGTGCTTTCAATTTAGCATTTCCCTCCAATAAATGAGCAATGGTTGATAACAGTGTGTATTACTATAAATGTACAAAAATAAATACATACCTTAGTGCATTGAGTAAGCCCTCTACAACATTAGGTGGTTGATCTTTCAATACTTTAATTGATCCCTTTACCTAAAAATTATAAAGAATTAAACCACCAAGAAGAAAAATAATAATTTAACAAAAGCTTACAATTTTAGTCCTACTAAAATTATGCAGTTAGAAAAGAATTCCTGACAACTTACATCAATATGAGCAGATTTGGCAAAGGCTCCAACTGGGTGTACATGATCATACAAAATAATTAAACCAACCATCACTCTTAAAACAAAAAGAATTGTTTCTTCGTTTCTAAATCGACTACAGAAATCCCTGGAAAAAATTCACACAAATTTAAATACAAAAGCAGTTTATGAGCTGAAATCAACAAATCACTCGGCTAAATTTCTTAAATTTCAAAAATTTTTTTTAAATAAAGACAATTTATAAGAAGATTTCAATGTTAATTATTCCTAAAACTTTTAATATTTTTATATGACTTTTGCTAAATATGCAATAACTCTAGTTTACTCATAAATAAAAATAAAAAAAAGTAAAAACATTTATGAAGTAATATTTTGAATTTATCTATTTATGTTTAATTATAACTTAAATTAGAGCAATATTACAATACACACTTTTTGAATATTTAGCAAAATTTTAAATTATAAAATTTGGTAGCTAAAGCAAATTTAAAAGAGGTAGAAAAAAAATTTATTTAAAATTTTAGAAATAAAATTATCAGGAAGCTTCAGGAAAAAAAAAACATAATTATAAAGAAAGAAAATATACACTCATTAGTTCAGTAGAGGATATAAATAGTACAACTGAAAAGTAAAGAAAATATTTATTCTTTTATTTTCACTAGTTTGATAAAAAGAAAATTATGCAATTCATATCTATTCTTTAATCATAGTTTTTAATTATTCTTTCCTTTAAGGTTCTCATACATGATTTTCTGTTCATTGCATAAAAAAAATCATACTAATTTGTACTTTCAGAGAGAAAGAGTTCCAGAATCAAAATTATTATTTATAGAAACAGCTAACAAGACTACATTTAAAAAAGGCATTTTCTTTCTCACTAAAATACACAAAGTTTACATGTTATAAACAATTTTACATCATGAACATTCCTTAAAAAATAAGTGTGTTCATCTTTAAAATAAAATTTCCTACAAATTATTGATAATGCTCTTCAATTGATTCAGTTTAAACTTATTTTTATATTAAAAGCACACACAAATATAATAGGAATATTTATAATAAGATATGCAATGAAAATACCAGGCTTTTAAGATATAATAAAAAAGATGTCTTAAATTTTAGTTATATAGAATGCAAATTCCTACATGAGAGCTTTACTATTTAATATTTTACACAATCTGCTTTTGTTTAATACTATAAACAAAGAATTATAATAACAAACAAAAATTACTAGTTATTAATAAATACAATTTTTTAAATGAATAAAAGCTTATCAATTATATTTTAAATCATAAAAATTAGTGCATGAAATTTTCTAAAAATATGCTCATAAATAAAGCAAAAACAAAAATTTAAAAAAGTATTGAAGTTAAAATTTGGGCACAGTAAAAATAGTAACATCGGTAAACACCGGTGTAAACGATACATAAAAAAACCGGTGTTTTATTTTTATCCAGAATGATGCATCTCTAAACCAGTGCAGCCAAATGAAAAATAAATCGATTTGATGTTCATCGTGTATCACGGTGTTTGGTGTTGTGTTGCATCGCTTGTATCAGCATGTGGTGAATAGTTAATTCAGACTAGCGACCGATGTACAAGTCTGCAGTCCAGAGTGGAAATATTTTGATTTATTTGCAAACATCGCCAACTGTTACTGTCATTAATGTAAGCCTTTTTTATGTTTTGATTAAAACCTTTCTGATATTTATTAAAGAAAAAAAAATGTTTATGTTTGATTAAGGTGTTTAAGGAAAAAAAATGTATTACTTACAAAATAATCAATCTCGCGGCAGATGCTTTTTTTAGAGTAATTTTTTTTCTCTAAAATTATTACCTCTATCACATGTGCTTTTTTCAATAAATGAGTTTTATTTTAATATTTAAAGCAAACTAGATAACTTTATTTTTATGGGAAAAAGTATTTATCAAGGAATTTCGCTTTCGGTTCGGCCCGTAGGCGGTATCAAATGTAATCTTTTTTTGCTAATGTTTCATAATTTTGTGGTTAGATATCTGATTTAAATTGAGTGGATTAAACCACAAATTTTTCTAAAGTTTGCCTAAATAAATAAATAATCCGAGCTAAACATTTTCGCAGGCTTCAATTTTTTTACAAATATTATCTGTGATATACTTTATCATAAAAATAATCTTCCGAGTAATTTATTGAGTGTGTTTCCTTATTTGTAGAGGTACAGTACAGCATCGATAATCCGGCATCGTCATGACCGACTCTATGCCGGAAAATCGATTTTTCTGATTATGGGTGGTATTGGGTAAAAAATAAAATAAAACGGCAATTCACAAAAATCGATATTTAGTTAATGGAACCTCGAATACTTGATAATAAAGACAGAATTTCTGAAGTATTGAAAATAAAAATACGGTATAAAGTCCGAAATCCAGATGTTTAATATCCCGAATGATCAAATTATTACCAGACATTTTTTTTCCAGAGGTAAAGGAAAAAAGGGATATTCTCGCAACATTACAGTGGGTAAAATTGATTTGCTTGTGACATCTGTATACAATAATTATCAATTTAATTCTTTTTGTAGGAATCTCCTATGATAAAAGTTGTGTGAATGAAAAAAGATGTCAGTTGCTCATCGAACATTAGAATGTCCAGTATTTTCTCAACTACTTCCAAAGAAAAAGTCGAGCTTGGGAACATTTTGGGTTACCAGCGAATGAAAGCGGATAAATCGTTTCTGAAGATATAGCAGTTTGCAAACTTTGTAGGTCCCCAGTTTCAGCAAAAAGAGGAAAAACATCTAATTTATTTGGTCATCTCAGGCTTCATCATTCATTAAAGTTTCTGAAGTTTCTAATAAAAGTAAAGTAGTCACGGCGACAGTGCAATATTCTCCATTTTGTGCTGCTATTGATGAGTCAATTGATGAGCCGCAACCACATTCAAACATGGCTGTATCTGAATCCAACCAATTTAACTTTGTTGACAATCATAGGCATAAAAGACAAAAGTTTATGACTGATTTTCAACGGTTGGATGACCAAGCCTCTAAATGTACTACTGACTCAGTAACAAAATTTTTAGTGTGCACTATGCAGCCATACAACCTTGTTGATAGAAAAGAATTCATAAATATGGTGAAGGTCCTTAACCCTCGTTATAGCTTACCTGGACGAAAGCACTTTACTGTTACAGCAGTTCCAAAACTCTATAATGAAGTCAGGGACAAGATTAGGCAGGAACTATCATTAATTAACAAAGATACAATTTCTGTAACAACTGACTGCTGGACATCTATAGCCAATACACCATACATCACTATTACAGTACATTTTATCACATCAGAGTGGGCACTGAAATCAGCATGTCTAGCATGTGCACATTTTGATGAGGATCACAATGGTAAGAACATTGCTGAAGTTTTGAGGAGTATTTTTAAATGATTGGGGCATTGATGTCCAGAACATAATGTCAATCACTATTGACAATGGGCATAACATCTTAAAATCAATTGAAGAACTCAATTTAGAGAATGCTCATATTTCTTGCTTTGCTCACAATATAAACATAGGGGTTAATTAGTCTTTGGATATTCCTGTATTGAAGAGAGCTATTGCACGGCTAAAAAAGTTGCAAAATGCATTTGCAATGAGTTGGAAGATGAAGAGAGATCTCCACAAAGCCCAAGAGTTACTACAAATGGAGGTAAAAACACTTCATTCTGCTTGTCCAACTCGATGGTGGAGCACTTTAAAATTAGTGAAACGATTTCTGGAAAATCAGCTGCCAATTTGCAAAACTCTTTTAGAGTACTCAAATAAAAAGCATTTGATGCTAGAGGGAAATAAAATTTCAGCCTTGGAAGACTTCACAACAGTGACTGAGTTATTAGAGGACATAACAAGTTCCTTGAGCAGCGAACAATATACAACAGCGTCAGCTGTACTACCTTTATATATGAAAATAAAAAATAATCTTCAAAACAAGGATGAAGACAGTTCGCTACTTAAAAGTATCAAATCAGAAATCTTAGAGTCCCTAAATAAGTATGAATCTCATCCCATGTCATCAAATTTACAGTTATCAACTCTGTGTGATCCAAGATTCCGGCTAAACTTTATAGAGTCTCCCGAAGAAGTAAAGAAATTAGCTGTTGCAAAAATGAGGAACATTTATACAACACAGAAGACATCTAATCCTGATAATTCTGAAAATATTGAAACTAGGATAAAAGAACAAAACAAGAAAAGATTGGCTAAATTTTTTGATGTGTTCGGTTCAAACAGTAATTCAGAAAATACAAGGAATCCTTCCCAGGAAGCTGAGAAAGAGCAATGAATATTTATCTATTGCAAGAGTTTCATTCGAACATGATCCCCTTGATTGGTGGAAGGTTCACTACGAATCTTTCCCATCTCTGAAAGTTCTAGCCAGAAAATATCTGTGTATTCAGGGTTCAAGTGTGGCCTCGGAAAGAGTTTTCAGTTCAGGTGGAAGCGTTATAACAAGACAAAGAGCTTCCCTTCTCCCTAAGCATGCAGAGATGCAAATTTTCCTTCATCATAATAAAAAACATTTTTTGCATTTTCAAATTGTATAGTACTTTTTTAATTCTTTTACAGGTTCATTTTTATGTTTCGACCTGTTTCTGTTAAATTATCTTTCAAATTGAAAGTGTACCATTTTTAATTATTTCACTTATTAATAATTTTTTATATGGTCAATCATTTTATTTTTTTAATATGTACAGAAAGCAGTGGCACATTAATTTTTTTTATTTATAAAAGTTTTACATCGCGATGCATCGTAACATCACGATGTAAAGTTGCCGATGTATCACGATGTAGAGATGTCTACATCGTCCAGCCCTAATACACACATGCACACACACAAAAACTCACTTCCCTTCATTAAATATTTATTTGAAAATAAAAAATTCTATTTATCATGATATTCATAATCAAAAATTTCTTTTTTATTTTCCTTACTATCTGAAAGACAAAAACTAAATTTTAAATTTACTCAAAAATTATTCATAAAAGAAAATATTAAGACCTCTTAAAAAGAAATAATAAAAAAAATTAACCTGTGTTCTATCATTCTCTGACACACTTTAGCCATTGTCCCTAAAGTTTCAGTTGTATTTTCAATAGGCAAATCTTTGTTCTCTGCCACAAAGCGCATTGTTGCATCACTAAGTACCTTCAACATTGGTGTAGCATGAGCATAAAATAAAGACATTTTATTAGCTAACTCATTGGGAACTTCAAGTTCCTCATCAATAGGTTCCTGTGAAAGTAAAATAACAAATTTAACAAGATTTAAAACTTAAAAGCAAAAAACTTTTAAATTACAAACAAACAAAAAATAAGCATTTAATACATATATTTTTAATATTGTCAAGGCATGTGTATTGGTAATTTATTTTATGCAGAACATCACAGCTTTATCTAATTCTTGTATCTAAAGAAAAATTTATCTATTAAAATTAAATTTCCAGGCAATAATACCTTTATTTATAAAAGATGTTTTCGTATTTGGAAGCTAAAGAGTATTTCACACACAAAAAAATTACCTGATTAGCTAGTCGCAGTCTGCTAACTGTTCTTCTGTAATAACTAAAATCATTTTGAATGCCTGGATTCGTCATCTAAGAAAAATAAAAATAAATTTAAAAAAAATATTAGCAATCTTAAATCAATTTAAAATAAGTAAAATAATTAATAAAAATAACCTTGCATAAAAATACATAAAATAAATCCCTAATAACATTTCGATCTTGTGGATTCATTGTATGCAATGATAATTAAATTTCCCATTTCTGAAAGTTTATTTATATTTAGAATGTAAGTTCCCACATTTATATTTTGAAGAAAAGAAAATACATAACTGAAAAATATTTTTAAATGAAAAAAAAAAGCATTTATTAAATTCCTTTATAGCAGCTTTTAATAGTACAATTTATTCTTTAAAGCATTATTATTCTGATATGCCTGCATTAATACTCAACGTCAAATAATTAACCTATTTGCTTTTCTTAAGACCTCTTTTAAGTTCAAAAAGTTATGTTTTTTTTTGGTAAGTCATCATTCTGTACAAGTAAAATTTAAATAAGAGAAATAAAAGTGGTTTACAGAGCTGCATAATGTGATAAAAATAATTCTAAAATATCAGTGAAGAAATGTTAAAAAATTGATAAAAAATAATACAATTTTTATTTAAAATACTCCCATACTGCTTCCGTATTAATTTCTCATTCACAATACTCTCTTTTTCATTCAAGTATTCTCAATTCCATGATTTATATGTAACATCTTTTCATAGCATGAAAAGGATATCATTCTTAAAAGGCAAACTGATCACAATACTAAAGTGTTTCCTTAAAAATAAGATCTGTTTTATAATCAAGCCTTAGCATGATTTTCCAGGATACTTGCAACATAAGATTCATCCCCAAAATTAGCTCACATTAATATTGTCAGCCAAATGAACATCAGGCATTTTGGAATGATCAATTGAAATTCAGATAGAACACAAGTGTACAATTTATGGTTGACAGACATGGTTGAGATTCATTAGAATTTTTGATACTAGAAGTAACACGTGTAACATGTGTTGTAATGGACAGTTTATACTTTATTGAATACTAAAATAAACTCAGAGGCACAACAGCTAATTAAAGGTCAAGGCTTATTGTGCTCATCTCAGTTTTCATGACCTTGGGCACAGAGATGCATGAGCAGATTTTCCAGTCAGGTGGTCAGTCTAAGGCAAAGCCCCTGGTGTTTAGTTCTTAAGCAAGTTTGGTCTCATTTATTGACCCACTGAAGAGATGAAAGGTTGAGTAGACCATGCCCAGCCTGGGGGGTTTGAACCCCGGAACTGTGGCGTGGAAGCATGATTCTCAACCACTGCCCCTGGGCTTCTACTGAATACTAAAATTAAAGAAAATATATTGTTCCCTAGATAAGATGAAAGAAAAAATAACTATTTCATCAATTACAAGAAAAAATATTGTGGGACATTCTAGGAGCAAAAATCTTACAGCTTTTTGCAAAGAGAAGTTGGATGTTCAAATAGTCTGAAAATTGTGATCAGATTATGATAAACTCAATCAACAAGTGTAAATAACAGAAATGTTAAAAATCTCAAGTGAAAATAAGATCTCATCATCAATCATTTTTGCCAGTTGGGAGACATCCTCTATGAATGGATTGCTGATATAAGAAAAACATTTTGGGCTGATATTCAAATATTTTGCCTTGCAATGCACTATAAGTAGGAATTGCCAGAATTAAAGTCATCACAAAAATGGACAGCTTCCTTCAGTAATGTAATCCCCCCCCCCCAATGAGCTGCATATTAGCAACCAAGCATTTGCAGACATGACAAGTTCCTAAATGTGAGAGCCATTTCAGTGGTGACGGCTCTTGCTACCAAATTTGGATGATTAAATTAATTCAATTTAAGCTTTCGTTGGATGCTAAATATTGTTGTGATTTAATTTTGCTGAGAGTACCAGAGCCAAATTGATACTGAAGGGATCTTTTACATGCCACAAAAACATATGACATATGTGCCTAAGATTTTCACATCCAGAAAATCTATCGACTCTAGCTGAGGTCGAACCCAAAACCTTAGGCTTATGAAGTGGGCACGCTACCTCTAAGGACACTGGAGCCGACGCAGTGTAAGTTGCAATGAACTTTATGTTCAGAAAAGAAAATAATATTTCAGATGATGAGGTTGCAGTTGAAAAGATGTAAATTGACATGAATAAAATATAAATTACTGTGCATAAAAAACAATAAAAATATACTCTTAATATATTTTTTTAAAACAAAAATTAATATAAAATCACTATTTATTTTCAGGGAAACATGGCATATATTTAAGAGAATATGATTTCGACTCAACAGAAAAATTCAATACCAGTTTTACCAAACCAGTATGAAACAGCTCCATACCATTAGTTTGTTAATTACATACTTTAAACTCTCCATCAGATTTGAAATGACATCTTTCAAAATTAAATTGATTAAAAAAAAAACCATTGCCATAGCCACTTTTCTTTTAGCTTTAATTCACAAGATGGTATACAATTGAATAATTTAGATAAATTGAAAAAAAAAATTTAAGTGATGAATATAACATTCAATTAAAAGCAAACACAAAACTTACTTTTGTGTCAAAATTATATCTCTGAAAATAATTCAATAAACACATATATATATATAAGTTTTTACACATATTTTTCATAAATAGATTCATAATATTTATTAAAAAAATATATTATACATTGAAAAAGCAGAAATATAAATTCAAATTTTACTCATTGAAAAAAGGTATTGTTCACTTATTTTTTAACAGCAGCTGATGACAAAATTTCACCCAACAAGAACAATATAGCTTTTAATAAAATATCATAAAATCAATTCCAAGCTTGAAATTCAACTAAGCAAGCATGAAGTCTGCAGAAACCCAATGAAACAAAGTTTAAGTAAAACTAGAAATACTTTTGAAATAGTTATATTGAATAATAATAATAAAAGGAATTATATTTCCAACTGAATGCAGAAATAAAATCAAAATTTAGTTATTAATTTTTATATATCATGTATACATATCTTACAATCACATTGTCAGTAAATAAATACATACTTTCAAATCATCAAATTTTAAGACAAAGTCTAAAATTTCTGCAAATTGTTTGACTAGAGCTTGTTGAGTATGTAGATGTTGAGCAGGAGGTAGAGGCCCTGAACACAGTTCCCAAAGAATACGAGGTACAACATCATCTGAAATAATTGTTTATGGAAATTCAGATAATTTCATATACACTGGTTATCATAAATTAAGGAAAAATCACAAAAATAGGGATAACTTGCCAAAAATTAGCCAATGTCACTAAAATTTGAATATGTTGGTCAGTAAAAGGAGCTCTTGACGATATTACATTATGTAAAATAGTGGTGATGCAGTCGCAATACATCATTTTGCAAGGAGCATAAAAATGGATGTCTCAGACAGTGGCAGATTAAGCGGGTGTCGAACCTGGCGGCCGCCAGGGGCCCCCAGCGCTGGTAGGGGCCCCAAGCTTGATGAGTGCAAAGGCCAGCAACAAACCAACCACGCCAACTTGGAACAAGAAATGAAAAGAAAACAAAGATACAATGAAAACCCCGCTAGAAATTTATCGAGATGTAAAAGAAATCCTAATGTAGAAAAACTTTTGAAAATACTTTTAACAATACCGATATCGAATGCATCAGGTGAATTATCTTTTTTAGTTTTAAAACGTGTTAAAAATAATTTAAGAAGTACTATGGGAGAAAAGAGAAATTGAATAACATGGCCATATTATATACAGAACAAAATGTTTTGGACAAAATAGATATGGTGAAAATAATTGATGAATGTGCCAAAGAGAAATCAAACTGTACAGCAAAACTGTAAGCTCTTAAGTAAGGTTTTGAATATTTTTTATGTACAGTTCAAATTTTTCCTTTAGCCGATGAGTTTTATTATAGCAATACATTTTATTTTGAGAATTTAAAGTAAGCGACTCTTTTCACTATTTTAGTTTTTCGACTCTTAAGCCCATGGGCCTCAAACCTTTTACCGCCAGGGGCCTCCAACTACCTTAATCCGCCTCTGGTTTCAGAGCAATGTGTCAATTTTCGCTGCGTGTCTGAGGTTAGAAAGCTGGTATAGCAAAATTGTAGGCATCACACATTTGACCAAAGAACTGGGATGATGAGTTATAGGGAGACTAGAAGCAGGACAAAGTTTGATAGAAGTGGCTAGATGGCTGAATGTGAATCCGTCTGTGATTCATAGATTTTGGCAACAATTTATAACCATGGATTCAGCATCCAGGAGGTTCAGCCAAGGACGGCCATGAGTTACTACAAGTGACAATGACTGATATTTGTCTGATATAGAGCCTTAACTCCTGCTGAACTCAGATCCTCCCTTGCTGCAAGTTCTGAGAGGTTGGTATCAAGGTCAACCGTGCGTCAAAGGCTTCACAAATGTGGTCTTTATGGGAGGCAACTAGCCATTCGTGTCTTGTTAACGTCATAGGCAAGAATGTTTTCAGTGGGCACACCAACGTGTCCACTGGATAAATGATCAATGGAGGGTTGTTCTCTTTATGGATGAGTCTAGGTTTAGCCTTGAAAGTGACATAGGCGTATTTTCATATGGTGGTAACCTGGAACTAGTTTTCATCCATGGCAGATCCGTGAAAGAGATGTATATAGATCAGGCAGTGTCTGTGTTTGAGGATGGTATCCCTTTGGGTGGACGCACAGACTTTCCTGTATTTTCCCTTGGAAATGTTAATGCTCACACCTATAGATATGAGGATGCTTTATGTGCACCCTTATGCCAGGGCAGTAAGCAATGTTTTTATGCTGCAGGATGATAATGCGAGACCACACAGGGTTCACATAATGGATGGTTATCTTGAGGAGGAAACAATTCAGCACATGCAGTAGCCAGCTCAATTACCAAACCTTAACAATATTGAGCATGTTTAAGATGCTCTAGAACAATGTGTAGCTGCTCTCAATTCCCCTCCAGGACCTTAGCCACACTCTCAATTGCCTTGGAAGAGCTCGCACTTCCTGCAGAATTAATAGACCACATAACCAAGAGCATAACACATCACTACATGTGCTGTATTGCTTCTTGGGGGGGATCATATCCCATATTAAAGGTACTTTTCTATACCAAACTGACATATCCGATTTGTTCATTGTATACATTTGCTAATTTCTATAACACTATAATTGTTTTATGATTTCTTTTTATGCTATTTTATACCTTCTTGTGTGGTGTATAAAGTGCATAAGTTCCATTAAATTCTATGCGTAACTTTTTGAGTTATCCTCATTTTTGTGATTTTCCCTTATTTATGATAACCAGTATACATATATTCAATTTTTTAAACAATATTGTTTTTTTCCCTCTAAATAACTTACCAATTTGCTGGGAAAATTCATAAAATCTTTTTAACTTTGAGACTAAAGGAAGAACAGCTTCCCATGCCCGTGTTTGATATAAATCATTGCGTGGATTGGTAATAGCCTAGAATGACATATACAGGTATATATTGTATTATTTTTCAATAATTATATATTAAAATAGCACTACTTTTAAAATAAACAGCAAAAACCACTAAAAATTATACACAGAATGAATTTTTTAAAGAAATACATAAAAAAAAATTATACAGGAAAAAATTTTCAACCCTCATAAGAAAATACTTTATCAGATTTCCAAGCATCAACAAAAAATACATTGAAAAATATTTTTTATGTTTAACTCCATTTCCAAGCTTATTATTATTACTGTAAAAAGTATTTTATTTCATACAAAAGGAAATCTTTTTTAATATGAAATTTCACACTAAATGACCAAACAAAAAAGCACATACTCTTTAATCTTACTGCTATACTACCGACAAATTATGCATAGTTCAACAACAACACATATGACCAAACAAAACACAACATACATATTCTAATATGATAAATATATCACTATATTAATTTTTTAATATAAATACATGAGGAAAAGGTCTAGTATTTGAAAAAAATATTCAATCTTAATTGTATAAGTGCAATGACTACAATGTGAGAGAAATCAAATCAAATATTTACATGCAAATATAAATCATACTAATATTTATTAAATAGAAAACTATGATCAACCAAACTTGAGCATTAAAATTCAATTCCATGACTGATATAATAGTTAAAGGCCTCTTCCCTAACAGTGCATCATTATAATAGGAATAACCTTATCACTAGTCTCTTTCTCACAAGATATAACTAAACATACCTGAATTACAGTTGGAAATCACATGCCGTTTAAAAAAAAAAAACATCTAATGCAAATTGAAGCATTTATAATGTCTCAAATATTAGGAGACACTTGAAATGATGAGTGAGTGAGAATTATATTATTGTCCCATTATAATGCGGCACAAAGCGAAAGATGTCGTAATAATAAACCATGGTCAGACTTGAACACTCCTTCATATTTGAAATGATATTACAATATATGGATATCACCACAAGTTCTATTACACACAAATAAATCGATAAAATACTATAATATTTAGAAAAATATTGTACAAAATAAATTATTAATCTATAGAGTTGTCTGTCAAATAATTAAAGTATTTCCTACACACATTTATGTATTTCATAGATTTACAGTAAGTTCTATATAAAAGGTTTGACGTCATATATAGATTCCATATTTATAAGAACAATACTTTTCTCATGATTCCCAAAGATTAAGTAGTGCAATAAAATAATCAATACCTCACGTATTTCATTTACAGCGCCTTTATAAGTTTGAAGTTCCTGTAAAATATCTTTGGAATACTGTAGAACTTCATCAACTATCTCATAAGTCTCCCTTTCCATTTCTGTAGGTTGAGCATCTGAGGAAAATAATAACCAAATGAATTCAAATAGAACAAGCAACAGATTAAAGACATTTTAAAATTATGTTACATATATATATATATATGCTAAGTGGTCACGTATCACGCTCACAAGCCACAGATCCGGGGGTTCAAACCCGCCGCTGGGCAAGGTTGACTCAGCCTTTCATCCCTTCAGTGGGTCGATAAATGGGAACCAAGCTTGCTTGGGAACTAAACACTGGGGTTTGCGCATCAGACTGATCACCAGACCAGAACATCTATTCATGAACCTTAGTGCCCAAGGTCATGAAAACTGAGATGGACACAGAGTTGGGATAGAATTATCGTGATACTGAGTTTAGTAATTTATATATATAATTTTTTTTCTTTTAGTCTCTTATCAAATTTTTTTCTTCCAATAAATTTTTTTAGTTTTCATGTTACTTTAGCTATAATCACTTATTTTTTACTATTTCATAATTTTTTTTATATGTGATACTGTTTTGATGAAGATTTTTTTGGTTAAGGTATATAGATTAGTATTTTTACATGGTTTTTGGCATTAGAAACTAATTTAGTTTTTAAGCATTAATCATTTAGTATTATGTTGTTAATCTTTTAGAATTTTTTAGAATCTTATTCTTACACAACTATGTTGAACCCAACAATCTAAGCTCTTAAGGCTGAGTTTGCTATTATACTACAGTGGTTGTCTTATTTTTGAACAGTACCGTCTTGTTATATTTCTAATTATACAGCTTAGCTGTATTAAATTTATCATAATTTAGCAAATGAATACATGTACTCAGAATAGCTTATAAAGACTGTGTGGTATGTGTTCAATATTATATAACTAATACACAAATGTTACAGTGAAATGAGCATCTTTAAATATATTGAAGCAATTTAATAGTTTTACTTCACTAGTGTGGAAATGCATCCAACAAAAATATTTTTAAAAATGACCCAGAAAAAGTATAGCATTTAAAAAATAATTAATTAAACATGATGAATCTTAAATAATTAGTAAAATAAATCCAATTTTTAAAAAAATTGCTTGTAGTTAAAAGCTTAAAATGAAAAATATTATATTATGTCAATTATTATACATAATTCAATACATAAATATGCTGATTATTATATATATGGTCAACAGAAAGAACTTAAAACTACCCAGAAAGTTAATGTGTGATTGAGTTTTCTAAAAAATTAATTAAAAATAATTTTCAGACTAAGAATAAATCAATTTTTATCTTAAAAAAAATTCAAAGTGAGAAAATATAATACTTTGAAGAAACTAGATAAAAAAAATTATGAAAGAAAAAGAAAAGAATTTTAATTAAATGAAAATTTTAAATAGTTTATAAAGTAGGTTTACAAAGATATTTAGAAAGATAAGTACAAAAAAAATTCAAGTTTTAGGTAACAAACACACACACACATAGAATGCAAGAACCTTACTTTCGAAATCAACAAAAACGTCATATTTTGGGTTATCATCTCTAGACAAAAGCCTTAAAAGATTTCCCATGATATAGATTTAGATCTGCAAAAGGAAAACAAATTCAATGATTAGATCATAATTAAGTACAAATAAACGACAAAAAAATATTCTATAAACAAAATGTTACTCAATTGTTTCGAATGCATAAAAAATGAATAATAAACAGTTTATTAGTAGAAAATCGAGAATAAAATCTTTGACTTCTTTTCAACGATTTAAAAAAATATTAAATGTTTTCAACGAGATATATGATACAACTCGGTAAACTTTCCAATTAGTGAAAAAAATTGGGCAAGTTGCAAAAATTTTTTAACATATTTTACACAGAACATTACAAAAAATCGCCACTTTTAGCAACAGACTTACTCTCAAAGTGTTTCAATAAATAACATCATTGAGGAATTATCAAATATAAATAAATATATTTGCCTTATAAACTACTTGTAACTATCTTTTCCAGAGACTAAAATAATTTCCTAAATTTAAAATGACAATGGAATTAAACAAATCTTAAGAATTCTTAGCTTATTATACTGAAAAATCAATGCACGAAATATGTTGAATATATGAAAAATATCAGCATTATTCTTCATAAGAAAAATCAGCAATAAAAGCCACAATTTATTAGATGATTAATTTGGCATAAAAAAATCTCAAAAAGTACTGACGTACGTATATAACACTGGTAATATCATGAACTTGAAGCAAATTAGGAAAAGGAGATTTGTGATATTTATTTTTGGCAAAGCTTTCTAAAAAATGCAGCGCCGGCATCGTTTATCTACAACGAAAATTACAATCTGAAAACTTGCCAAAAAAATCTGAAATCTCCCCAAATACCGAGTCTTCGAAAACATCGCAAAAGAATTCTTTTTACAAATCTATTCGTACAAAATGTTGCCACATTAAGAAATTACTAGCGATCTTGTATCAAATAGTCAGCTAAACAGTAATATCAGAAACAGGAGCATTTACAAATACGATTCCGTCCCGCAAATAGAAGGTATCAAAATGAGATATATAAATCAAATAGTAGAACTTTTACATTTTTCCTAAACCTGTTTAGCATGGAGTTGGCGAACATTGATGATTAGTCCCACACATTTCAGAAACATCTATCTATCCCCACTGAAGACCATGTTCGTATGATTAAGTGTGTATTTAAATTAGTGATATTTATTTTAATATTCTGAATACGTGATGACGTCACTAAATGAAACTGTCGCCTCGGTTATCTTCTAATTTATATATGACATATGCTTACAATTCAATGATGAGTATAACTTTTTTTAATGACCCAACTTACGATTTTCACTCTCATCTACCAACATTTTTTCGATTATTGAAAATAATATTTATCTATATAGGGTGTCTATTTTTCACCTGAAAAAACAAAACTTAATACAGGTTTCGATTAAATTACTTCCCCTGATTTTAGAAAACTTTTTTTTTTTTATAAAAAAATAACTGAAAATTTATAAACAAGTTATTAAAATAAACGTAAAAGTACTTTCAAAAATCGAAGAGAAAAATGTAATGTAATTATTTTTATTACAATTTTATCTCTATCGAATGTGTTTTATTGTATTCGAATCAAAACAATATTCCACACATCAAAAGAAAGAAGTAAATTCATAAAATGAAATTGTATTCGCATATTTAGAATAGTGCAACATTGGAGAGCTAAAATACGAAAAATATTTAAACGTAAAGGAAATCAGTAATTATTTATAATACAACATCAATAACTATAAAACTTATCAACATAAAAAAAAATGTCTTAAGGTTAATAATAACAACAATAGTAAACATCAGTATCAAGGGCGTAGCTACTGCCATATCAATGTTACGGGGGCCCACAACATATGTAATATTTAGACATTTTCAAGTTTCTATTAATGCGATTATTTTTATTTATTTTCCAAAACAAGGGCCGGGCCGCCTAAGAGATTTTCATACAGGACTAGCCTCGCCAGGGACCAGTATTATTTAAAAAATAAGATTACCTCATACGGCTTCTCTTTCCTCGACCAAATAAAGCACAGTTTCATTAATGGGACGAGAAACAGCATACAATCCATTTCAACTATATCATTAATATATTTTAGGAGGAAAACTGCCTCCGTAATTTTATTTGTTAAATTAAATTTAAATAGGAAAACGTTTATTGAGCTTGAATATTTTTATAATTGTCAGAGAGAGAAGGTTGGACCTTAAAACTTTTTGTGTTTGTGTCGAGTATATATGTTATATAAAATCGACAGGCCTGTAGTAAATATAACACTGCTGGCCATCAAAATCGCAACACCAGGAATGAAAGCAAACAACGTAACTTTACTTACTATGCGTCATACAGCATAGTTCGGGGGGGAAAACCCGGTTAAATTTGCAGGCAATTTAGGGGTATACATGGTTTGAAATAAGTACACACAGCTACCGCCTCTAACCCGGTTAGCTATTGAGTCGAGGCAAGTTCATTCCGCTTCAAGTCCAAGCCATACTTCACTTGTAATGGCTGGCGAGCGGTGGATGTCCAGTCTCTCAGCAAACCATAACCAAAGGTTGTCAGTGGGTAAGAGAACAGGAGAACTTGCTGCTCAAGGCAAAAATCAAACACCTTCTCTTTCAAGGTAAGTGAGGATTTGGTAGGCACAATATGCAGTTTTGCATTATCTTGGAAAAAGATGAAGTCTCCAAGGGCTCGAAAATAGGGCACTGCCACCAGCTTTAAGATCTAGGAGCTGGAAATCTCTTTTGAACATCACATTACAAGGCATCTCAAATACGATCCAGTAATGTTCCTGTCTAGTGATTTAAATAGCCAATGGAAGTGTCCAAAGTCAGAAGAGTGTATCTAGAGCCCTTAGGTAGCAACTCTCGATGTGTGGGTGTTGCATTGTCTTGATGGAATTATCCAAATACTTCGGTGTGCAAAATGGACATAAATAACTGTAGGTGATCGGACATGATGGTCGTCCGTAGACCATCTCAAGGACCCCATATCACCCCAACTGCACGTCTTATACCATAACAGAGACTCCATCAGATTGAACATTCCCATGTTGACATGTAGGATTCAAGACACGGCCATCCACCCGACATAACCTAGTAACGATACTCATCAGACCAGGCAACACGTTTACAGACATCAATTGTCCAACAGCGGTGCTAACTAGCCCAAGCAAAGCTCTGTGTGTGCAGTTAAGGAAGATAAGCAAATAGATCCTCGGCACCGAAAGCCCATATTAATGATGGTCCATTGAAGAGTGTCAGCATGCATCAGCAAGTGTAAGCGTGCGAACACTGAAATTCGCGGCAGTTTGAGGAAGTGTTACGCGTTCGTCTCTTAAAGGATTTTCATAGATCGATGGAGAATGCTTTTATATCTGAACAAATATTCCGAATTTGGATCGTATTCTTTCACATTAACCGAAGACAGCCTTAAATTTTGATTATCTGCCGTTGAGGAAGGAACCGATTTTACAGCCAGATACCTATGGTTTTTTTTAACAGACGCTGCCCGGCAGCGTTTCGCTATTTGTTGTATTTCTTTGTTACTCGTATATATAATTGTTATTTAATATTTCATAAATATCACAAACAACAAATGGAATATATTTTTGTACCGATTTTTAGCACTTGTTAAGTAATTTTTACAAAAATAATAATAACAACAACAATAATAAATAAATAAATATTGTAATGTTGAGATAATATATCATATAATATATTCACATTTTTTGAATGATTCTTGGGCATTTTCGAATTCTAGTATCAAAAGAACCACCAATGACTTTAAAAAAAGATAAATGCATTTAGACTAATGATAAAAAGGAATTGATATTTAGAAGTGTTTATATTTTTTTTTTATAAAAATTCAAAACTATACATATATTGTCAATGTGACACAATGTACTTTGCAATTAAAATATTCCCGAATAAAATCGGCATAATCAGATTTTGTTCACACGTTTACCGAAAATGCATCAGGGGTAACATAAAAAGTCGTTTCCGAGTATATATAACATTTACTGCAAGATATTTCTAATTTAAAGTATTTCTTTCTGCATCCTCAAGAAACGAGAATAATTTACGAAAAAAGTGAATACAGAAGCTCACACATGTGTATAATCTTTAAAAAAATTATCGATCTCCAATTTAGGGAGTGGGATTGTAAACACTTATTGAATATTGAATTTTAATTACTGCATTCAAAAGTGAGCCAATTGTTTTATATAACAAAAAGTACTTTGAGATCTATCCGTACGTAAATTTTAACCCACTAAAATCATTTATTTTTAACCCACAAAAATTAAACATTTCAATGCCAAACGAATCATCATAACTTTTAATTTGGTTTCGCATAATTCAATGCAAAATGTTTATTACTAAAAATATAAATTATAACCATTTGTATGACATTCCCACAGTCCTGAGTATTATAAGTGATATTTTAAGAGAGAGGGGGGGGGGAGAGAAACAAGTAACAAGAACAAGCTATTTTAAAGAAATTCTCAAGCAAGAAAACGAAGCTTTAAGTTACGAAGACTATACGAGTCGTTTCTTCCTGAAGTCGGAAAAAATTACAGACAGACGGAGACAAAATTTTATTTTACCAGTATAAAAAGAAACAAAACAACATGAAAACTAAAACGGGTTTAGCAGAGTCCACAATGTAACAGTAGTATATGGTAATTTAACAGAAAAATAAAATAAAAGAGACATAATCCGCGAAAAAACAGACTCCCAAAGATATCACGCTTAGTTGAACACTATACCGCAAAAAAGAGATTTACGAATTTTGAAAACTTTAAGTTCTGGTAGAACATTCTTAAATCGCATGTCTGTATCTTTGAATAGCCAAACATGAATCGCGATTGTTTTTTTAAAGAAAAGTGCAATTTTTTCCCCGTTTATTTTACGACACGCAACTTTGCATCTGCAGCAGATTACGAAATCGTATAGAATTGAAATCGCTTATTTATCTGCATTGTATTTGAATTTTCTTTAAAAAAAATATTTTACATACCGGGTGTCCCAAAAATAACCAATGATTTGAAAAATAAATTGGAGGGGACAAAAAAAAAAAACGGAAAGCGATAGAAATGTACGGTTTGTTGCATTCTGCATTGATAACAAGGGAATTGATTCCTTCAAATTTCAAAATTAGTTACAAAGTTCATCAACAGGTGGCGCTTCTAAAAACTATACAGCACTTTTTTTTTTGTCATAATAACCACCATTTACTGCAATAACCTAGCGCAGTCTGAAAACAAATTTTTCAGACACCCGTGTAAACATTTCACTTTGACATGCATCAGAAATGATTTGTCCAATTCAACTGTATGGTTTGTGGATCTAATCTTTCACACACCAGCCAAAAAAAATGACATGGTGTTAAAGCTGGGGAATAGGCAGGCCATTCTATGTCACTTAGCGTATGCATTTTGTAGTCAACAGCAATTACATGATCGAATTTGGGATCGCTGTTGGACAAATCCCTGAACGACCACAACATTCGGCTCCGTAACAGCTTGGTGGCCGAAATTCTCAGCGCGGTCATGATTGGCATTTCCAGTGCGTTGAAATTTTTCAAAATGCTCTTTTATATTGTACAGTTTGTCGGTCCACTTCTGAAATATTGAATTTTTTTTGGTAACTGTGTTTGTAGTATCAAAATTAAAAACAAAAAATATTCGTTTTTCTGACGGGTAAAGCATTTTCGAAGCACACACCAAAATGATGAGTAACTAAAGAATACCGATCTGATAATGCAGACATAAAACATTGTTTCAAGTTTTCCCAGTAAGAAGTGCCACCTATTCATGAATGTTGTAACTAGTTTTGAAACTTGGTGAGAGTGATAGTAATAGTAACGTCGCACTATAAAGCAACACGAGGGCTATTGGTGACGGACCTCGTAATGTTGAACATTGATCAAGTGACGAGGACACATAAGCGAGCACCCCTTCTCCTAATTACCATTCCAAACCAATGGAAGGACACTGGGCCCCGACAAATTTAACGTGCATCGCCCCTTCAGCAAGAAACTTAGTAAAAATAAATTCCCTGGCTACCAAAGAAAAATACAGCAAATCATACATCTCTATCGCCTTCTGTTTTTCTTTAATTTATTTTCAAAATAGCTGGTCATTTTTAGGACTCTGGGTATAAAATCTAAATAGAAATATATATGTTTAATGAATAAAAATATAACTTCAGAGTACACAAAAATATGTGAAAGGTTAAGCAAAATAAAAAAATGGTACTTCATCAGTTTTAGAAGAGAACTATTTAGGTTTCATTGTGATTGCCCACTGGCACATATGCGCCAAACAAAAAATTTTCAATTTATGGTTACAGTGGTAAAAAGTAAGCACAAGTGAAGATTCTGAATTCATATTTATCTAACGGGAAAAAAATGGCTGTTAATTCAGAAATTCTTTTAAGAACTTAAACGACATTACTCGACAAATACAAAGCATTTGATATTTATTACACATAGACTAAAAGATGCTCTATTTATTGCAAAATACAACACCTAAAATGTAGCAATAAAACACGCCATAATTACATTTTAAGTGCAGTGGAAAACGTGTTATAAATGACCACAGATCAAGAGAACCAGTACATCACACAGCCTTTGTAAAACCCAACAAAAGAAAGGAAAAAGACCTAATAAACCTATGCACACGATGAATGCTTGAGCCGGGAATCATTGCATTTAAAAGTTCTGGCGACTCGCCAAGGATGCATTTATGATGACACATGCACGCGTGTTCCCTATTAATAAATTCGTGACCGCAGGATCAGTCAATCATTACAATGATAAGACCCAGGCCCAGTTTTTTCGGCGTTATTTTCTTTCAAATGTAACTTCCAGCAGCACAGCACGTTTCATGGCAGCTGAAAGATCCGAGATAACTAATGGGCTTTTTCACCTGCTGTCCCCGTAGGACCACTAGATTTCGTGAATGACACAGCATAAAATTCACGAATCGGAAATACCTAGATTGGACTGAAAAAAATGGGGTAATCAATGGCAGATATTCATAAAAAAAATTTTTTAAATCTTTCTCCTGGCAAATTTTTTTATATCAATTTATTTATTTATTTTTTTCGATTTTATTGAAAAAGTTTATTCTATAAAGGGAAACAAAAAAATTTAAAAATCCTAAATAGGCTAGCAATGTAATGTCAAGAGAAGTCTCTCTCACACACACACAAAATTTTTCTTTTTTCATATAACATGCATAAAAAATTGCATTTTAATTTTTTGAAATCAATGCTGTCACTCATATTTACATAATTTTTAATTCATTTTTCAAACGTAGAATATTTTAATTGGGAGATCTACACTAAAATCTGCAAATTTTTGTATGTGAATACGTAGCTAATATCACACGCGCTAAAAATTAAATATTCATATTTCGTAGCCCATAAAAAAATCCCATTAGTTCACACTTTATTTCGCAGTAATATTAACATATCTCGAATTCAACTTAAAAATGTCTTCCTGCACATATATAATACAAACACATGACATTAGGGGATCTGAGTAATAACATATCAGGAAAAAAATTATCATTAAAAAATGTGTATAGTAATTAACATGTGTATCATCACAGAATACATAAATAGCACAAACGTTTCGACTGATAATCTTATTGGCTCCATTCGTGCATTTGATAGAAAGAAACGTTCGTAAACAAATAAACAAGATCGATGAAAATAATTTCACAAATTTGCATAATTTGTATCACTATCTTCATATTCAGCTATCAGAAATCATAGTTAATGGTTAAAATGAAATAAACAGAAAAATCCGGGAACACACGTCCTATAATCCCTTTCCCTCCCCCCTTTTTTTCAATATATTCCTGGAAAATTTCTTTTATTTAGAGAAAAAGACACAAAAACTGGATTAAAAAACAATATACTTTTAGAAAGTGTTTCCGTACCATCTCAAAAACATGTATTCCTTATAATAACATAAAACATGTTATACATATGACATAATTTTAACGAGTAAACTGATTGTTTTATAATAGTGGCACTTTGAAGATACACAAGGGTTAGTTATTGGCATGATTTGAACTCTTAATTCTGAACTTCAGTCAAGTGAAGAGGACGACATCTGAGCCGGCATCTTACTCTCCGAACTTTCCATGCCCACGAGAGGACTAAAATCCTCCACAGATTTAGCATACATCAGCCCCTCTACATGGCGAGTTAAAAGAGGAAAATACTGAATTAAAATATGCAAAATATACATAGTTAAAAAAATGCGTACAGAGGCTTGTTTTCCAAAGTGAAAGAAAAATACAAATTTTAGTAAAAGTAAAGTTCATTCTCTTTGGAAGGTGTATTATTGAGGTTTTTGCATGTTGTTGTTGTTATGTCCTTCCCGAAGGGAAGAAATGAAAGCTGACAGAGCCTGAGACAGGTTGGACTTCTACATGATAGATGGCGACACCACCTATCTCCACCTCCACAATTTTGGCATGGAAATGGAGGGGAGGGAAATATTCTTCAGCCCCCTGCACCCGTGGTTTCTGCTGCGATCGCTCACAAGACTTTCGGAACCACTGATTTAACGAGTACGTACTCCGTGTGTACTCTGAGGGTATTTAGTGGCATAGGGCATCGAACCCAGGCCTTCCGGTCTGGAGTCTGATACTCTAACCACTAGGCTACCCACGGCCCCGAGGTTTTGCATAACATACATGATTAAAACTCTAAATTAGTGATTGCCAAAAGCGACGATCGTGAGCTCCTAGTAGCTCTCATGGGGACATTTTTGGTAGAACGCGTTAACGCTTCAGTTGGCTAGCCTTGAGTCCCCCATTGATCTACCATCTGAAATTATTTCAGATTTAAAAAATGAAACCTAATTTTGGTCCAGGTTTATCTTAAAGTTAAGGCAATGTTCAGCTCTACATATCTGTGTGAGGTCGGCTCGGTGGGTAAGAGGTAGCGAGCCCGCTTTGTAAGCCTAAGGTTGCGGGTTCGATTCCGGCTGCAGTCAATAAGATTTTCTGGATGCGAAAATCGTGTGCACGCATGTCATATGATTATGTGGCACGTAAATCCCTTGAGTATCAATTTGGCTAGGGAACTCTCGACAAAATTAAATCACGGCAATATTTAGCATCCGACGAGACCTTGAATACAAATTAATTCAAGCGTCCAAATTCGGTAGCGAGGGCCGCCGCTAGATGGTGCTCTCCCGTTTGGGGTCGGCAAAGGCCAAGTTGTCAATCCGCAGCTCAAAAGAGGGGGTGGGAAAAAGAAATATCTGTGTGAGATTTCTGTTTCCAGTGTGAAATTTATTAAAAATTAGACCAGAAACAGATTCTCTGATTCCTCTTGGACACCTGTATTCGAATGTGTAGGCAGCAACTGCCCACTCTTGCAATATAGGTACTCCTAACATTAAAAAAAAACTTATTGATCACAAAAGAAAAAAGAGTTAATCTTTCTCATTAAAATCAATAGATCTGATAAAAAAGAATATGTGATTACATTTGATATTTACTACTAATTACACTTCAATTTCTTTGTTATGTACAACTCAAGTTGTGACGGTTCTATCCGCGATCCTTCTACTAATTGTCCTTTTGGGGAATTTCTGGTCTTTAAAAATTATATTATCATAAAACCCGCTTCGAAGAAGAGAACATGATTATGCTAATTAAGACTACTATATATAGTTTAGGCTTTCAGGTTAGTGAGAGAGATAGGCTAGACTGCTATTGGAGCAGAGACTAATCAAATTGAAGGTGAATTGCGGATATTTAATATTTGCAAATTGAATTACTTAAAGTGACGATTATCACTGAGATAAAATCCAGATTAAATTGATAAGGTCAAAGTGATCGCCTTGAGTAAGTGTGGTTAGTATAACTGTTTTCACATATCTCGCTTACCTCGTTTATTGTCGACTTAGTGATTATTTGAGGGCTTCTCTTAGTCTGGATTGATTGTATTGGTGTGGTGATTAATATTGTGAATAAATTAGATTATTTTGTTAAAACATGGCTAGTGCACCTTCCAATCCTCCTACACCTTTAGATTCGCAGGGGAGGTTATTACAAAGTTCAGTTTCTATTTATTATATACAGTTTAATTAAAATTGATCTAGATAAAAATATGTAAATTTATTGGCACTGAACAAACGCAAGATTTATTTTTAAAAAGTTGATAATTCTTTTGTTGGTAATTCACAATAGAATCTAAAAACGGTACTATGGCTCAGAAGCTGCATAAGTTTGGCGACCACTGCTCTAAATATTTGTCTTACTTAATAAAGCAAAAGTTAAATAAAGTTTACAGTTTATTCTACACAAATATTTTCATAAAAGCAGGCGTTATATCATTTAAGTTAAATTTAGAATATTGCCTGCTTTTCTAATTATGCAAAAATAGGCAAATTTTTTCTCATACACATGTAATTAAACAAGATCGTTAACTGATCAGAAATATACATTGTTTCGCGCCCCTTCCACAGAGAGTTAAGTGCGAATTCTTTTTCTCTTCCTGTAAACATGTCAGAAATCCACGAAAAGTCATAAACATTCTCACCAGACAGCTAACCTAAAAGGTCAGGAAAACATTCAATTTCCCCGGAGAAAGATTACCACTCATATTTAATTGACAACCAGTCTAGCGAATGATTTACTTAAAAACGGATTAACCTGGCAAGAAGCGCCACGCCTTAAAAGAAATTAGTTATCATTTGGCTGAGAATCTCCCCATGTTAGAGATAGGCTCTGCGAAAAAAACTGTGTACTATGAAGGACTTCTGCGAAACAGTTAAATATGTGCCAAAAAATTACGCACATTAATCATTTATTAATTACAACTGAACAAGTAACATAAAATAACATAACATAAAAATTTTAGTTACTTTTTATAAAATAGTTACAATTAATATAAATGTGCATATACATATGACAGAATTACAACATCAAGTGGCAATTAATTTTTATTAATTATCATTAAAGTATCGTATTGTCACCTAGAACAATCGTGTATATAAAATTTCAGTTCAACTAAATGGTTTAAAACGTGAGAAAAAAAATCTTTTAAAGTTTTGACACAAGTCTCTAAAAATGAAGTCAACGTGGCTGTATCTGTAATTCTTTAAATAATCAAATTCAGACAATTAATTATAATTAAATTATCGTATTGTTACCAAAACAAAAGCGTATAGAAAATTTCAGCTCAAATGAGAGCTTTAAAATGTGAGGGAAAAAACCTTTTCAAATTTTGACACAAGTCCTCAAAAATGATGTCAAAATGGTTGTGTTTGTAATTCTTTGAAAAATTAGTTTTTATATATACATAAATCAATTCATTTTTATTAAATTACTGTATTGTCATCCAAAATAATCGTGTATATAAAATTTCAGCTCAATTGAGTGCTTTAAAATGCATTTTATTAACGATTGATATAACGAGAGTGTGAACTAATAGTAGGAATTGAATAAATAGAATAGATGCGGTAATCAAGGATAACTTACTTGTACATATACACAACACGTCTAAAAGTAAATATTCATTTTTCTTGAGAATTCTCTCATCTAAGGTGTTTTTCCTCCCTTAGTATAATCGTTCACACGAAAACCACACAGATTCGAAATTACACCAATTTGAATCCCCTTTGTTCGTTCTGTTATTTAATAATTGTTTGAATAATTTTTCGCTTAACGTAACAAATTTGTCTTTATGTTTAAAATAGTTCTTAATTTACAGGTTGTCTCTGATTCTTATACACCCCTTTTTTAAGAAAATAAGCATTCTTCCTACAAACTGCAGCTGTTTTTTTTAACCAACCTTGATGTTATATAATGTTAAAATTGATAACCGGAACAAAATAATTATTCTAAAATCTTGCTTAATAAAAGATTTCAAAGGGTAATAACAAATATTTAATGTCTGAGAGCTAACGTAGGTTTAAAAATTTTCTTTTATGTTACGTTGCGTGACAAATATAATCATTAAAATGCTGATTCATAGAAGATAAAATATTTCATATATGATGAATAATAATCTATTTTACCCCCTAACACTAAATAAATTAGAAAGGTTGTGACGGATCTATACGGTCTTAAACTAACAGTCTCTATTTTTCTTAAAAGTTTTATTTTTTTCAACCAATCTCCACCGGGAGCAAAAGCGTGATTTATGCAAATGAGAAATATTATATAAGTTCGGGTTTCGCGAGTTAACGGTGTGTGAGAGAGAGAGAGAGAGTAGTAAAGTGAAGAGTTAGATTTTTGAAGTAAAATGAATTGAAGCATCGGTAAATCAACACGCAGTTGTTGACAGATTTAGTGAGTAGTGACGCGACGAGCTAAGCTGAAGAGCTGAAGATTGAAATTGGAAAGTCGAGTGTGGATTCTGGCCTTTATCCGATCCAGTCAGCATTAAGTTATTCAACATTACGGACCTGCCGAAGTACCAGAATAAGGTTAGTGATTTAGAAACTCGTGAATACGTGTACGTGTGTTCGCTGTAATTGTACGTGCTGATCTTTCGTGGATTCAGTTCCGATTCCGTAGTTCCGCTAATAGTAACCCCTTCTCATACTCCACTGTGTTTTATTGTTCTTAAATTTGAATCGTGTGTGTGTAACTTTCCTTGATTGGAGGTATCAATAAATATAGTGATTTGTAATGATGTCTCTTGAATTCGTTAATCCGCCTACACGTCCAGAAACAAGTAACGGTAGACGGGGAGATGATAATCTTAGGGGAGGTCATATGTCACGACAAGGTAACAGAAGAGTTTATTGCATCTATTAAAATCTTTGCATTCTTTCAAAACTATTCATTCCATTATATACAGTGGCGTTTTAAGATTTCTTGAAACCCTGAGCCTATATCAAAGTGGAATCCACGTGCAATCCTTTTCAATAGACAGTACATAGCATATACGTTGTCAAATACTTATACACACGGTAATAAATGTACATGACTCACAATTTCACAGACCTTCAATTATAAACAGACTTTATGACTGCCGCTTTTCGCCTCCATTGTGGTGTATGATGGTAAGACCTAGGTCTAGACAGAATGACGGACATGGCATAATGCAGTTTTTCCACTGTTACTAGTTGGAATATAATTCAAAATTCTTAGTTTTTCTGAGAATATGAACGGGAATAACATTTGAGGATTAAAATTATTTGGATTTAGATTTTATAGAGACTGAATCAAAGTCTTCTACAGAAGCCGAGACCTTGCGGGTGGCCCATATATTTAAACTTCCCTGAATTACATACATACATGTTACACATCTTATCATACAACAAAATTAAACTTCAAGCTAATCCTTAAATATAAAGGATATTCCTTAGTTAAAAGCATAAATAAATATTATCTACACAGAGGTAAGGCCAGGAAGGTGTTTAAGTAATCTACATTCAATTAAGGACATGCACAAAAGGCACGCAAGCATAATATATTATGAATTAGTTTAAAAAAATTCATCAAAACATATAGAATATGTGATATGAGGTAGAAAAGTGAAATGGAACAAAAAACAAGAATGGAGCCTAGCAGCTCAAAATGCAGTTTCGAGCTCAGGACCGAATATGCGGGGTTAATTTCATGCTACTATCTTTTTTACAACACGGTAGGTTAGAATAGAAAAATCTGAAAAACAAGTATAGAAAAAGTAAATTATCAAAACACGTGAATGTGAAGATACCTATACAAAGGTTTGAAAATATCAATTTTTTATAAAAATAATGCATAAAAAGTTATATTTACAAAAATGATTCTCATAAAACGAGTGTAAAACTATCATCAATTCGCCGAAGTGTTAGATCTTAAAAACATGGAAAAGCAACATGTCACACCATTACTAAAATAATTAAACAATTCATTTCGAAAAATAATTAATTGCAGTTACATACGAGTAAGTTTCCACTTCATTTTTAAATTAACATATTTAAAATTATTTTTTTACCATATGTTCGCATGCGTATGCATAAATATATATCTTTATATTTCATGTAATTTAAATTTATCCTCGGGAAATGTTCGAATTCAAAGTATTATAAGAGGGGAAAAAAAAACTTTGATATAAATATAGCTTTTAGTGGTCATTCACACTGCATGTCATAACGTGAATGAATTGAATAAATCTAAAGCTGATTATCCATGCACATCGGTTTGTCCAGCTGTACGCGGATTTACGATTCAAAGAAAAACGACAGATGTTTCAAATATAGAACTAAAAAGCTAAATTTTGTCGCGTAATAAAAATCAACAGTCTCTTTTACAAACACACACATTCTCAGTCCATAAAGCTTTTTTTAAACTATAAAATATGTACACTAACTTATTTTTACTGAGTCCCAATGTTAATTAGAAATGTTGCAGCCAGTTGCTAAAAAAATTGCAAAGATTTTTCATTTTTCTTTAGTTTTAATACAAACATTACAAATTCAATTTACTTCATGTCAAAAGCGTAACAAGAGAGTAACGTGAATTTATCGCAATTATTTTCTTTATCTCGTTTCAGTAAAAATGTTAATATATTAAAGTTTGCTAAAAGATAACTCAGTTATTCTTGTGGACATTGTATACCAATTTTCTAATCGATAATTACTTGAAAATGTATTTTGGTTAAAATGGTGATTTATATAATATATATATATATATACTATAATGATGCCGCAAATAAATTCAAAACATTTTAATTCTCCAAATAGCTTGTTTTCAATTTGCTTATTAATTGTATTTAATTTTAATTTGTTATGCAATTAAATTAGTTTATTTTTGAGTTTTCCCCTTTTTTTGAGATCAATAAAATTTCAAACTTCTCAAAACTTGGAAATTATCCAAAGCACATGTTTTAAAACTAATTTGTAATTTAATCTTAACCAAGCAAATAATAATTTAGCATTCGTAATTTACTTTGCCTATGAACTAAACATTAACACACTCATTGTTTCTTTCAAAATTTCTAAATTGAAATGGTGATCATTAGTGAATTCAACCAATTGAACCATCATTTCCTCGTTTAAATAACAAAATTAACAATTTTATCAAAGCATTAGGTTTGTTTCTAAGTACATAGTTAAAAACCTTCGATTCAAAACTAACCTACAGAAAATGGCATAAAATTCTAAATGAGGAAGCAATTATGTTTATAAAAATGTAATTGCTATTTTAGAGTTACACATGGAAAATGTGATTCTCCAAACGAAGGATTACAATTAAAAACAATTTTCAGTATGATGCGTAGCGTTTAGGTAAATTGCAATATATCTTATTTTCTTTGATCCGTTACATTTTCACATAAAGAAATATCTGCTTCAAAAAACAAAAATAAAACCCTGGTTCCATTCACGAGTGATTCTATTGGATAAAGATGAAAATATTAATAATGATTTTAATATGAGAAAAAATTCTAAATCATTTGAAAATATCTCATACAGAAATTTAATGAAACCATAAAATTAGAGCAAACAATTTTTGTTATGAAAGTGTATGTAAAAAATGCTTGATCTTTGATAAAACAAATTAATCATATGGATAATTGTTACAAAAGTATATCCGCAATCTATACGCATAGTAAAGGATAGAAGAGAAACAAAAAGTAGGTATTGGTTGATAAGAAGGAAAGTCAAAAATAGGGAAAAGTCACATTGTTTCACCACAATTGAAATGCAAAAAAGGTAGGCAAACTTATTTAGGCCTCAAGGAGAGCACAGATAAATTTTTTGTGAGCCTTGCATGTACTATTTTGATTCTGTGGATGATAGAACACCCAACAACATTATTCGATGATTGTGCATGTATAAAATATTAAAAATAATATCGAATAAATAGTTTAGAGAAAAAACAATAAAATAATATAGAATTTTTTTGTCAAGCTATTTTTTAAGTATAAAAAAATTATATGCAAAATTTGTTGCAAATCCAGTGATTAATAAAGACCAGAGTTAAACAAGGTATAAGTTACTGCAAAAAAAAAAAGTGCATTGGAATATATTTTTGCTGCCGGAATTTAACAGTTCAGCAGCTAGTGAATTTTGGTGTTCCATGCAGTTGAACACTATTGGTGGGGTGTCCAACCCCACCAATGTGGAGAGGGGGTGCCTGCTCAGGTGTCATCCTCATCACTTGACCATGGCTCAAAAGCCCTCGAGTAGCTGAATGGCGTGACGGTAATATTCACTCACTCTCGCAGTGGAACACTAAAACACAAAGGTTAAGGCATCCAAGGGGGATGCATCACGAACAATCCCCCCCTCGGACATATAACATGAATGCTCCCTGGACAAAATACATAATAAACCTCACGGGAAAGAGGAAAGGTTAATCAGTATTTAAAAAAAGTAAGGTCAAAAGGAGGATAAAGCAAATTTATATTTTCAAGTTGATTTTTTAAAATTTCCAATGAGGCTGCGCGAATTGGTATTTACCTTTACAGACCCAGTAAATTGGTATCATTTTTAAGTGTGGTACCATATAGGTAGAATATCAATCGCCGCAACGTAATTTTGACGCCCAGTTTCCTCCCCAGTGGGAGGCACCTGAGCTCTGACGATGCGAAATTGAGGCAGGAATTTAATTTTTCCGAGAGCACCCAAGCCAAAGAGGTACTCTAGGGATCTTTTACATATCGCATAATCATACGACATGGACGCTGTTGATTTTCTGCATCATGAAAATCTGTGGCGGTGGTATCCATATAAGCCACTAACTGCCTCCAGACTGAAGTGATCATTTTGGCCTAGATGTAAGTCGTGTGCTTACGGAACGAAAAGTACCGAGATCGAATCTCCTTCATTGGTGACCCTGGGAGCTTCAAACAAACGCAACCTTCGCGCAGCAGTCGTGGTGCCATCTATCCACCAAAAATGCAACCAAGCCGTGAGACACATGACGCATTCAACAAAGCCGTCACACCCAAATGACGCAACCCTCAAGCCGTCGCACCTAATGACGCAACAACTCACACGCTCGCCACAACAACGATATCATTCGTTCGCCGCCTACCGACTCACTGGTAGGGGAGTGGCGGTGGAATCCATATCAGCCACTAAATGCCTCCGGACTGAAGTGATCATTTTGGTCTAGGGGTAAGTCGTGTGCTTACGGAACGAAAGATACGAGATCGAATCTCCTTCAAATCCATTGACATGGGCCGGAGTTGAACCCGCAACCTTAGGTGCACAAAGCAAGCGACAAACCAACTACGCCACCCAGCCGACATGATGTAGATTTATAAAATAGGGAAAAAAAGCTCGTTATTTCCGGTGTAATCAAGCCCCATTAATTTATGCAGTAAGACAAACTTCAAGAAGCTGAAATCGCATTTTTTAAAATATTTACTAGTGTATGTCATTTTTACATACAAGTCGTCCTTGGGCAGCAAAAATATGTTACAGTATTCACGGAAAAAAGGTTAGTTTTTTCTCTTCAATAAAAAATTTGGACTCATTTATAAAATTGCTCTCCTTGATCTTAGACCACGGGTTCCTGATTCCTGACCTAGACTAAACTAAAAAAAAAAAAAACTGGTTAATCAGTTCAGACTATATGGAAAAACTAGCTAATGAAAATTTTTCATTAAATATCAGCAGGAGGTTATCCGCTTCTTCTCAGTACGACACTTATAGGAAAAGACAATTAAGACGAGAAAACATAAGAGAAACACAAAATGAAAACAATGACCATAAACTTAATCATAAGAGATATCGTTGAAAGGGAAGAAATAATTTTGAAAAATAACATCACAGAAATGGAAATCATGTTTGGATTTGTCTTGTGGTTATTGAAACAATACACCAAGATGCATTCCTTAGTTCAACTTAGAACAATTGGAGTAGAAAAGAGAGAGAGAAAATGTATACAGTAGAGCAGGGGTACTCAACCTTTTTTTTTCTCTGCCGGGCAGCATATATCTGTTAGCAATTTCACGCGGGCCGCATACATATGATGGCTATTTCACGAGGGCCACACCATGAGGGTTAATGGAGGAGGGGGGGGGAGAAATGCTTTAAGACCAAGATAACATAGAAAATTTACAATGTGGAAATTGATCAAAATATTAAAACTCCTATTTTGGTTTTTTTAATTATTAATTTATATTTTTTTATTCTTGTCACTGAATTTTTCTAAATTGGAAGAGTTTAATAACCACTGTTTTACAATTTCTGCATCAGTTCACGGTTTCGGTCCTGTATGGTCAGACACATCTCAGAAAAATACTTGATGAAAACATAAAGTTGTCACTAATGAAAATTAAGTAGCCGGCTTTGCCCCAAACTGACTACTCTTTTTAAAATATTCATAATGTCCTGTTGTCTTCCGTACTTCACTCAGCGTTCTGCTGTTTCATCACGAAGACCGCGAAGGAACAGTAAGTTCATTACTGGTTCACCTTGTTCAAAATACTGAAGGGCGGTTTTTACCATCCTTTAGTCCATCACTAAGTGACATTTTAGGAGATTGTACGGTGTCCTCAACGTTAACATTTGCATTATACTTCCCACATTTTTGCAATAACTGTAACAGCAGCAATAAATAGGGTTTTTTTCGACCTATAAGGGGGTGGCTGAGTTACTCAGACTGCGGGGTTATAGAGAATAGAGTTTTCAAGACTACTGTATTATGTTTCATTCAAAATATGTTCAATAACACATCTTATTCGTCATTTGAATCAAAATATATATCCCTTCTTCAATGGCTCGACAGCCATGAGTGGACCCTGGCCTTCTCCAGAAGTTTTCTCCAGGCATCTCTACTTTTGGCAACTGTTTTCCAGTTTTTGACCCTTAAAATATTTAGGTCTCTTTTGACACAGTCAAACCATCTTAACGGGGTCTGCCCCGAGGTCTATTTCCCGTGGGCTTTGCCAGAAAGATTTTCTTACAGCAACGATCTTCATTCATTCTAGCCAGATGACCAGCCCATTTAAGTCTCTGTAATTTGACCAATTTTACAATATCAGGTTGCTTATAAATTTTGTAGAGTTTCAAGTTAGATCTTCTTCTCCGTGATCCATTCACTTGGATCCCACCAAGAATGCAGCGTAAGATCTTTCTCTCGAAAATTCCCAAAGCTTCCTCATCACGTAAAATCAATGGCCAAATCTCTCTGATGTACAAGTCAGGACAGATTTTATAAGACTTTTGTAAAGAAGCAATGTAGTTCTTAATTTGAGAAAACTGGATTTTAAATAGCTCCTCAAGGCATAAAAACTTCTATTTGCAGCAATGATTCTTTATAAATTTCTGGGGCCAGCTTATATTTTTATTATTTATCTCAGTTCCCAAATAAGTAACACTGTTAACTTTTTCAAATTTTTTATTGCTAATTTTTATGTGACTAAGTTGTAAGTCGGACATTAAACAAGGCAAATTTTTAGTTTTATTCTCATTTACAGATAAGTTATACGTTTAAGTACTTTGTTCTAATGCCATAAATGCCTGTTTAAGAGTTGGTGCTGTTCGGGCAAAAATGTAAATGTCATTAGCATAAGCCAGTATATATATCCCTAACTGGTTTTAATTTTAGACCTTGACTTACAGACTTGAAATTTGATAAGCGTGTTTCTTTTGTTGAGTAGCGATCCACTAAGGACGGGTTTTACGGAAATCGTCTCCCAAGCGGCGTAAAATGATAATATTAAAAAATTAAGTAATATTTATGAATGGACTGACAGATGAAGAAATATCGGGTAGTTCAACTATATTTATTTCTTTGACTAAACAATTCTGCTCGAGAAATCGTTCTTCCCATGAAGTCTAAGCCTCTAGTTTGTATTTCATTTGAAATTATTCAAAATATTAATTTATATAATTTTGACTGCATTAATTTTTTTTATCCCTCCATCTCGTTTGTTATACTTTTCAATTCCCCCATGCGAAGAAGGGGTATACCAGATAATAAAACACAACTATTACTACTGTGTATGACAGATGTTCAATGAAGAGTTATGATTACCTAAAATATTACGTTTCAAAAACACAAAACCAATTAAAATAAACTCATAGTTGACAAACCACAGAGATACATACATAAAACATTTAATGATGTATAAGAATATTATTAAATCAATCTCATGGTATATTTGGTTTTGAGTCGGACCTTAAGCATGAAACTCTGAAACTCATATTTCACGTCCCGCGTAATTACAAGCAATTTACTAGTAATGCACTGCAATTTAAACTTGCAATAGATTCTACTTTTATTTGTATTTCTTATAGTTAAATTTTTTCATACGACAAAATAATGAGTAAAAATGATAAACTGAAATGACCGTTAACGAAAATTATACACTGCACAAACAATTATTAGAAATTTGCACTTGATAAAAAATTGGGCGAAATAATAATAATAATAAAAAAATATATATAAAAAAAGGATGGTTCAAATTACAGCTTTGAAACTTGGTCATGTTTCGTACGTATTTTTCATTCTCGCGCAGAAAAGGTAAAAACAAGCAAAAACATTTCTTTTTAGACAACTGCAATATATTTTTTAAGGGAAATTTATTTAAAATGCACTAATTAATTTTAATCAACATTTGGTCGATTCATACAATTTTAAACTATAAAACAGGATACACTAAGCGCGATATTTGATTTAATCTCAAAAACTTCACCATTTTTTAAAATGAACAACTTTATCAATGTGAATAAATAATACTTTACTGATATAAATCTCACTTTTATTTAAGATGTGCTTTAGAATTCAAAAGAATCTGGAATCTGTCAACTTTATCTTGAATAAAGTTGACAGATTCCAGATACCTATGTAAAGACAGATATTTATCTAGCAGATAATATCTGTCAGGAAAAAACACATGCGCATTATCTAAAGATGCAAACAGATGATTATTGGTATATTATTCACAGAGAGGGTTTTAGAGATCCCCCCCTTCCTAATAATTTCAATGTTACCAAAAAACAGAAATTATTTTTTTAAATGTAGATTTTGTTTTAAATATCTTTTCGCTCTCTTTTGTGTGACAATGCATCCATAAATTCGTTTTCATTTGATAACATTTGAATATAATTTTAAATCAACGAGATTTGCAAGATAAAATCTATAGTATATTTTCACGTTCTAAAAATTATATATATGTATATATAAAAAATACGAATATTTTTATAAAAGGTTATACGCTCAAAGAAACAGACAAATAAACAAATTAGCTTAATTTCTTTCAATTTGATATTTTTTATTAATAAAGTAACACGAGAGGGCTACTGGCAACTGGACCGCGTAATTATGAACCTCAGTCATGTGATGAGGATGACACCTAGCTAGCTCCAGGGACGTCTTAAGACTTTTTGAGGCCCTGTGACCAGAGAAATCTTTAAATTTTTTGAGGTCCTGGGCCCCTATGCAAAAGTAGACCTTACATGTGATCTTTAAAAGTAGAAAGTAGAAAACACGCATTGTCAAAACTCATACAAACGCAAGTTGAAGCAAATAAACGAGCACGATTCACACAGTCACAAACCTACGTACAAACTGGTTCCACCGATTGACGCGCATTTCGACTAAATGAGTTGAAAGATTATTTAGGATATGGGCCTAGAAATAGATATTGACAACGGTCATCATATAATAATACAGTCTTACCACTTTTGCCAACTGACATGCAGTTTAAAATTCCCTGTTTTTCGGAGAAAATGTCCGGGAACCATTAAAATTATTCGGATCATGATTTTATTAAGACAGAGCCGAGAACGAAATGTGGCCCTGGGCGCGGGCCCATGCCTTAAGATGTCCCTGTCTAGCTCCGTATTCTTCAAACTTCTATAACACACACCGTCAAAATGAGAACTATCTGTCTCAACAGATTTAACGTACATCAGCCTCTATACAGCGGATCTTTCGTGTTACTAGGATTCGAAGCCACGACTCGACATAATGCAGCTACAAGTTTGCAACTATAACCTGGTTTTTATCCACACACACACACACAAAACGATATAACAAAAGATAAAATTTAAAAACAATCGCAGTTTCAGTAAAAATTGAAAATTTTCAATTAAGAAACGTATTTGGCTTCATTAACTGTTCAAATCATCAATATTTATTGTAAAAGAAAGTGTACCTACGAAGTTCTACGCAAGGAAGGTTTTATTTTTGGAGGAATTCAGGAAAATGGAACGTGCCGAAGAAGATCAAATTTCGAACTCTATCAATCATATAAAGAACCTGACATAGTTAACTTCATCGAAATACAACGAATTAAATAGGCAGGTCACGTTGTCAGAATGGACGAAGACCGCACCACTCAAAAAGTCTTCAATGTCCAACCAATTGGCACACGAAGAAAAGGCTGCCCAAATCTTAGATGGATTGATGGCTAGAAAAAGATCTAGTTTTGAGAACTAAAAATTGGAGAACACTAGCAGGAAGAAGGCTGCCCTGGAAAAAGTTTCTTGCGAAGAGCAAGGCCCACTCTGGGCTGTCGAGCCACTGAGGAAGGAAGTGCACCATGTGAGTGCCGCTAAAATTTAGAAACGAGTTCCGGTACGATTAAGGGAATTAGTTATATGGTGTGTTAACCCTTTATCCCCCATCCATGAAGAAGGTTCCCGTTTTTAAATGAATCGACCCTAAGGGTCGAGGAGAGGGCTTAAAGGGCGTTACAGACACTGCCGATTTATCCATTGGAAGCTTGGGGTGGGCGTCCAGGGTCCGGATAAGCTGAACTTAACCAGATTTTCTGATTATAAATTTCCATCCGCCAGTGCCGAGGGACCTGTAGATCTTTTGCAGCCAGGGCCTGAAATGAGCTTAAGTCGACACTGGTTATAGATAAATATTCCCGTTTTTGAACTATTAGAACTAGGCTTGAAATTTTACAGGTGCGTTCCTTTCATGGAGTAGAGATAAGCTACAAAAAGAGTTTTGCGAAAATTGACCTCCAAGGGGCGTTATGGATAAATAATAAGGGCACTCATTAACAAAGTATTTTACATTCCTCGAACCATTGTTTTGTACCGGATTTTACTCTTCTTATAACTCAGCTATAATATATCAAGAATAATATTTATTTTTAAAAAAAAATTTTGTGCGAAGAACAGATTTTCTTTACACGGATACTGGTTTACAAAAAGTACAAAATGGCCTTTCGCAAAGTTGCCAATTGTAAACCTGTTACACGTTCCTTTTTTTAGTAGTAAGTTTGCGTTTAGACAACAGATTTTTCCCCTTCATTAGATAACAGATGCAATAGTCCAACGATTCTTAAACTGAGGTCCGAGGACCCCTGGGGACCCACAGCATCTCTCTAACGGGTCTGCGGAGTCTTTCAACTAACATTAAGATTTCCCTCTTTTACAGACTCTGAAAAGCCTCGTGGAAAAATTTAAAGATGTGGCAAACTAGATTAAATAGACCCCAGTGAAGAAACTCTACTAGAACTAGTATTCTGATCAAGAATATTAGTCGGGAAGGGATGCTCAAAATCTCGGGGGGCCGCTATGTCACCCTGATACATAACGGACAGGGGTCGAAAGTTTAAGAACCCTTGCTGCTGAAGAGTGAGAGTTTATTAAGCCACACTATAGAGCAGAGGTTCCTAAACCTTTTGCCTCATAGACCCGTTGTCATGCTTTTCGGTAGACCCCTGCTTACCTCTCTCTCTCTCTAATGTTGAATGTTTTCAAATTTATCTTTAAAAGATTTAAATTTCAAACTGCCGTGTAGTGTTTAAAGCTTAAGAAACACATGTTAATTAAATTAAAATTTAATTAATACATAAAATAACTTATTAACAAACAAATGTTATAATAACTGAACCCAGTGGCGCAACAGCCCATGAAGGTCACGGTCTGCTATGCCTATCTCAACTTTCGTGACCTTAGACGCTGGGGTGCATGTGCAAATGTTTCGGTCAAGAAGTCAGTCCAACGCGAACCCCCCAGTGTTCAGCTCCCAAGCACAAGTTTGGTACTCATTTAATAAGACCCACAGAATGGATGAAAGGTTGAGTCGACCTTGCCCAGCCCTAGATTTATGTTATAATGGGAGTCATGAACCTGGAGCTTTAATAACAAATTTTCAGCATTTGGCATCAATTTTGTCAGGTTTTACCCTAAATCACCTCGGTTTTAGTAGTGTCCATAATGTCTAGTCTTTTTATTTTATTTTGGAGATTGATAATCACGCTGAAACTCCTTCTCACTATGAAAAACATAATCAAAAACTTTCTCACAATACTCCATAATTCGGGGATTTTTTAAGTAACAGGCATGTCTTTTTAAACCAAAATTGCTGACTTCCGTTTCTCAACTTTACTTTAAGATCTCCGTTATTTCCTATTGTGGTCAGTTCCTCTTGCAATATGACATTTTTTTTTCAATGTGACCATATGAATTCAGTGCCGACTGTGGTAATTACCATGTAGTCAAAGCATTCTAAACCTTGTTTCAAAATCTGAATAAAGAGCATTTAAAAGTAGAACGTAGATAAAAATGTTATTTTCCTGGCAGATTGTCTGTGGCCAATTGAGAAACAGAAAACTCGCGACGTCCAATATTATACTCCTTAATTCAGGTAAGAAACGCTAAAATAATGGTCCTTGCTTCAATAAAATGTATGCTGTTACCTTGTAGCTACAAATTAACCTCATTAAAATTAGTAAATAAGTCTGTTAAACAGGTAAAATCTGATTTTCCATTTGATTAAATTTTCTTTTAAAATTAAAGTCACGATTTGGTTTAAAAGAAGTCAGTATCGTAGACTCCCATTTACACCTCATGGACCCCTTTCAGGTCGTCATAGACCCCGGGGAGACCACTTTGGGAATCACTGCTATAGAGCCTTTAGCAATGGCGTAACGGAGAATATTAGCCCTTCCCCCTGCAAAATCAGGTTTTGCCTATAATATTTTATAAATTCGCTAAATACGTACTTAGCATCAGTAGGGCTTTGGATCCCCTAGAATCTTGTCCCCCTCCCCTCCGCAGTGCGGGGGTGTACGTTACGCTCCTGGCCTTTACAAGGGCTATTGGCAACGGACCTCGTACTCCGTTTCATTTAGTATATGCATCCTATTTTAAAACTTTTTGTAAAATGTTAGTGGAAACATAATTAATTTCATGCATTAATTTTAAATGCTTATTATGAACTGAAATATAAATGCGAAGAATTCTTTTATTGAGATAATAAAAAAATGTAATGAGTGATAAACTTGCGTAACATCCGGCATTTAAAACCTAAATTTATTTTAGAATATCAATTTCTCACAATGAAACGTGTGTACTTGTTAATAAATTAAATGCATGGCATTCAAATCATTTTTGTTCACTCGAAAATAAATAAAAATATTTCCTATAAATGCAATCCCTCATCTCAAAGATCGACACCTTTAATTCAGTTTTTAAAGAGCTTTTGAGCATTCACTTCAATTAGTAAATCGTTAAGTTGTAATGCGTGACATTTGCAGCAGTACTGAGCATTGTTTGCAACTCGTATTGCGTGTATCACCAACCACAAACATCTTTTTTTTTAAAGCCATTCCAAAAATCTAAATTTTGATAGGATAGGAACCCTTTGTCTCTCTTTCCTCACAACCCGGTTGCTATGAGTACTAAACATATTTAAAGCAACAAATGCAAAACAACGGAAACACCAGTTCAAATGCTTTAAAACAGTTATTTCTAGATGCGGTCGACGATGCAAGCGCAGCAGCATCCGAATAAAACTCGAGCATTTAATTTTTTTTAAATTTAAATTTTCGGGGGCTTCCATCCCGACTTTCTAATGGTATTGTTCTCCAAAAAATAAAATGCAGTTTTAAAAATGCGTAAGGCACAATTTAGAAACTTTTTATAAACTACAACAGAAGTAATTTTCAGAAGTTTTTTTAAAAACTCTAAGGCCTGGGTGGCCATTACGTCGATCGCGATCGACTGATGGACCGCCAAGACAATTTGGAGTGACCGCTTGAAGATTAGCCGTAAGTAGTAATTGTATGCGGAAATATTTAAGATTGGCTGACAGTACGCAGACTAAGTCTTCTACTAACTATAATTACGAGATGAAAATGTTTTATTTTTTAATGTATTTTGAATTGCTTGATAATAAACGCTTCATTAGATATTATATTTGTAGCTATTATTATTAAACTTGTATTTGACGTTTTGCTTTAAACACGGTTTAAAAAAAGGGAGTTTTGCATTTTATTTACGTAGATAAGTACGTATACCGTATTAATTATTGAGTTATAATAAATATTATTGACTTTTTTCTTACCTCACCCCACCTACAACCCTGGGCAGTGGGCGCACTCGTGAATTTTTCAAAGGGGGCGCGGCGAGATGGTCCCGGGTCGAATGTCTACCATTCTCATATCCTACCCCAATACGCTGCCAAACTTTTTTTTTCTTTTCATTTTGTAGATTGTCGGGAACAAAGAACAGTAAGAAATAAATTATTGAATAAATACTTAGCCTTAATTAACAAAAAATAAAAAAAACAAATAACTAAATTTTATGTACTATATACATGAGATTATAATCGATCGAAAAAAAGTCATGGGCTATGAAGGAGGGTACGAACCCGTTGACCTCCCCCTCCCCTTTGTGTGTGCCGCTGACTGTTGGGTGGACCGCAACACCTTGAAAAAATTAGAAGTAGCCCATACCCTGGAAAAGTCTGCCCACTTCTGCCCTAAGGATTAAAAAAATGCGCTCAAAAATACCTACTTGTGATAAATTACAGAAAATAATTATAGAAAAAAGTCATTTTCTTCATTTTTAAAGTCATTGAGTGAATTAGTGTTTATTAACGTCGCACTATAAAGCAAAATACGAGGGCTATTGGCGACGGACTCGTAATTTTGAACCATGGTCAAGAAACGAGGACGACACTTGAGCTGGCAACCCCTCTTGGAACTTTCGCACTACGGCAGTGTTTCTAAAACTCTAACATATGCGTACCCCTTCTATAATTTTCGTAACGCTGAGTACCCCCCTCGACAAAAAAATAGAGGTATTTTAATAACAATCAAAATATATTTATTGTTTCCTTTTTTGTGATATACACAAAATAATAAGAAAGGATAAATAAAATTATTCATAATAAAATATAAATTAATAACATTTATTTGCATTAATGAGAAGGATGAAATTGTTTGTGCTGAGATGACAAATCGCCATAATATGGTTCCCTAGTTGTTAATTTTAATCTAAGATGCGGCCCCACGTCCAATAATCTGTTCCTTTTTTTCCGACTTCAAGTCTACAAATGCTGAAAAAGCAACTTCACATAAACACGAAGTAAGAGAAAAGGAAACATGTATTTCAGAACTTTTTCTGTTAAAACAGGATACACATGTTACAAATGTAATTAGATTGATGTTAAAGTAAACTCCTTATGTTTATTTTTCAAAAATCTGTCTGAAGCCAATTCCAACAATTGATTTTCTACCGCATGCGACAAATCTTCTGGCATGGATGTTGTGTTAATGTTAAACAGTTATCTGATTCATTCGATATTTTTGTTTAAAACAGGGAAATAGTTTTTCAGTCAGGGAATAATTTCCTATAAGAAAAATCACACGAAAGCTAAAAATAAACGAGCGCTTGAGAAACCACGAACTATTAACGAAGTTGTCTCTGTAACGAAGTATAGCCTATCCCCGCAATGTCACACCGGACCATTTCATGCCTCACAAGACTGTCTTGACTTGACTCAAGAGAACGCAGAATTAGGCGCAGCTAAGCACGGTGCAGTGCATATACCCCACCAAACTCTTCCTGTACCCCTGGAAGTAGGCGTAACACACTTTGGGAAAACACTGTATACTACGCCAAAGGGAGGACTCCGAGCCTTGACAGATTTAATGCGTATCAGCCTCTCTACAAGGCGAGTCTTCAGTGGTACTAGGGCGAACTCGAGTTCATGACACGCAGGCCTCCAGTTTGTGACTGTGACCACTAGGCTACCACGGAATTCATTTAAAAAGACGCTAAAACTGTTCTGATATTTTTGGTAGAACACAGGGTTTGGCAAGCTGTATGAAGATTACTGGCGATATACTTCGTAATTCTAAGTCACAAACAACGAAATGAGGGGACTTTAAGGCTAAGCTGAATTTATTTTGTAGGATAGATTTTTGGTGAATTAGAACTAAAATCTGAGGCTCGACTGGAATATCGCCAGCCACGAAGTTTGAGATCTTAAGAGACAACGAAATGGATAATTGAACTGCAGCAGTGCTTCCTTCCGCAAGGCATGCACGACGTAGCTGCGGACTGGTAAGTCGGTGGTTGAAATAAACAACCCGCAAAGATCAACACCTTGTCGCCGAAGTGGTGACCCAGGAATAGAATACTAGATGGTAGCACAGCCTAACGAGCGCGATACTGATTGATTATGCATTCATTCTTTAGAGTCTAACAAAGACATTCTCAATAAATCACGACCAGTGATTCAAAGCGGCAACGGCGCACGCGTCAACTGGACCCACAATCTCAACAAGAGATTGCCCGCTACGTTAACAGAAAAACGACACAAACCTACTGGAGACAACTTCAATGATTGACTGGAAAGCAACCTCTCAGTATCGTTCAGAAAGTCAAACAGAAAAAAAAAAACAATTTTCTTCTGTAGGAAGGGGGTATACAGCGGCGTCTCCTTCCGCAAATCGCAAACAACAAAGGACAGGAATAAAAGCCCTTGACGACTAGCCCAAATAGGGATTCCTTTTGTTTCAGTCGTCTAAGGTATGAATGGTGTAGCTGCGCACCGGTAGGTCGGTGGTTCAAATAAACACCCCAGCCAAAATCAACAGTTGTCGCCGAAGAACTATTAGAATTGATTTAAAAATGTGCATGCAAATTTTTTAATAAATTTTAAAAATAACGTGAAAAATATGCGTGAAGATCTAAGTTAGCTTCTATGCAAAAGTCACACAATTTCAACATAATTATAAAAGGGTGAAAAAAAGAATATGAAATTGGATACTTACTTTCGAATTGAGATACATGAGATCAATCCAACTAATCAGAAAATTGACGATTAATTTTCATTATATTAATGATTTAACCCCCCCCCCCCCATTTTTAGCGCGTTTTTCACGTAGTGTAAAAAAAAGCGCTATTAGGACGCAAATTTCGTCTTCGTTCCATATTTTGTCGTACCTTTTTCTCAGCCAATAATTAACCGATTGACCTCGGGTTTTCGGCATTTGGTCGCATTTGTGCCCTAGATGAGCCGAATCATATTTAAATTTAATAATTTTAATTTTTAAAAAAATTATATTTAAGCAATATATGAAAAAAGATTTTTAGAAAATATTCGCATTTTGTCAAAGTATTTATATTTTTTAAAAAGAGTTTCACCTTAAAATACTTTTATGTATACCATTATACAAAGCAAATTTTTCTTTCCTAATATTATAGAAGAATACAATTTTTGAGAAAATATTTGCTAAAATTTGACAGACATCACATCAATAAACAGAGTTCTTCAATAAAAACTATTATCCCAATACCATCAAATCTTCAGAAATAAATTCAATTCAGTACCTGGCCATCTAAATAGAATTTCGTTAAAAAAAAAAAATCCAATTTTCCAAAGTTTGTCTTCTGCGTCCTAAAAATCATGAGTGATTAGTTTTGAAAAAGTTTTTTAAGTAAAATATTTACACAAAATGGTCCAATTGCCTGCATTATTATTTTTTCTTTTTGCACATAATTTAATACATTTCCACCATCAGATCAGTTTTCGCCTCAAAATTTCAAAAAACACACTTTTTTTTAAATCCCGAAAAGAAAAAGTAAGCTTCTTCGGGTATTTTAAATGTGTAGCATATATCCTAAAAGGAGACATTTTTGAAGTTCATGTACCGTTACAAAATAATCATATAATGCATAACATAAACAAAATTTACTCCACAGTTCACTGACTTTAATGTATCTAAATTTTCAATAAATTAATCAAAACAAAGTAGGGGAAACATCAGATTCTTTTAAAAATTCCTTACGTTTGAATAAGAACACTGCTGTTCGTGACAATATTACTAAGAAGATTTCTTCAGGAGTATAGATTTTAGGCCACTTTTTGAACATACAAATACTCACTGCCTTCAATGAGTGTGAAAAATTTATTTTTAATTTATTTTATTGCAATTTTTATTTACTATCCTCATCAAAGCGAAGGGTAACGTATAATTCGGAATTTTAGTCTAAAAATTTTTAATCGAACATTTCATTTTATATTAACGCTATTTAGAAGTAGAATTATTGTCTTTTGTATATTACTCTTAATACAATTAAGTTAAAGGATAAGAGAAACGATTTGTAAAGAAAAATCATGGGCACTGTGACGTCGTCACAATGGAGGAGACACCCTTATTCATTGTAGGCTCCACAGCTGGGGACCACGTGGCTTTGGTGGTATTGTGTTGTATCAGACAGCTGGACCGTCGGCGACGGTGTGACTGGCGGACACTATGGGCCGGGCATCGCTGCATTATTTTCCATTCATGGGCAGTGATTGTACGTCTTGAATACTGGCGCCTCTGCAGGCGGCGGCGAGGTGTTTGAAGTGCCAGATGTCAGCCGGGCCCTTGTCGCCGGGAACCTTTGAGAGGGACCGGACTTTTGTCATCTCTGCACGAATGGATGATGTGCAAGACCGTTGGTGCCGGGTGCAAAACCCTGAGGTCAGCCAATGGGGATTGATGAGGGGCGTGGAGTGAACCCGCCCCTAGAGTTTAAAAGAGTGGACTTCGGAAGGAGAGGGAAGACTCCTGATAGATTCCCGTAACTGAACCCTGCGGACGGAGGAGGAGACTCCTGAGAGACTCCCAGGAGAGATTCCCGTAACTGAACCCTGCGGACGGAGGAAGGGACTCCGGACAGACTCCAACGAGAGATTCTAAAAAGAGAAGCCTGTGGACGAAGGAAGAAGGGGAGGACTCCGACGATTGACCTGCGAGACGTTAGGGACGGATATAGGAAGCAGGCACAAGGCGTGAGCGTCCGGATCCATACCGACAAGAGACTCCTGAGGCGGTACCCAACGGGCGACTGAAAAACGAAGAAAGGAGCGGACCCTTATGCAGACACCAATATGAAATAGAGCTAGCTGGCTGTATCTAACGAACACTTGTAACTAATATTTTTTCTCTATCCAATAATCTTTTGAATGTTGTCGTCAAATAAACATTTGATTAGATCACAGTAATAAGGCATTCTTTAATAATTAGCTTAGCGTACACCTTCAATTTATTTCCACGACGTTACAGCACATTTTATATACAAGGAGAAAAGCGACTAATTCACTCACTCATCATATCTCCGGAACTATTAGACTTACAGACTTGAAATTCAGCAGGCATGTTCCTTTCATGGAGTAGAGTTCCGCTAAGAGAGGGGTTTGAAAAATCGACTCCAAAAGGGGGTTGGCACGTTAAGATAAATATCCCCCTTGCTGAACTATCAGACCTACAAAAGTGAAACTTTTGGTGCGTGTTTCTTTCGTTGAGTAGATCCGCTAAGAACGGATTTTGCGTTAATCTATGTCCAAGAGAAGCTACGAGGAGTTAAGAGAATTTTTTCCAGAGTTTGAACTATTATACCTAGAGATTTGAAATGTTTCTTTAGTTGAGTAGAGATCCGCAAGGAAAGGGGGTCTTACAGAAATCGACTTTCAAGGGGAGTTTTGGGGCATACTGATAAAAAACAACATCCGTTTTTGAACTATTAAACTCAGACTTAAAATTTGGCAAGCATTTTTATTTTGTCGAGCAGAGATCCATTAAAAATTGATTTTACGGAAATCCACTTTAGGAGAGAGAGAGTTAGGGAGCGTAAAAGATCATTCTACTTCAATTTTAAAAATTAAACTTTTTTAAATCAAGAGGTGGGGGTTCAGGACTGTATGGCAAATGGTGTAGGCGCTCCAAACCAAGAATTGCAATACGGTTTTGCGTTGTCGTCTCCCAGAATGTTCTCACATTGTCATCCACAGAACGCCAGATCTGAGAAGCCCCAGGCCGCTTTCTCCGAATCACCTCTTTCATATTCGACAGTGTTATAGTACCGCGTAGGTAGTGTGATACCTTGGTTCCAACCTCCAAAAAGTACAAGTAAAAGTAAACGCTTCTTCCGTATGCAAAGCCCTGAGTTTTTCCTGCAGGGTTTTTTTTAAGCTCATCAAGAGGTATAACAAATGCCTCAATGTACTTGGTACTTAAGTGGAAAAATAAAATTATGTCTTATCTTTAATGTCTCATTCTATGTTTTGACTTTCATACACAACACTGACCACAGTCGACAGGGGAAACTTATTTTCCGACTCCCCCTTGTAATTTTCAACTGAATAAACACAAATAGCAAATTATACAATGTGTTAAGGATACGGATTGAATGATTTTGAATCCTAGAATAAACATAATTATTACAGTATAAACATATGATAGAATCACAGTATTGAGTGGCCAAAATTTTTTTTCTCTCATATAAAACTTAAATTTATTAATTAAATTTAACTAATGAATTTATATTTGAAAAACCTGTATTAACATCAAGTGTCATCCACTACAAGTTTTAAAAAATATATTTAAACTTGACTGGGTGAATAAAAAGTATTTTATTAGCGATTGAAAATTTGAACAAGATAGATAAATATATATACGGAGAGTGTAAACAAATAGTAGGAATTGAATAAAGTACATAAAAGTTTCGTAATATATTGTAATGAAATTTTGAAAAATATTAGCATGTTTTACCATATGTACGTAAAATATTACTTCAACGAATCCTTTATAAAATCATTTCTCTAAAATGAAAAGAGAAAAACAACGATTCCTTTTCAGAATAAAAATAAATATATAAGAATGCATTTTCAATATCACATTAAAATATATTTATTCAAACAAAAATTTTGGTTGAATTTAAATAGATTTTGTAATATTTTACTATCATTATTAGTTAATTTCACGTATTATTTCAATATATCATTGATAATATCAATTTGTCACAAAAGTGCTGATACCCATTTTCTTTTAAATTTTAATTTTCCTTTAGTTTATTTAGATATATGAATGCACAATTTTTTTTAAAACCCTGATCGAAATGCGTTTCGTTTTTGCGGTTCTATCAAGGGATAGTAATATGAGTCACACTTAAATAAGATACCAAGATGTTCTTGAAAGATCCAACTATTCGCTAGAAAGAAAAATTTCCGGAAGTTTACCAGAAAGAAAAACATTTTTTAACAGCACCCTCATACAGCAGCTACGCAACTGCACGCCAAATGTGGCGACGTACGCACACCCAAGCCACTAAATAAAAAGAAAATAAAAAATAAATATATATTTTTTCTGAACAGAGCAACGCACTTCAAAGAAAAAGAGCGAAAATATTTCCTGGTCTCTTATTTTTAAGACTGCTCTTACGATGATATGTTACCTACAATACGGGGTAAAGATTCTACAAGGGTATTTTTTTAGAATGCAAACCCATAAGTGAAAGGATTACATTGATACAGTTCTCTGTTCTTTCGACTGTGACAAGCTGCTTATCATAGTATACATTCTGATTTTTTAAACTTCTTGGTATTCTACTAAGCTGATGATGATGTATTTACTATAAAAGCACGTTTTTTTAAGGAAAAAAAAGAGGGGGGGGAGGTGATAGAGGAATGCTGGGTTCTTTTTGAAAAAAAGAGCAAAATGAGCATACATCTTTTTTGTGTAAATTTGATCAAAAAAGCGAAAATTAAAAATAACGTTTTGGGAAAAATAATAAACAGACATTATTTAAAATCAAAAACTTTTAAAAACAAAGCTGAAACTATTGAAGAATGAAGGGAAGTCTTTTTTTCAAAACAAAAATAAATCGCATGAAATATCCTGCGATTATTAATTTAATAAAAAGAGAAAAAAATAAAATCAACCATACATGATTTTAGTTTTTAAAATTCGCATACAACGGAACAGAAATTAATTATAGAATTTATAACTCTTCAGATTCAGACACCACGGTAGCCTAATGGTTATGGTCACGAACGCGTGTATCGCATGACACGGGTTCCAGTCAGGTGCTCTGAAGACCCGCTGTGTAGAAAGGTGGATGCACATTAAATCTGTCGAATTAAAGAGTTCTCCTGTTGGCATGGTGTGGTAGTTTAGAGAATGGGGTGCTAAATCAGGTGCCATCCTCGTCACTTAGGATCAAAATTACGACGTCCGTCGCTAATAGCCCTCGTTTTGCTATATAGTGCCACGTTAATTTCACTCACTAAGAACTTAGCAAAACAGAACATTTTATGCAACAACTAGGTCTCATATTTTTTGGCGCTATATACAAATTGTAAAGACCAAATATCGTATTCACAATGCCATGGTTTGTGTAATAGTATCACATTCGTCTTTAGAAAGTTAATACTTAATAAATAAATGATTTATATAACATTCTCTATCTCTCTTTTTTTTTGTTCACTTTGTCAAATTCTTTGATTTTCAAAAGAAAATTTGCTTTTTCATTAATATTTCAATGGCATTGTGTAAAAAAAATAACATCGATTCTTTTTTTTTTTTTAATTATACAAAGCAGCACTTCATTCTTTGTTTAATTTCATACAGAAGGGGAAAACTAATGTATAGAATAAGAGGACTTTTTAACTATAATATTCATTAAGTAAGACTCTTGACGAGAAAAACATTACCACGTGCACCTGCCATAAATAATTACAGCCCTTTCCCACATTCAAAGGTCACTGAATGTTAATGATTCATAAATGATGGCAGGCAAAATAAGTAATCAGACAGGATGATTACTATAAAAAAATGGGAATCAGATTATTTGAAAAATTCACAAGCTGCTTCTGCTCCATAATAAATGTTTAATTTTTCAAATGTTACATGTTGAACTCATCATTATTTTTTTCCCTCGTTATAATCAGAATCCTGTTAATTATGATTTTCTACAAGTCTATACGGAATGCAAAAGATTCCTAGAGTGTCTGTTTGGCTCGAGTGCTCTCGGAAAAATTAAATCCTAGTACAGGTTCGCATCGTCAGAGCTCAGGTGCCTCCATCAGTGGAGGAAACTGGGCGTCAAAACTACCTGCGGTGATTGGTACCTACCTATAGGGTGCCCGCGCTAAAACGAGATACCTACTAGGTCTGCAATGGTAAAACACCAACCCGCAGCCCATTAAAAATTTTAAAAAACGATTTTGTGCAATGCTATTGATTATAACAGTATTTTATCTTAAAAATATGAAAAAATAATTCCAAGATTTTTTGAGGAGTCTAAATTAAGGCTACTTTTACTATCGGAGAGTTTTTTTTTAAAAAACTGAAAAAGAAAATGACCCTCCCCCCCCCCAAATAGGCTGCAATTTGGCACACAAGCCCTTGCAGACAAGGCAAGTCTCCCAAGTATGACAGCCCTTTTCAATGGTGCCACCATCTAGCGGGGGCTCTCTCGGCCAAATTTTTGTGACGATTGACTTCTCTTGCCGGATGCTAAATTATTATGATTTTAAACATATAAAGTTGGTTAATTTCAAATATAAATTTCATTCATATTTAAAACTATCTGAAGCATCTATTGGTCCCTCATATGGGTTTATTTTTAAAATAAATCTCAACAATCCATTTAGCAAGCATAATTTTTTAATGAGCAGCCAAAACTAAAATTTAATTTTGAAAGTATATTAATTGGGGATGATTCACTCAAATAAAAACTAACAAATAACATCAAAGACACAATTTGACGTCATGTAACGTACTATGTGCAGAGCTATTCGTGGTAATATTCGCAAACGAAGAGGGGTGGGGGAAGGTGAAAATTCACTCACTAATTATGTAGTTAAAAAAATTGTATGAAATCCAATAATTGATGTACTTTTTAAAAGACAGCCAAATGTTAATGTAAACAATACCAGCTCTGTAATTCGTCGTCTGGATATAATGCTCTAAAAACGAAACATCGGTGCTTATTTACGTTACTTTCAAGCTTTCGATTCAAATTGACTACCAAGAAAACATGATCCACACAGGGAAAAAAATAAATCAAGTCTAAAAAAAACAAGTCTCTCGGTACGTGAGTGAATATTAACGTCACACTATTCAGGGCTTTTGGCAACGGACCTCATAATTTTGAACTCGGGTCAAGTGACGAGGACGACACCTGAGTTTGCACCCCCTCTCCTAACTTCCACACCACATCAACGGGAGGATTTCTGAGCTCTCGACAGATTTAACTTGCTTCCTTCCCCTACACGATGGGTCTTCAGCGGTACTGGGCCCGAACTCACGACACGCTAGCCACGAGTCCGTTACCTTGACCACTAGACTACCGCGGCCACTCTCAGAGGGTGCTAAAATCGTAATCTAATGGCGTTTTGTTTGAGAACTAAGTTGACCAAATATGCCCAAAGCCACTTAGACTTTGAATTTAAAAAAAAAAAAATCTAAAACGAATTTTAATATAATTTTGAGATGCACATTATAGTTATCCATACTTTCGGCGTACCAAATTTCGTACGTTTGAGCCTTTCCATCTTTGTGCTACACCATCCAAACACAAATTATGCATAGTCGAGTCATAATTTTAAGACCACCCGTCAACATATTCATAGTTGTGGCCAATTACAGGTAAGACGGACAAGCCAGTTTTTTTAGACATGTAAAAAGATGGAAGCGGAACACAATGCAAAAGATACCCTAATGGGTTAAATCACGCGATTTAACAGACTTTGAAAAATGCATGATTATCGATTATCGAGCACAGGGCCGAAATATTTTTGAAACTGCTTTCGTGAAATTATCGCGCAATGCTGCGGTGTCAGTAAAAAATAAATTGAAAAATGACAGTCCTGGTGCACAAACTGTGAGGCATTACGGGTAATTTTTATGAGAGAGGTTAGCGTACGTCTGGTTAAGACTGGTCGACGAAGTTTCGTCAACATATTGGTGCCTTAAATGAATCAGCAACGCACAAGAAAGAAATCGAAAATGCAACGGACCTTGGCCTCTTTAGCCGATATCTGATTACAGACCCCTTATTGACAAGACTTTATAGTAAATAACGTCTCAAATCTGTAATGCAGTACCGGTATTGGGTCGTAGAAGAAAGGAGAAAGATTGCTTTTTCGGATAAGTGTCGTTTCCTGCTGTATTGGATAGATGGGGGGGGGGCAGTGGCGTATTCACTGGGAGACAGAAGAAAAGAAATTTTCACGAGCGACTGCTAGACGCTCTGTAACATACGTTCATTAGAAGAACTTTCCCCAACAATACTTGTCACAATTGACAAACGGGGGACCAAGTTGTCAGGATGGGACATTGTATCCCCCCCCAAAAGAACGTTTTTTTCCCCTCATGCCTAGGGCATAACACATGTGAGCCGATTCGGAAAAACGGCTTTGTTGTCGACACACCTTTTCTTTCGCCGACATCCACATGATCTTTAGTCTCAACGTTCTATAAGAAAGAAGCTCGGGTGAACAGCATCCATTGCGTTGAGTCATCCTCACACAAGTGGGCCGCAAACGACTTGAATGAAGAGAAATATCAGCTTGTCGTGACAAAGACATAATCTCAGTGTCAATGTGACAAGACAATTTATAGCCCTCCAGATTGGGAGCAAGATACCGCGTCGGAGTGGCATCCTATTGTCTCCAAGCACCAATGGAATGGGTTCACAGTGAGGTGAGCCGTGTGCAGATCTGTTGCACGCGTCAATGAGAGGTGATTGGGGGAGTGAAAGTGGACCACCCAGGGAGTTTAAAGGGTCGGTTCCCAAGTTGACGAGACTCTTGATCTCCTTCAATCTTGATTATTACTTCGCTCTTGATTTTCGTTTTTCTTCGGAAACGCTCTGAGGGTTTGCGGGGCAGCCGCACATAAAGGACCAAAAGAGATCAACTGCGCAGACTAGTGAAAGACGGGAATGCCGGAGTCGGTGGCGCAAGGGCTAGAACAATTGGGCTTGGAATTAGAACTTTTCTACAGCGAACGTCAGAGAACTTTGACAATTTCATAATGAATCTACTGTTTTATTTATTTAATTTGGAATAAAATATCTTCTTGGAATATGTAATCCCTCACGCAACCATATTATGAAGTAATTTAAAGGGACCAAGGTGGAAAATGCAGTTTAATGGTCTGGGGTATGTCTTTTTGACATGCTTCAGGTCCGTTAATTCTTCTAGAATGTACTCTTAATACATACATATGGATCGTAGCTGATCAAGCACACATCCCTACATGGCAAAGAAGTATCCAGTGAAAGATGGGATCTTTTAACTAAACATATCTAGATTGAAAGAGTAGTTCGAGAAACACGAGAACGATTTTCACTTATTACCGTGGTCGCCAAATTCTCCATGTCTGAATTCCTGCGAAAGTCTACGGGAACATCTGGTGAGTGAATGAGTGATTTTGGGGTTTATTGGAGCAAGAGCCGATTTCGGCTATACTGTGCCAAACATTTGTTTTAATATCTGTGGTCTAGACGGGAAGAGAGAAAGAAAGAATGAATTGAATGACAAGAAAGAGGGTCGAAAATAGAGAAGGATCACTAGGGTACCCCGGGTTACGGGAACATCTGGATGGGCACATTAGATAGCACGACCCTCAATCTCGAAATTTTCACAAATTGCAAGCTGTTCCCATAATCAAATATTCCTGTCAAACCTTCCACGCAAACACTGAATCCACACACACACACATGCCCCGTCACCCAACTGCTGTATAAAGTACAACGGGGGAAGTTATTCTGTATATTACGCAAATGATCAAAATATTGATTCAACAGATTAAAAACCAATATGGGATTATAATTTTAGGAATAGGAATACACTAAATAGGAAGACAGCATCCAATGCAATCAACATATGCATATTTCATTACTTTCAGAACATACCTCGGTCACAATAAGCATAAGTTCATGAAATAAGCATTCCAAAATCTACACAATGAAGTCAAAATATCGCTCCAAAAAAATTCCGTTACGCTACAAATGCAAAACCGAAATAGAAAAAATTGATATGTTCCATATCATCTCCCAGTTGTACCATCAAAAAAAAAGTCCACGGTAAAATCTATCAAGACGAAAATGATGGTGTGCAGCGAAAAATGTATTTATTACCAATATCAGTCACCTAACGTTCAGTCACCATCGCGATGTTCTTCACAAATGATATGCAGCAACAAAAGCACTCGAAAAGCATTCCCCGAATTAACAGGCAATTTCCAAGAGATGCAGTAAAAAAAAAAGCCCTATTCAAAAACAGAATCCGTTACGGGTGAGGGCACACTTTGTCCTCCAAGCAACGATCCGGTAGATAATTAGAAGTGCTTCAATACCGTAACTTTAAGGTCGACATGTGGAACAATATCTAACGGGTTAATTACTGGTAAGAAGACTATGGTAGCGCGCATTCTATACCAAAGGATTAACTGTCTCTTGTTCGAACTTAAAATAAAAATAATACGAACCCAAGTTCCAACAATAAGATCAAAGGTGTTCCACGCGCGCACTTAGCAGAATTCGTGTTTTATTGACACTAGTCGCTGTATTTGCAGAACAGCAGATAAACGGACATATTTTGTATGGAAAATTGTTATTTTTACAGGAACTCGAAGAAATAGTTGTCATGAGATTGACCTATGCGAGATATCTTGTGAATATTTTATAACGGTGTTTATAAAGTTTATCTTAGAAGAAAATAACATCGTAACTACATATTCAGGTACACTGATAACATCGCAGTCAATGTATTCAAACAGATTTTGGTTTGTTATGATAGAAATAAAATAATTTTTTTTAAAAAAATGAACCAAATTCACAAGATTTTTGAAAACTCAGTAGAAACATACTTGAAATAAGGTCTAATATCCAGAATTACTCAATAAATTTTACAAAGACGTCATAAATATATATTGTTTCCAACATTTCAGCTATCTGCTTTAACCAATGTAATATTCAAATTATTTGTCGCTCACAAGTAGAGCAAGTTTGATAAATAAAATTTTTAATGAAAAACTTCAAATAGAAAAATGCATACAAATAATAAAACATACATTTGACGAAGGAAAACTTCCTATAAAAAATCACCCCTAACGAAAATAAGGGAATTATTCGATACATTAAATATTTAATAAAAATATGCAAATAAAATGCTAGCATATACAAGTGCCAATAAATATTCTTAAATATCAGAAAATCATTTTATGCTACTCCGTTATTTCCATGGTAGTCACTGCATTTTAATTCATCTAAATAAGTATTGACGTGCAGTGGAGCAACGGAGAACATTTGAGCCCCCCTGCAAAGTCAGGTTTTGGGCCTCCAATTTGGTTTTACAAAGGGTAGGAGCTTGGCGGCAGTCAGGCTTTGGGCCTTCTAGAACCCTGCCCCCCCCCTGAAGTACTGTAGTTGCGGGGTCTACGTTATGCCACTGTTGACATCACACTATAAGACAACACGAGGGCTATCGGCGATGGACCACGATCAAGGGATGAAAATGATACTTGTGAGCTCTGGCACTCCCTCTTCAAACTATCCCACCATGCCAAAGCATTTTAGTTCGAATCGCACACAGAATAAATAACAAAGGCATTATATACGACAACAGCTTTAACTAAATGAATTACTCATGGTTTAAAAAATAATGTCTCATGTAACTATGATCAAAATACTGATAAGGAATACTTGCAATTAAACTTGTAAAGGTATACAAAAAATAAACTTTTATTTCAAATGATACACCTTAACTTTCACAATAGTATTTTAGATTTTTTTTTTTTTCATTTGGTTTAATGACTACACAATTCATTTTATAAATCAAGAGGCAAACTTTTTTTCTAGTAAACTAGACTGACTAGATTGTTTTTGTTAAATTTTGAGTATCGATATAATTCTATACTCCACTACCTAATCCAAATATAAGCAACCTCCCCCCCCCCCTCTACTTTGAAAAACATAATTGTCTTTAACATTACGTTCATTACTTCTCAAAACTAAGAGTTAAATTTACAACATAAGCAAGAAATAGTAAATACTTAGAATTATTTAAAATTTTTAACAAGTACTTTAAACTACACATCGTAATTAAAATCTTTTATACATACATAAATACAAAGTGATTGTACACACAGTTAAAACCTTTTTTTTTTCACAAAATAAAATTAATATGATCTCGAACATATTTGTTTCTATTTCACTACACACTACTTGGTTATTTTAAGTTCGGTAAAAAAATGTTTTCAGTTCTGATTTCAGGAAATAAGCAAATTTTATTTTCTGAAAGTAAAAAATAAAAACTTACAAAACCCATATTCAAATCTATAAGAAAAGAAATATTTAATCGATTGATATCACATGACAATAAGTTTGGAAGGTCACAACGGAAAGAAGCCTTACAGGAGAATTGACACATAGATGCAATCTTTCAACAACAACAAACACTTCAAAACGAATTACTCCTTTAGTTCCTTCTTGCTTTTTTGAATGCTTATTTTATTTTTACACTTGAAAGACTTCACCATGAAAAAATTATTCTATCTAAAAAGATATATATATATATTCTTGAAGAAAAAATATAGTGCTTAAACTTAATACTAAAAAATTAATACTTTATTTATATCCAATAACACTTGAAATTATGAAACTACACCTAAATAGGCGCTCACTCTCTTAATGTCTCAAATTACAGAGAATATTATCAACTTTACTTGAATTTTTTAATTTATAGTTTAAATTTTTTAAATCAGTCCAAGTGAGATAAAATTTCAAGTTAATAAAATTTTTCATCATTTAAAAAATTAGAAGAATTAATTAATTTACCAAGTGAAATAACACCAAAGTGCTTTATCAAAATAAAAAGATTGTGTACTATGATCTTCTATGCAATAGAAAATATGCAGATTGTGTAATTAGGGGGAAATACATAAATATATATATATTAAAATGTTAAAAGTAACAAAAGCATAAAACACATATATAACTTTGCATTTAAAAATGAAAGATTGAAGGAAGCTAATTAAAAATATAATGAAGATTACTTCTCTCCCATATAATAACAATTCATATACTAATTTTAAATGTATCTATATAGTATTAAAAATCAATTTAAATTATTATTTCAAAAAATCGTTTTCTGATTTAAAGGGTGAAAAAGTTGGTACCAAAATTATTAGAATGGTACATTAAATATTGTTTTCAATTAATATTGTTTCTTACTTATATATCAAATCCAATTAAGATATGCAATACCACATTCAAATAGTAAACATATAGACAATTGTTACAAAAAAAAAGCTAGGTTAAAGAACCTGAAAAAACCTAATGACTGTATAAAAAATCAAATATTGATCAATGATAGAAATATATAACTTATATTTTTCATAAATCATAGTTTCAGACATCCATCATATTTGCAAAGCTATATTGCAATGAGCATTTTCTTTAAAAAACATACAGGAAATTAACTTTAATACTACAACATCAGAATAGTGATATTTTCTGCACATTCACAAAAATATAACACAGATAGTAATTAAAATGTAAATGCTTTACATATTTTTAATCTTTCAACTTGAAAATAAGCGATTTTTCAAACCAATCACAATTAAACGTAAAACAATGTTTTTTTTTAAAAAGAAATACCAATTTTTACATATAAATTTATGTTTCCAATTTTATTGATCAATTAAAAGTTAACCTGATTTCTCAATTTGAATTAAATGTATGTTTCCAAAGCCTCTAATGTTTTAAGCCTCTAATATCAAAAACTAACACGAAATAATATAAAATTACACTGAAAAATGAATAGCATAAAATTGAAATTGGCCACCAAGAAATTTTTTTTCAATTTTAAATGTAATTGAGCAACATGCAACTATGATCAAGGTGTTAACTAATTAAATAACAATAGATGAATAGTAAGATTATTAAATTTAGCAATATCACATATTAAAGATTCTAAAAATTAGCCATATTCTAATTACGTACATATACACATCCAAACTAATCACAGGTGGTTTTCAAATTTACTTAATTACATAAAATAAATCAATTTATTAAATATGTATATCAATTCACACATCAAACATCCAGTATCATAAAAAGAATATTTTTGTTAATTATTTTACAAAAATAGAGTACTTTAGATTATAAAGTGTATCAGAGAAATAGAAGTTTTAATGCAGATTTTCATTTTGTATATGTAACTAAATTCAAATGAAAACGTGTCAAAAATATGAATCCATGATACAACAGTATACTAAGAACAATCAAGGATATATAATATCTGACATATTAGTGAATAAGAAGAAATTCAAGGATAAATCTCTCTCTGGAAAGATATATAATTATAGTATTTTAAAGTAGAATAATTTAAGTGTAAATCTACCATATTCAGATACTTTTAAATGGTTTTTAAGGTATAATAATTTCAAGAACTCTCCAGGACAAACCGAAATAATGTCATAAAAATAAAAGTTAAATTTCGCTCACCAAGTTTGATTTTGTAATCTAAGAATATGACAAATTATATTTGAAAAGTAAAAGAAAGATTAAGAAAAACATATTTCATACACGCAAAATTAATAAGCGTTACAAGTAATATCATTACTAATACAAACATCATTAAAAAAAAAGGCTTTAAGAGTTTAAAATCAAGATAAATTTCACTACTACACACAACAGTAGCTTATTTTATTATATTAATCTTTTCTCTCAGAATCAATACATTTTTTTATACATAAAATGTGTTTTTAAAGAAGAATTCATACAATTTTGTTACTAGATAAATAATTTTAATTTTTCTTGGAATCTGTAATTTTAAGAGATTACGAATTTTTTTAAATGGAAAAGATTTAACATTAAATGAACTAAAAACCTGAATAAAGGATAATTTTTAAGATACAAAAATTAAGTAATTATTTTGTGGGAAAAAACTTTGAGCCATTAATTGTTTTATAATAAATTGATTATAAATGAAATATTTTTCTAAATATGTGAGATCTTAAGAAATAAAATAATGGAGCTTCACAAAAAAAAAAATCATACTCAAGTAATTCTGATGTATATATATATAATAATTCTTTATCAATAAAATTCAACTTTATTAAAATTACTGAATAATGAAAAAAAAAATACATTATTCTACATTATCATTTTAAAAATTTCCACATAGTAGAATTAAGCTTTAATCATATTTAAAAGGTAAGAAAAAGAAAACTTTTATTGCATTTATACTATATAATGCAAGAAGCAAAAATCTAATACAAACACATTCACACATATTTATGCTATATTCATATAATATTAAGGAGTATGTAATTTAAAACTATGTATATATTTGCAGAAATTTTTTTTTATAATATTAAGAGCTTTTGTCACTCTTTATCACTCAAGTCCTAAAAATTCAGAAGTTTCTGTAAAAAACAGTCTTTTCAGCATAAAAAGTTAAAATGCATTTTGCGTTATAGTATAAGGAGAATGGAATTGAGACATAGAGCACATTCTACATGAGTAAATGAACTAATCCAAATAAAAATTAGTAACATAGTAAGAAAACCAGCAATTGCCTGAACAGTAATAAAATTAAAATAATATTATTGTCGGTCCCCTTTTCCATCGGGGAAAATATCTCAGACTGAATTCTATTCATTAACATTAGACAAAAAAAGGCCTCAAAAGGCGACAAAAATATAATATAGAAGCATGGCTATATTTAAATTATTTTACATTTAAAAATACAGAAAACTTACTTAAATCCACCACCATCTATGATGAGTCAACAACATTAATATAATTTCAGAATTGTTGTATAGGTTTACTATTTTCAAAAATCCTTTACATTTATTTTTCTTGCAATTAAAAAAGGAACATTTAGAATAAAACAAAAAACAAAGAAAGATAAAAAAAAATATTAAGAATTGAATTCTTTTTTTTTAAATCTAACAAAAGCCAAATTAACATTTTTATTAACTGAATGTAAAGATTTTTTTTTTATTCCATGGAAAGTAGCAAATTATATATAAAACTTTTCAATTAAAGGTTTTAATTAATTTTATATAATCCAAAATAATATTTTTTCCTAAATATCCTGTGTTGCAATTTTAAAACATATTTATTCTAAAGAAAATGTAAGCAGATGATATTATAAAACAAATTTTTCATAGTAAATAGAAATTTTTTGACAATCTCATTATGTGACAAAAAAACTAATTTCACAACAATCATACTTTATTTAATACCTACACTTCGTCTTTTAAGCACAGATAACCAATACTTTAAAAAGTTCTGAAGAGATAATCTGCTAAATAAAAATTAATATTTTTGATTGCTTTTATTTTCTTTTCATCACATGTATCAATCACGTCTATAAATAATTTAATTCAAAATATATAGAAAAAATTATGATTAATTTCGTTTAAACATCAATAAAATATTTTACTAAGCACACAAAAAGTAACAGATATTATAATTTGAAACTCAAATCTTTTATTCTTGATTCTAAGCAAATTGATACTTTCCTACTTTGGCACAAATATTTAGTACTTTCGCGGATTTTTAACAGATTTAAATGACTGCGTTTCATGATGAACATTAGTTATTTAATTAAATACTTCTTTTTTACTATTAACGAGAATCAATATAAAAATATAATATTTTTAATGCATTCCATGTATTCAACAAGCCGGCAAAACATAACAGCACTTGAATAATTATAGGGTCAATTGTACTCATCATAAGCTTAAATTTCATACAAGTATGAGAGAAAAAATACGTGAGCTTGAATATGATGTATCGCTCATGCAATAATAAAAAGTGCAAAAAAGAAACGACGGGTATTAGAAAAAAATGTGCTTAATGCCATATACTTACAAACATATCGTAACTTCTAAGATCCATGTCAATAAACAAGTCCCTAATTTTGTGAAATATCATAATGAAACAGCATTATATCCTCATATTTTTCAAATATAAACAAGAACAAACAATTTAAATTCATAAAGCCAATACACACTTCTCTCCAACCTCACTCACAAAACACATTTTGACAGTTTTCCTTCCCAAAAAAGAGAAGTTGGAGTACTCTCTTTCCCTCTTCCATCCGCGTTATTTAAATAAATATTTAGGTTAGATAGCTGGCAACACACATTTAGAGACAAGCTGTAAGAAAAAATAATAATAATGTATAACTTGAAATTATTGTTAAAAAATAGCATTCCATATTAATACAAAAAAATCATAAGAATTCAAACTGTGCTCACAGTTGCATGTTACGTACCATAGGTCTCGAGTAGTGATTGATGCTTAAGATTCAAATACAAAATTTTCTTCACAGACTTTTTAAAGTGTATGTGGTATTTGTCGTTCTCCACAAATCTTCCCATTACAGATTATTGCAGAACGAAGCCCCTTATTCTGTTTCATTTTAATATCTGAATCAGTTTCCTGTCTAAGTTCCTTTGGAAATGGCGTTGGTATAGTGCGACTAAAAATAGGGGTCTTCAACCCGCGGACCACGAATGGTCCACTGAAGGCATTTTAGTGGCCTTTCATTTGAATTTGAGGCAATTTTAAGAAAAGTGGTATAAAAAATACAATTTTTTTCTGTTATTTCTTATGTTTACAACATTTTCCTGATGTGTTTGATATCCATTTGTTATAAAATTTTCTGAAAATGGCGAATTTTTCAAAAATATCACTGCATTTTAATAATTTTAAGTATAAAATATCTGACTATATTTATGTATAAAATCTCACAAATTTTCGGAAAAAAGTCGAACTTTTATCTTTAATATGTTTGCAAAGTATTTTAATTCGACTTCCATTTAACTTTTGACAGTCGTGTGGCCCGCGGATCACTGTGAATTTATTGAAGTAGTTCTCGGATCATTGTAAATTTATTAATTTGGCCCTCGATCGTGTAAGGTCGAGGACTCCTAACAAAAAAGGATGCTAGTTAGATATTCTGAGTCTACGCACTAAGTTGGTTTTTATGTTCGCCAAGATGGGCGATAACATTACAATAAGGTTACCTTGATATTTTTAACATCTGGCAATGTGGTTGCCATGAGGATAACGTCTATTTCAGTTACTTTTTATTGTTTTTTTCCCGCGGTAGCCCTATTAATTTCAGAGGATTTTAATTCGATTTCTTTAACAATTTAACCATTTTAATTGCATTTGCTCTATTGCAATTTATTGTTCAGTGTTTTATTTTGTGCTATTTTCGAATACGGATAGTTATAATATCATGGGTGAGTCCTGTAATACTTTTTTTTAAAAATAATGATTGCTGTCCTTTTATATATTGCTACAAATAGCGTTTTTTTTTCACTTTATTTTACTTTTTAAAAATGTTTTTTTTACCGTTCCTTGGTCAATGCAATTTGTTGAAGGAACTTGCAGTTTTGGAACATTGCAAGTTTTCAGTACTTTTTAATTGATATTCATTATTAATTTTACTGTACATTATGTAACTATTTTATTAATAACATAGTATAAAAAACAATTATGAATATATGTAATTATAGAATATTCCTTATTGTAATAATTTTTTTATAATATCTATAAAAAATATTGCATAGGTGTTATTTATAATTATGTTATTTATTTATAAGTATTATGTTTTCTTTATTACCATGTTTATTTATATTTATTATTTTGTTATTTATTTATAATTATTATGTTACATGAGTATTCTTATGCAAGCTTCTTGTTATATTACAATACGATGCTTATTCTTTTTTATAATTACTGTTAAATTATATTATATAATAATTATTATATGAAATTATTGTTAAATCATATTATATGAATATATAATAATTATTACTATATAATATAATATTAGTATTTATATAATAATTAGTATAAAATTAAATAATATTATTATATATTACATAATATTATTATTAGTAAAAATGATTTTTTAGATTATATTGATATTCATATTTTATCGATCTTGATTATTCTCAATCTCTTCCTATATACTTCATTTGAAATTGATTTTACTGTATTTCAAAAGTTCTTTAAAATTACTTTTCCTGACGATCTCTTACCGCCGCCATCTTGGATTCTCTTCCAATGACATGCGCTGCTTGGCGTGATTTTGTATCGCACCAAGCAGCGTTTGGCACATTGACCCAGGAAAACAAACTAGTTCCCAAAAAACAAACTGCAGAAACTTTTCTCTAGAGACAAAAACCAAGTAAAGAAAACATAAGCTATTATCAGCATTTGCAGACTCAAAAAATGAGTATAAAGTAAATATTTATCCCCTTTTCATGAGGTGCTTTTATGGTGTCCCAACATAGTTTATTGGGAAATCTGAGTGTAAATTCTTCAAAATCTGATAGATGGACATATACATAAGTAATGAACAATCTTTGGCGATTGATCACAGCCATGCGTTTAATCACCAGCCATGCTTTTAATATTAAAATACCGGGAAAAAATTTAAGCATACTGTTGAATTGGTACTTACGTGTTATAGCAACAATCACCAACTCTCTCGCAACTCCGATTTCCAATGTGTCGTACGCGCTGAATTGGCAGTAATGAGCTTCGTTTCATATAATGTTGCAATAAGTTTCAATAATACGTAAAAACCGTTGAATTTATAGTTTTAGAAAAAGAAATCCGAATTATAAAGGAACAAGTGAATATTTTTATCTAATAAGAAACACTACTTAGGAAATTGAATCGGCAGGAATCTTGGTAGGTCAGTTGTACCAACACGTTCTACGGTATAGATTTTCATATTTCTGAATTTAAAATCTTATTCTATCTATGCATTTTTCCAGTGGGAAAAAATGCACCAACATCAGCTATACATGAAAAATGATCCAGATTAGAAGAAACAAGTATTTTTGCACAAAAGTTTGTTTCGCATTTTTGTCACTCCGTGGTTAAATTGGGCATTTCGAGTAATTTTTTAAGAAATCCATATTTTTGAATCAAGAAGTTGTTAGTATATATTAAATACCTGATATGTATACAACAGCAATAATTTAACTGCACAAGTTTTATGCAGTAATTACGAAATATCATACTTAACTCCAGCGCCGATTTAAGCTCATTTTGAGCCATGGGTGCAAAAGATCTACAGGCCTCCATGGCACTGAAGGATTGAAATTTATATTCAGAAAATCTGATTAAGTCCAGCTTATCCGGGCCCCTGGCCGCGCGCCGCAAGCACCCAATGGATATACCGACACCGCTTAAATCTGAGAAACTTTACAGAATATTTATGAAGGAAATTAAACGTTATAGGGTTTATCGATTCTTTTATACTGTAAATAAGGAAAGATGTTATTTAAATAACATTTCTCTAATAATTTCAAATACAATATTTCTCTTTTATAACATGTACATGTTTTTTTTTTGCTTGTTTTTCAATTGGATTGTATGTATGTCATGCTGCTAGAGTCACGGATGTGGACAAGTTCTACCGTAAAGCTTACTATGGGGTCGCTGCTGTCATTAGTACTCTTTTCTTTTTCCAGTTATAGAAAAATCTCCATTGCTTTGAGCTAAAAAATTAACAAGGTATTTTAGAAAAGATTCTGAAATAAATAATATAAAATCCTGAATCTGAAATCTACAGATCATCTTCTATCCACATGGTTCAAAAAAGTTTCAAAAACTTGCATTAGAAGTTAAAAAAAACTGAGTTGAATTTCGATGTTTTCCTACAGATTAACATTACACCGGAATTAAGATTGGAAATATTCGGTTTCGGGTCACTGTTGTTGTTTACAAAGAAAAACTTGTCCATAGATACTCAAGACAGTGATAAATCTAATAATGTCGCGCCACGATCAACAGTTAATAATAACATTCAAGTTTGTACTTTACTCTCCATATATTATAGTGATACATTAGATCAATGTCCACGAAATTCATCGCGGCTAGGGGCTACATTTTTACGCCTGTCGTTAGCTTTGAGCACCATACAGGGCACAGTACGATTTTGCTCGGTTCCACCCCAGTCTTTTTAGACCCTGAGGGTGGTCAGGGGCCTCCCACCTCTCTTTCCTCTTCCACCAACCTCGCGAGAGAACTTGGGGCTTGACGACTATTTAAAGTACCCCCCTGCCACGAAGGCACTGTACATTTACAAACATCCATACCTTCTCCATGATTCAGACCCATGCCCTACGGCACCGCAGTCAGCGTCACTAACCAATGTACTGGATGAGCGACTATTTTTCTTTTGTAATTCAATTAATTAAAATAACTTTTGAGGTTTTTGTCTGAGACAACTGCATTTTAATAAAATTATTATTTTTTATTAAATTATCAAGTTTTTCAATAAGTCTTCTCGTACCATTGTTACCACTTCACCGTGCCACGGGTTGGCAACCCCTGTTCTAACACATCAGTCAGCACATATGAGGACTAGGAAGTTCAGTCTAATCTAAATTGTTGTAGTTTTTAATATTCTCTGATTGACTAAAGGTTATTCGACATTGATATTTTTGATAGACTTGAATCTCAACATCTTTTCTTCCTGTATACCACCGCCAAAAAAAAAGGAAGGTAGAAAAGATATTTCCAAACATACACTGTTGTTCAAATTTGGTGGATTATTTTTAGAACTACAAGATGGTTTGTATAAAAAGTTGATATAATAATAAAAAAATAATAAATAACAATTCAACAGTTATAATACATCCGCATGATCAAGCGTAACACTCATCGGAGTTGGATGGTATGAAATACAAAAATCAGAATAGAAAAAAAGGAGGGGGGGGGGTAATAGGGAGCATAGTCTAGTATGACAGATATACATGCCTAGCACTATGATTCTATACTGGGAATAAGAGAGTTTATGAGTTTCTGTGGAAATTGATCCCACTCAATTTGCAACTCTGTTTTCAGACCCTCCTTCTAGGAGGGGGTGGTAGCAGTTGCTATTGCCCTCCCCATAGCGTCCCGAGTATGCTTTATAGGATTGAGGTTTGGAGATCTGGCTGGTCATTTCATCCGATGAATATCCTCTCTTTCCAGAAATTCGTCGACCAGATTAACAGTATGTAGCCTCACTTTGTCATCCATTAAAATGAAATCAGAGCCAACTGCACTCCTGAAAAGTCAAATATAGGGCTCCAAGACTTTATCCCTATACTTTACATTGGTCACAGTGACTCTTTCAAAGACATGGACGTGTGTGCGGCTATCCAACGTGAGGCCACTAAGACCATCAAGCCTACACTGCCGTAATGGTCGATTTTTCGGACATTGTAAGGGCAGATGGCGGGTACTTGGTTCTCTTCACATAAACGTAAAGTGAGAACCAATGGTTAGGCTGAACCGGGACTCATCAATGAAGAGAATGGTCATCCATTGATCTATGCTCCAATCTCTATGATTTCTGTTCCATTTTAAACGGATTCTCCTGTTCGTAGAACTAAGCGGAACGCAAACAGCAGGTCTTGCAAACTACCCTCTTTCATATAGTCTTCCGGAAACCTTACTCCTTGAAAATTTGGTTTCCTGAAGCTGCATACAGCTCACGAGAGAGCTGAAAAGCTGTAGAGTCCCTGTTTTGCCTAGATTTAGTAGATAAAGGGCCCTCTTTTCTAGTGGTCATGGCTCTTGGAGATCTTGACCAGGCTTTTTCTTGACATGAATCTTGTATCCAGAAACTGTTTACATAATACGACGCTGAGCGCTAAATTGAATTGTCTAAAAAATCTGTATCTAGAATGGCCTGCTTGTAGCCTACCCAAAATTTACCACATCATTACGTCATTTAAACGTTGGTGTTACTCATTTTTACTGTTTGAATTTTAATTTAACCGATTTCTGCAAAAAACACCAAGAAATTTGGCGAGGTATACTAGCGAATGAAATGCGGATTTTGGTGCGCGCGCTTATAAATCATGTTCCTCGACTAGCTCCACCCACACACATGTATACGCTTACATATTCGACCAACAATATTCGCTTTTTTGTTTCAAAATATTTTAAAATTTCATTAAATTTTTTCCATGAAATTTGACAAAATATGCACATTTTCTTAATTTTGAACACCATTGTATTTGTTACGAGGCGATATCACATTCTAATTAGCTAAAAAATAATTATGATTTATTCATCGGTTTGGATTTAAACACGTTTTTATCTCTCTAAAAGATTATCCTAATACTTTAAAAAGCCTCGGTTATTTTTATGAATAATTAGTTCTGAAAATATCAAATTTTATTAAGATCGAGACGGAAAGTTTTGTGTCGCATATAAGAGAGAGTGTGATAAAATTACATTAAAAATATTTATTTTCTCATCAGCTCTTTAAAATCTAAATTTTTAAACAAAAAAACAAGACAAGAAATCACAATTTTTTGACCAGACAATTTTTTTCTCAAGAAGAAATTTATCTTAAATTTCTGCGTTTAATGAAATGTGCACTTGTTTAGCAGATACTGTGGTGGCGGGGTCCTACCGGGGACCCCGCTCGTCTCTAAGTGTGGGAGGAAACATAGCATCCCCAACAAACGCCATAATAACAAATATATTTATTCAGATCTGACAAACACTTAAACAATCACAAGTTTAACTATAAGAGGAAACCTAGGAGTGATTCCTAAAACGTCGATTAATCCTAATACTCAATTCTAAGTAAACCTGACTATCAGAAATGGACAAGGAGAACGATCACTAACTAACCTCAGGCCGGTACTGAATCTACTATCTTAAATCTTCAATCTAATAATTTACTCTTATAAATTACACCTTTTAAACGCGCGCTAAGTTCGTGAAGTAATTCTCCCATATTTAACTTACTTGACAGCTTCGTGGCTCCTTCTCCCTCTTACATCTACAAAACCTATATAGACTTTATATAGTCGAACTAATTAACATATATCTATCTCATGTTTTTCCTGAAAGGCTGTGAATTAGTATAAATATTAGCCCCAAAGTTTCCCAAGAGGATTAGTTCGAAAATCTCGCGAATTGCCCCATCACAGCCCCCTCCAAGAAAAAAACGGGATTTATAAAGGGGTCTTAATGGCCCGATATAAATTACGTTGAAAAATTTAAGTCATAAACTAACTAGACATCTTAAACTTGAGTTTAGCATTAACTTTTACTTAACAATACGCTAAAAGAAACACTCAAAACTACTAACTCAATAAATTTTATCACTCCCATGTTTTTTGCTTTTACACTCATTATATAAGGTGTACCCCATTTAGGCGAGGACCAAGAAAAAACCTCCCACTGGAGGGGAAAACTCGGCCGTACACAACCCGTAAAACTTAAATATTTTAAACATCTTGAGTTTACATATCTCTATTCTTCAACACAAAATCTTCAAAACATCAGGGTCAACCACCCTGAAATGAGAACTGGATCAGTGGACGTACAACAAGATTCTTTGAACACTGTATACATACACAAACACCCTTGAATTCACGCATATTTAAATTGTCAATTACTTTACAAGTTTCATCTGGTTTAAGAAAAACTCCCATTCCAATCGCGCAGCGCTATTAGTGTCATGGTTAATTTCCTATCTACGCTGCGACCAAAAACCAGATATATACTACTTTACACATTAATATGCCGATACTTACACAATTATATACAATTTTCAAAACATTCAATATAAACAAACAATACAAGGAATTCTCGCACCCTTAGCCAAGTCTTCCCACGTAGGAAACAAATGTAAACATACATATGCTTTCCACAATTTAGAATATATTTAGGTATACAAAAGTTCATTTTTCACTCAACGTAGTCTGACTTTTGCGCTTAGTCATCTTTAACAAAACAAGACTTGCTTCTTGCAAAAATTCACCTGACAGCCGGTCAGTAAGAAAATAAATGAAACAATACAACCTGGCTAATATCTTGTTCATCTCCTTCCTCTGATGTCTCCAATCTGCACCTCCAATGATGTGGACCTTTTGCTTCGTAGCCTCTCCTCTGGCTCCTGGCGACCTGGTCTGTACTGTCGGCGCCTCCGTAGATTATAGTGATGACCTCGCCCTGCTCGATCTCTTCTATATCGGATTGATCCTTCCTGGTCTGGCAATGTTTCTACTGGCTTTCCCATGTACTTCTCTTCCGTCTCTGGAATTGCGTGGGGGTGGACCTTCTCTGTTGTCTCCATCTTGGCTGAAGTAGCCTTTCTCCCTCTGGCTGCTGACGATCTCCTTCTGGAACTTTTCTACCGTGGTGATCTTCTATTCGTTTTTATTCTACCTGTTCAGTCGGCGCGATGGAGGATGGGAGCCTTCGCTTGTTGACCTCTCTGTGTATGGCTTTTCTTTTCCTCCTCGGCCCATCTGACAGTGACTCTGGCGTCACTCTTTTCCACCTCCTTATGCTTTGGTTCTTCCTTCATTCTGGTTCGGCCCTTCAGACAGTGATTCTGGGATCGCACGCTCACACCACCTTTTGGTCAGCTCATGTCTGCTCTCCTTTATCCCTCTCTGATTGCTTTTATTCCTTACACCTGTAGTCTGTTTCCTCTCCTGTATCTGTTTTCCATCCGACTCATTACTCCTAAAGCCCTGTGACCGATCTAACCCATATCGACTATCCTCATAACTACTCGACTGATACTCGGATCCTCTGCTAACTCAACTATCTAGCTCCACTACACCTTCATCACTTTTTCTCTGAAGGTAAATTCGCACTTGGTCTATATTAAATGTAGTTCTTCTACCTGCCTTCCAAATTACAACATTATTGTTTTTAACACTTACGATTCTATAAGGACCTTCGAATTTGGGACAGAATTTTGCTACCACCTTTTTACTGGCAGAGCTTATAGAATGAGTTTCAACCAACACTAAATCATCGACCTTTATGTTAACTTCTCGTCTCCTCTTATTGTAGTACTTCGCCCACTTTTCATGCTTTTTCTTAGTATTCTGCCTAGCTTCCTCAAACACCTTTTCAATATTCCTAACCACAAATTCAGTTCCATCCATCACCATCTCAAGTTTTTGAAACGGGGTAATAAGTTTCTTGCCCAAAAAGAATTCTGCTGGAGTTTTTCCAGTGGTTTCATGAACTGCCGTTCGTAACGCATACGCGAATTCTCTCAGAAACTTGTCCCAGGTTTCATGATTTTTATTTACAAAAGAAGCAATCATTTGTAATAAATCGCGATTAACTCGTTCCGTTCTATTTGACTGAGGTCTATACACAACTGTTTTGACATGCTTTATATCTAATCTATTACTTAAATGCTCAAAAACTTCGGATATAAATTGGGGACCATTGTCGCTTATAAGTTTTATTGGAGCTCCATATCGCGAAATATAATTTTCGAACAGGGTATTGGCTATTATTTTTCCCTACGCCTTTCGGAGGGGTATTATTTCCAACCACTTCGTAAGTGATCCGTTATTACTAAAATATACCTATATCGTTCAGGTTTCGATGCTGGGTAGGGGCCTAACAAATCTAATGAAACTATTTCATTTGGATAATTAGTTATTATCGGTATTGGATGACCGGCCGGTAACGCGTTCTTATAGTTAATTTTTTGGCACGTATCACATGTCAAAACATAATCATGTATGACCCTCCTCATATAAGGAAAATAACAAGCATCCTTCACGCGTAAATACGTTTTTTTAATTCCGAGGTGTCCAGCCATAGGCTTATCATGAAATTCGCGCATTATCGCACCTCGCATTGACCTTGAAATATATTGCATAAAATAGCAAACCGTCCACTATCCTGAAATCCTGAGACCAGTTTCAGCAGACTACCGCATTTACCGTACTGTAATTGGGGTTTTGTAAATAACGGTAAATGTGACCCAGCTCAGGGTCCTGCCTTTGTTCGGAAATCAATTGTTCCCTTGACGAAAGTACTAAATCTCTAATTACTGCACAAGTTATATTGCCATCCTCAAAACTTTCCACCGGGTTCCGCGACAACACATCTGCCACAACATTTTGAGCTCCTGGCCTGTGTTCCCATTCAACATTAAATTCGGCTTGCTTGAGTGTCCATCTAATCATTCGGCTGGATAAATTTTTACCGTTATTGAGTTTTGTTAATGCTGCATGATCCGTGATCACTTTTACTGGTAACGAACCAAAGTAGATGCGAAACTTATTTAAAGCCCAAATCACCGCTAAACATTCGCGCTCGGTAACTGTGTAAATGCGCTCAGCCCCATTAAGTGTGCGGGATGCATATGCTATGGGTCTCTGATTTTGAGTAAGCACCGCTCCAATCCCAATAGAACTAGCGTCAGTAAAAAGCTCAAATTGTACATTAAAATCCGGTAATTTTAGTACAGGTGCTTCCGTAATTGCACGTTTGATAGATTCAAAAGCAACTTGCGACTCTTCCGACCAATTAAATGTCCTACCTTCTTTTTTAATTCATACAGTGGCTCGCAGAGATCTGCGTACCCCTTAATAAATTTTTGATACCATTGGGTCGTTCCGAGAAATTTTGTTACTTTCCGCGTATTCTTTGGTGATTTAATTTCGAGTATTGCCTTAACTTTAGACTCATCCGTGGCTATCCCTTCTTTACTAATTACTAGGCCCAAGTATTTTAATTTCTCACACCCAAAATTACACTTATCTTTGTTCAACGTCAACCCCGCTTCCTGCAATAACCTAAATACTTCCTTTAAATGTTCCACGTGATGTGCAAATGATGGAGACGCGATTATTACGTCCATCCATATATACTTGCACATGCTTCCCTAATACCGATTTCAAGATGTCAATGGCTTTCTGAAAATTTGGCGCTGCCCCCTAGAGGCCGAATGGCATGCGCTTAAACGCATAAGTGCGTTTTTCATCACAAAAGCAGTTTTGGCTACATCCCTGGGGTTTACTGCCAATTGAAAACAGCCGGTGCGTAGATCCAAAGTACTCATTATCTTCGTGTGAGGAATATTGGTGATTAAATCCTCAATGAGTGGCAAAGGATATCTAGGGTACCTAGTTACCGCATTAAGTTTGCGATAATCCATCGCAAATCTATAAGCTTCCGGATTATCAGGGGATAATCCGTTCTTCTTACGACACAATACTACAGGAGATGCGTAAGCAGATTGAATTTGTACGATGGTGCCTTCTCGTAACATTTTGTCGATATGGTACTCTATAATACCTTGCTTAACCCTGTCATACCTATACGGTCTAGAAACTACCGGAGCGCTATCACCCGTATCGATTTCATGATATAATACATGAGTAAGTCCCGGTCTTTCCGAAAACAGCCCCTTAAAACTATTAAATAACGATTTTAATTCTCTCTTTTGACTTTCTTCTAGTTTTGTATTTGAAAGATCAATTTCTAAATTCCCCTTATCGATTTTTATTTCTTCAATTTGCGAATCCGGAATCGCTTATGACTTTTCATCGAAATTCATGGTTATTTTTGAGTTTCAAATAAAATCGATACCTAAAATGCAAGGTTATTCTAGATCCGCTAATACATGAAAATCCCATTTTTTCTTAAATTCTCGAATTCGTATCTCCAATTCTACCATCCCTACATTGTTACAACAAGCGCCTTGAGCCGTTATAACTTTTGTGTTTGATTTTTTTTAACTGGCTTATAAGAAAAATATGCCCGATACGTTTCTTCAGAGATGTACGACCTCTCGGCAACACGTTGGGCGCTATTGTGGTAGCGGGTCCTACCTGGGACTCCGCTCACTCTGCCCGGCGCGTCTCTAAGTGTGGGAGGAAACAGCATCACCAACAAACGCCATAATAAATATATTTATTCAAATCTGACAAACACTTAAACAATCACAAGTTTAACTATAAGAGGAAACCTAGGAGTGATTCCTAAAACGTCGATTAATCCTAATACTCAATTCTAAGTAAACCTGACTACCAGAAATGGACAAGGAGAACGATCACTAACTAACCTCAGGCTGGTACTGAATCTACTATCTTAAATCTTCAATCTAATAATTTACTCTTATAAATTACACCTTTTGAACGCGCGCTAAGTTCGTGAAGTGATTCTCCAATATTCAACTTACTTGACAGCTTCGTGGCTCCTTTTCCCTCTTACATCTACAAAACCTATATATATATATATATAGTCTTTATATAGTCGAACTAATTAACATATATCTATCTCTTGTTTTTCTGAAAGGCAGTGAATTAGTATAAATGCTAGCCTCAAAGTTTCCCAAGAGGATTAGTTCGAAAATCTCGCGAATAGCCCCGTCACAATACATCTTCAAAAATTATCGATATGAATTCTTCCAAGTTAATATTTTGTGAAACAATCGTATTTGTATATATATATATATGTGTGTGTGTGTATGTAAGTACTCTATGTGTTCCGTTCTTTATTCATAAAGATTCATTTTTCGAACCTCTTTTAACGAAGAGAGAACTGTTGCAGGAATCCATAGATGCCGATAGTAATCTTAAAACTACAGCCGAGCTAAATAAAATAAATGCTAACATCAAAATTGCTTATGCACATTTAGGGCAAACTAAATGGAAAAAGCTATGCGATACGCTTGAGGCTAGAATGCTGGATTCTAAGCTCTGGAAAATCACCAAAAGCATAAATAGAGAACAACCACAATCTGAGTCTTGCAACGTTTTAAAGAACTCTGCTGGTCAACTCTCCCCTGATGATAAGACTACAGCGAATTTTTTCTGGGTTAACTTTATCAAGAAACTAGCTCATTGAATGTCTCATATGAAAGCAGACATATTAAGAAAAAAGGAAATAATATAATTAATGACTAACTCCCAGCCCCCCTTCCTAACGAAACGCATCTACCCGATTGGACGAGTGCACTGTTCCTCTAAGCTGTATTAAATCAGACCGTTTTAGCAGTCCCTCCACAGTCGGAAGTCGACGATCAAGGTGTTGGGTTCCCCCGGTCGCCGAGCAAGTTGACCCTACACTCAATGATCAAGTTGGCCGTACGTTAGCCTCCGGCGACGGAGCTAGCCTCGGTCGACATAGATTTTCTATTAACTTCTTCACTGCAACGCAAAAAAAAAAAAAAAAAAAAAACAGCTCTAGCAATTTTTACAAAAATTAATTTAATGAATTGTAATCTAATTTTAATTTATATTTATTTTAATTTTTTATACTATCCAATTAAACATGCAAGCTATTCATAAATGTCAACAGCCGCAAGATACGGGATTAAGACCTCATCACAGATCACGTGCCCGATGATCATTGTACCGTTATAATTAATGGTTGTCGCAGTACCGATCTTGGGTCCTCCCAAATCCCTCGGAGGTATTCCTCTCAGCTCTGGCCTTCTTGGATCTGACCAAGTCTCCTGGCCCTGATGTTGGAAAACCTTAGTTTAACTGGAAAGCAAAAACTTTTGGATATTATTAACCATTTCTGGACCTGTAGACGACATCCTTTAGACCGGAAGAGAGACACTGTTATTCCTATAACAAACCCAGGCAAAGAATCAAGCTCCCTTGAGAATTATATACCTAACCAGTATGACTAGTAAACTAACGGAAAAATGTTTTTTAAAAGACTTAATTACTTTCTGGATCTCGATCATCTGTTACCATTTGAACAATGCTGTTTTAGAAAAGGGGATAGTACCATAGATACAATCCTATACTTTTGCCAAAAGATCGGGGACACCCAAAACCTTAAACCAACTCGACATGCCGTGGAAGTTTTGATAGATTTATGTAAGGCCTCTGATACAACCTGGAAGGACAAACTTAATGTTAAATTACACAATACTCTTTCAATATTAGGGTTTCTGTCTTGGTTTGGATAGCTGACATTCTGCCCCATAAATCCATCAGTTATTAACTTAACAAAACATTTTCGGATCCTTTAAAACTGGGCCAAGGCGTTCTTCAGGGATCAGCCTTAAGCCTTACTCTATTTCCCCTATTTTTAGCTGGTGCAGAAAAAAGGAAACTAAAATTTGTTGATATTGCAATCTTTGCTGACGATATTGTTCTTTGTAATTCAAACACAGGTGAAACATCGAAACGATCATTAACACCCTTTTGGTTGCACTCTCTGAGTTTGCAACAGAATACAAATTAACTTTCAATCCAACTAAATCACACAATAACGACCTTTTTTAATAGAAACAAACACCTATATAACTACAAACCAAAGTTGTATTTCAAAACCCAGTCCCTCACATATGAAAAACATTCTAAATACCTTAGATTTCTTCTGGATCCTTAATTCAACAGCAACAAACATATAGACCAGCGATTCTTAAATTGTGGTCCACGGACCACCGGGAGCCCCAACGCTTTCCTAGGGAGCTTGCGAAGGTCTCTCCTTCAATATTAAGTATTTTGTAATATTTTTAATGAGATGTTTCTGTTTTTTAAGGGGGGGATGTTAAAAAAATTGTATTTAAGTAGCAGATGCAATGCTAGGATTATTACGGGACCTTTAAATCATTTAGCCATTCAGGGAGGAGTGCTTAACTCTTGAGGGTCCATGACGTCAGGCTGATAGATGATGAGAGCCTCGGCGATTAAAAGTTTACGAAACTCTGATGTAGACCATTTGGTTTCGAAGGCCCGTGAGCGTCTAAGCATCCTTAAATTTCTAGCTGGCAGAGATAGGTGAGCTGATGCAAACACTCTTAGAACCACATATATTTCGCTAATAATACCTATTCTAGAATCTGGATATCTAATTTATTCCTGCGCATCTGAAACAAATCTTCAGAAATTAGAACGCGCACAACTGAATGCCACTCGAATTATTCTCGGACTCAGAAATAGTTGCCCTTCAAGTATAGCCCTGTTCGAGATCTTACAGCCATTGCATATCAGAAGTATTTCAATAAAGTATACAGCCACAGCCCCCAACATTGTACTTCCTTGTATCTGCACACTTGGCAAATAACCATGAAAGGCTCGGGAAATACGGTCCTTTTCGCTTGGCAGAAACTCAGAACCTGTTGTCCCGGTAGGTTGCACCTATATTTCCAAGATCCTGTATCGATTCTTTAGAGCGACTGATGAGGGTTTTCTTCGCTTTGATCTGAAATCTACTGCAAACAGGCAAACACGCCTGGAATTATTAGTTACATTCATAAAAATGAAGTGCAGGTCTATAGTGAAGGTAGTCGTACAGAAGATCGTACTGGCAGCGGTATTTTTATTAGAATTCCCCATTTTGAGGTTACAATAAAGCAACACAACCCTGGCACTTGCTCTGTCCTCAGGAGTGAGTTAATTGCGATTAATGTTGGGCTTGATGCTATCATGTCTTATGGTTGTAATTTTGGGGAACTATGGATTTCATAGGACGGCGGACTACAACATCTCAGTGGCTGGTCCTCCGGAAACGATGAAACCAGCATATTTATTCTGTTCAAACTGAGGAAGATCTCTCAAACCCACGATACCCACCTCCAATGGATCCCATCACATGTTAACGTTAGAAGTAATGAGGTCGCTGATAGACTGTCCAGAGAAGGTAGTGAGAATGTAACGGCTACTGGCACTTCGTTTACTTATCTAGAACTATACTCAAATGAAAGATCTAAATTCAATTTAACATGGCGTATTCCACCTACGCATCAATGGTACATAGGAACATCCCCTGGCTCTCTACTGGAAATTAGATGTGACCGTGGTTTTCAGACTACTCTGTCTCGATGGCCACATTAAATGTCTTTCCTATGACAGTCGCAGAAAATCCACCCCACTTGTAAGAAATGCCGTGACCATCCTCCACCAGATCACATCCTGGGATACATCGGACTTTTTAAGAGGGACAACATCTGAATCCCTTATTATTAAAGATTTTTTGGTGGTCAACAACCTTCTGGAGCTGATCTGACATATATCAGATCTTTCGCGAGGATAAGAAACATCAACATATTTATATAAAGATTCTTTATATAAAAAAGACTTTTTCCCATTTTTATAAAAAATATACATATAGTTATAACAGAGAAATTAACTAGTCAGTGAGAAAGTCAGATTTTTCAGTTATGTTTTCATTAAATAATTTTGTGAATGTTTCTTAACAAAAACTGTTTCAAAATAAAAAAGGTTGATTAGCTTTGAATTTACATGTAGCAACATGAAGGCTAATAATGGACCTCCTAATTTTGCACCTTGGTCAAATGATGACAACTGCATAGGACGATACCTCACACTTCCACCCCCCCCCCTTACCTAACTGACGTTGGCGTGGTTTGGAAGTTAGGAGAGTAGGATGCCAGGTCAGGTCTCGTCATCTGACCACAGTTCAAAAATGTTGCTTTAAAGTGCAATGTTTATTTACTCCCATAACTGATCGATTGATTTTTTTTATTGATTTCGCACTTTGATGCTAAGAATTATTAGCTTAGGAAGATCTCTCGTAATTTTAAATTTCGATCAAGTGATAAGAACGGCACCTAAACTGGCATCCCACTCTCCAAACTTCCACACCAAGTCAATATAAGGGCTCCAAGTCCCGCCTGAGGATATGGTGGGTTTTCAATAGCACCAGTACTTGAACTCACGATTCGACAATGCTCTTTGGTCTCAAGTTTGTGACCATGAACACTCAGCTTCCACAGCCTCCACCTTACCTAACATGACGACTTGAAGGGAAGACAGTATCTAAAAATTGAATTTCGACAAATCTTTTCGATTCCTCATACAGCAGTAACTTTTCCTAATTTTAATGAGAATTAATAGTTAGCACAGTGAAACACTTAAATATTAAATCAACCTTTGCTATGAAGTTCATATATTGTTTTGCAAAATCAAAATATGAAGAAAAATGTTAAAAAAACGTAGCTCCCTCACTATCCCCCCCCCCAAAGATGATGCTTGAAAGATGTACAGTGGGGGATCTCCATTCTTATATTAAATTAAAAATGCCTTAATTCTGGATCACACAAACTTTAAATTTATCACTTACCTTACGAGCTTCTTGTGCTGAAGATATAGATTTGATACCTGCTCTTTTTATGAATAGTACATAATTTAACATTCCCTTCAAATTGCAATATTTGAAATAAAAATTTAAATGCAAGGATTAGTAGAAAGAAAAAATAGCAAATACAGTTTACAGAAACTAATATTTATTACATCGTACTATAATATTTGACACATAAATCTGTTAAAACAAGGATTACAATAAACCAGTAACATAAAACTCACGATCACACCATTCAATTTACTGAAAAGATATTACTTCACTTTGTATAAATTTTTTTTTTATTATAAAAGATGTTCAATACCATGTGTATCATTAACTTTAATAACCAAATTTTTTATAAAGAAAAGTAACATCTTAACAATAACCTTACAAGACAAACACACTGACTTTTTTCAGGTATATAACTTAAGACTTGAATGAACATAAAAATTGATACACCATAATTTCATATTTACACATACAACAAACTTTACATCAGTGCCGATTTATCCATTGGGCGCTTGGGGCCCGGATAAGCTGGACTTAACCAGATTTTCTGGTAATAGATTTCTATCCTCCAGTGCCAAGGGGGCATGTAGATCTTCTGCGCCCAGGACCCGAAATGAGCTTAAATCGGCACTGCTTTACAGGAGACTTACATCATATTGTATCAGAAAGTTAATTGGATAATTATTGCAGTTATTAAACGTACATAAATTGCTTCTTCAGTTTGTGAGTAAATTCATACAACACAAAGGAATTATGATAATAAAGCAGAGTTCAAACTAATTAGGTGGCCACAAATAGCTGAGTGGTCTTAGTATTTAGCTAACAGCTGGCAATGTTTTAGTTAAGCTGCATGCAGGGACGTCTTAAGACTCTTTGAGGCCCTGGGCCCCTATGCAAAAGTAGACTCTACTTGAGATCTTTAAAAGAAGACAGTATATAGCATGCATTGTCAAATACTCGAACGGTAATTTGAAGCAAAATCTGCATGACTCACAACCTCAAAAACCTAGGCACAAACCAACTCGACCGATGACCGCATTTCGACTAAATGAGTTGAATGATTGTTTATGGTATTAGGCCTAAGCTTAGACATGGATAACGGTCATCCCATAATACAGTTTTATCACTTTTGGCCAGTTGGCATGCAATTTGAAATTTCCTGTTTTTCGGAGAGTATAAGAATAATACTTAACCACACCAAAATTATCCGGATCTCGATCTTATTCAGACAGAGTTGAGAGTAAAACGAGGCCCCAACATAGGGAGAGGCCCTGGAGTTTTGCCTTAAGACATCCCTGGCTGCATGTCGATGTTTCGGCTAAAGAGGTAGGTTTAAATAATTTGATGCTTAAATGAGAGCATAACGAATAAAAAGCAGCAAAATTAAAGACCAAGTTTTGGGACCTAAAACTAAATATGAAATAATTGGTTCAAAATGTAAAAAAAAAAAAAAAAAAAAAAAAAAATCACACACAATAAAAAATAATGAACATTGTTTAGTGTGATTAGATTGCATTAGAGACATATACTATTCCTGGTGAACTATTGATATGAATTGTTGCTTTATGAAAAGGAAAATTATATTACAAATAAGAAACATTTTATTGGTTTTTATCAATTTATACAAGAACTTGGTCTTTTTGGCTTGAAGTAAATAACAGGCTACTTATGGCAAACAAGTGTTTCTATATGGGTTGAGAAGCTACTTTAAGTCTAAATTGATTAACATCAAAACAAAACTCAACTTATACAAAACCTTAATTAGACCAATTGCCTTGTATGGCAGTGAATGCTGGCCATTAAATAAATCTGAAAAAAAATAAGCTGCTTATTTTTTAAGAGAAAAATACTCCGAAAGATCTTCAGTGCAGTTAAGCAAATGATGTCTATAGAATACAATATAATTATGAAATTTACAGCAAATTCAAAGAACCAGATATTGCCAAAGTTATAAAGGCTAGCTGCATTAGATGGCTTGGACACCTTTTTAGATAAGTTGATTCAAACCCAACTAAATTAGTGACATTTTCAAATATTAAAAGTACATGAAAAAGAAGGTCCCCCACCAGGTGAGTTGATTCTGTTGAGAGAGATCTTAGGGATCTGAGAGTATATTGCTCTAAATAGAGTCTAACGAAGGAGGCTCATGGTGAAAACCTTGCTCTCAGACAGGCCGTAGTGCGGCTGAAGAAGGTCTTTATTCAAACTTTAAATGTACTCAAAATTTAAGATACAGTATAACAAATTGATATATGTATTAGAAGACATAAAAATTTAAACAAAACTGAAACATTTTTGTTTAAAAATGTGTTTCAAATTTCAATCCGGCTCTGAAATTAAGCAAAGACAACCACACAGCAAAAAGAACAATTTCAAAAGTAAATTAACTTGTTAATTATATAGTAAAATTCTATCATGAATTTTTCAATGAAACTTCTTTAACAGATCCAAGTAACTAGCTAAACATTCAACAAAATATTTAATGCTAAATAATAGCATTTCAACTATAGTCAAAATGAAAGGTCCTTAAAGAAATATTTTTTACATTTAAGAATAGACATCAGTTATTTTTCTACTATAATAAATAAAATAGCTTTCCCAAAATAAATTCTTTATCTATTTTTATAAAAAAAATTATTTTTTTTTAAAGTAAGGCAGTAAGTTATGTATAATTTTTGCTGTTTTATATATCCTATATTTTTGAATATAGGTTGAAAGTGCGTCGTTTCTACAAAAATTTACCCAAAATTCAAAACCTGTATATAAGTCCGTTTGGGGAAAAAAACACACAAAAGGAATTCCTGTAATTTGAAAACATGTTGTTATAAGATTGAAAATATTACAAGCGATAAAATGGGTGGAGCATTTTTCATTCAAATTGACATAAAGTAAAATGCCACAAGTCAATAACAACAGTTTTATTACTGGTAATCCTATCTGAAGCCAACACATTTTTCCCATTCATTTGGTATCTTGTGAGCTACCTATGCTACTCTTGCTTTCTGCAGTGTTTTTTCTTTAGAAAATGAAAGTAAAGAGAAATTCGTAAGTGGTTTATTCCAAACTGCAGATGATCGCATTTGTTGAAAATTTTAATAACAAGTTGGTTGATCTATACCAGAGATGGCGAACCAGTGACACACGACACAATATTTTTTGCATGCCAGTAAATTAAAATGGCTTGCATTTTATTTCAAAATTCACTATGAAGTATTATGAACAAATGTGAGTGATTGGTCCTGGGGAGCACACTCGTTTGTTATTGTCTTGCCATAGTTACATCATAGACTACAATTGCTTATGATATAAAGTTTGTCTATGTATAGCATAGTCAATTTCATTGACACAACTTTATTTTAAAGTTTATCTGTGTAAAACTTACGATTTTTAACTGTTATTTAACATGGCTAGTTCAGCAAAAGAACAAAAAGCGAAAGATAGTAAGTGTAACAGAGAACTTCAAATTTGGTGGACCGAGAAACATGGCATTATTAGTAAAGGTGACAAAGTGGTGTGTTTTATGTTCTGGAATAGTGGGGATGCAGAACATCATCTGTAAAACGGTATTTTGAAACAAATCACAAACCTTGTCAAAAAAAATGAACCACTGCAAAAATAATTAATTGCTTAGAAACCGTTTGGCAGATTACACAAATTTTGCATGTATTCTACAAAAAGTGACATCTTACAATCCTAATATAAGTTATTTGTCATCCAATCTGCAACAGAAGTCACACTAATGTTACTTTAATTTGAATTACACATATAACTGAAACATTTATAATTATATATACAGTGCAAAAAGTATTTTTTTGTAGCAAATAGAGTTTTGTGTTGTTAGTATTTAGTATTATTATTTTTCCAATAATCACAGGAAATAATTTAATGGTACGTCTATACCTCATAAGAAAAAATGACAAAAGGTTCGCCACCCCTGATCTATATAAATGAGAAAGAAATAAGCTCAAGATGGGATGAAAAAACACATTCAATAAAAGATGCAAAAGCACTAAATAATCATCAACCTTTGTTTAATGTCAAGAAGAAAAATTCTCTGCATAATAATCACATGCATCCAAAAATCTGCAAGTAAATGATAATTTTATAAACTATTCAGAAACTCAAATTTTGAAAATAATTTTAAAGTTTATATGTGACTATTTTCTCCTTTTAGAAAAAAAATTCTGTTAAAAACAAACAAAAAATTAAAATTGTTTGCCCATGACTAACGAAATTTTTTTAAAAAAAACATGTTTTTTCTAAGATTAGTGGATCTATATATACAAGCTAATCCTTTTACTTAAAAATTTCAAAAAATTCTTGGCTTATACAAGGAAATTACAGTATGTATTGCCTACATCCATAAGAAATATCTAATAATTAGGTATATATTGCTTATAGATAAATTTATTCATCTATATTGCATTTTTTACTCACTATAATATTCTCAAATTTACATTACATGTTCATACATATATTTTATTAAGGAAAGACTTTTGCAGCTGTGTTGTATTTTCACAATTCAATTTTGAAAATGTTTAGATATACACAAATTTGAATAGATATTTGTTGATACTTTGAATCATTTTTGTTTAACATATTCCATCCTTCTTTATCAACCTTTGAGAACTCTAAGTTGTAAGAAATCTCAAATAGTTTGCCATCTCCTTTTAAACCTCATCTTCAGTTTGAGAATATGTCATTTTGGCAGCAAAAATGTTTTTCATCACTGTACATACATTTTTTTAAAGATGACTTATAGCTTTAAAAATAAAATTTTACTATGGTATAATGGATCAAAAATGAAATAAAAAGTTTGTCAAAATATCAGAGATTTACTTTTCTTCAAATTAACCCTTGCCAGTAGAAATTCAAAGATTATAACACTTTAGAACTTTTTACAATGTTCAATTGTAATACCATGCTATTTAATCAAACGTTAAAACATTTTTTGTTAACTGCTTGTGTACTATTTTCAAAAAGAACACATGAAGAATTGTTTTCCCACCAGTCAACTTTAACATTTGTGAGTGGGGGAAGGAAGAGAAAAATCAATTGAAGGAATAAGTACTGAAAAATCTATTCTACAAGTATATATGAAAAAAAAAAAAAATCGCAAAAGTAAATAGCAAAATGATCCATGCAGGACAGGATAGTTGTGTATAAATCAATTTGACCAGTATTGAAAGTTTTGAAAATACGGCAATTCATAATTTTGAAATTCATTTGACGGTTCAATATTAAGCATAGACTTTTACAACAATTGTATTAACTTCAATACAAAACTTTTTCATAATTATACCTAAATAATAATTCTTAAAGATATTGAAAAAAAAAGGGTGTGCAAATGTAGATTATAATTACTACCATAAATAGACTTATAAATCTTTCATTTATATGTATTTTACCACAGTAATTTTATTGCTTATTTCCATAATTTATATAATGGCAGCATATTAGTGAAATCTGAGAGACTAAATATTAAGACAAAAATTTCTTTAGCTTCAAGAACAAAAGTTGTAGAGTTTCATATCTGTATGGCTAGAGAAGTAAATATATAATATATATTTGAAAAAATTATATAATATTACATTACACATACTTAAAATAAAATTTATTATGTGGGACATTAAAGAAATTGAACCATTTAAAATATCATGAATACAAAAAACAATTATTTTTTCCCCTCTCTAGCCAACATACTATTACCCAAGATTTTTATTACACTTCACAGATTTAAAATAAAATTTGCAAAACAAAATTAAAAAAAAATGAAAATGTGCTTTTATTTATATTTATTTTACATTGTTGTCATTTTTATTGTCAAATGTGCCAATTAAAAAACATGCAATCATGTACATTTCTAAAACTAATTTCAAAACACCAATATTCAAAAGCTCTTACTATACATTCTATTGATTTATCAAAGATAATGCACAGTTTTTTGCAAACTTTAACAGCCAAAATTTTACTATATATAACTATTTGTTACATAATCATGTAATATACATTAGTTAAGGTACATTTATTAAATGTAAGACATGATACTATCAAGTAATGATGATGAAAAAATACAAAAATTGCAATTTGGATTTAACCAACATTGCAATTTTAATCTTAAATTGTTTCGGAAGCTTTTGAGTACTGAAAAGAATGAAGAAAATATAATCAAACATTCAAAAGATAAGAACAGAAACTGATTTGTGATGTTCATATACAGATACACAAATGCATAATCCATGAAAAATGCATTTAAAAAAATCAACCATTTTTTTTTTTTACAGCTTAATATATCTTTAGCAAACACTTCATTCTAGTGATAAAAATGTCAAACTATTTACTAATAACACCACCATATTTTCACATAATTAATATATACCCTGGCACTCTAATTTGTCACATATATAAAGTTATTTGACTAATTGAATGTTTACTTTAGTTTAATATAAACACTAGTAAAGTTTATGTGCAAAAGAAGCATTTATGTGTAAATTCATAAGTATATAATAGCAGCAAACATATATGGAAATACACCAAAATATGTACTGAATAAAAGCATGATTAATAAAAAGATAAATATAGAAAATAAAGAGAAAGAATAAATCCAATATATATATTTATGTCAATATTCATAAATTTTCTTTGATTTAATATATAAGTAACATATAGATATACACATATATATAAAATGGAACAAATGCAAATATTCAACAGCAAGCTGGTTTGCTTGAAATGTTGAAACAACCAACACAGTTCAAATCACATTTTCTTTCTCTTCTTTTTTCTGCATAAAAATATGGTGTGTTGGAAATGGGGAACAAATTTAAGTATCAAAGCTAATATAATAAAATGCGTTTTTCGACAGCTTTACGACAAATAGGGCATTCTGACATGCGATCTCCACACATTTGACATGTACCATGACCACATAAGAATATCATATTTTTAAGACGATCTAAACATACAGGGCACATAGTCTGTAAAGAAGAAAATAATAGTTAAAAATTATAAATAAAATTAACTTATACATCATATTTGTTATACCTTTTTTAAACATCTAAAACATCTTTATAATTTTTTTTTAAAAATTAACATTTATAAAAAACTTAGCTTAACTCCCTAAGTGCTGATTAAAAGCTACACAATTCACTCCCTAGAGCCATCATTTTCCACACAGGATCACATATGCAGTGTATTGAGGGGAAAAGAAAAGGCATAAATAAGCAAATCCTTCATAAACACACTATCGAGGTCATTATACTGCATTCCAAAGGTTTTGAAATAGTCTTACTGATAGCAATGCAAAGAAAAGGACCATATTCTAGAAAGACATTTTTACAATGGCTGAGCGAAAAGTATAAAATGTCTGCGGCAGTTAAGGGGTTATAAAATTCAAATTAATTAAATAATTTCTATGTCACTATTCATGTCATTTCATTTATGTTTTGAATAATTGTTTGATTTAAGATTGTAAATTTCAGCAGAGTAGTAAAAAGCAATTTAACAGTTCTATATAGCTAAACCAAGTTTTAGTTCTTTTTTTACATTTATTAGAATAAGGATTAAGATTAAAGATTAATTATCTAAAAAACTTCAGGAAAAACAATGTTTTTATTATATTTTTTCATGTTCTTTCAGTCATGTTCAGAAAGAATGTTTCCACATTCTTTCTTGTATGCAAGATTTTAAATAAAATTATCCTTTAGTCTTAAAGCACACAACTAATAGTTATCAGCAAGAGTAATAACTAATAACGGCCATTTTCCCTTCTTTTTGCAATGTACATCATATCAATACTGAAAAGTAACGGAAAAAAATATAAGGGAGAGAAAGAAAGCACTTTTGAATGCTTTATGAAGTGTTTTAAATAAAAAGAAATTTCAATTTTGGAAGGAACTTCAACAGATCTAATTCCTCTAATTTAGAATAGTTTTTTTTAAGATAGTGAAAAATTAATACTTATTACTAAAGAAAAAGATGTTTTTAATAAATTAACTAAAAGATCTAGTACCTGTTCTTTGATATCATGAAGTTGCTCTCGCAGCTTTTGATAATCGCTGTGTAAACAACCATTATTCATCTTCATATTTCCAGAAGTAGGAGCAGGAGCTGTGGAGGCTTGTAATATTGACAAACCACTCCATGTTAATACTGCAACAATATATACTCAAATTAAAACTTATTTTATTTTAAATCAACACCTTCGCATATGGAATATGATTTGAATTCAATTTCAATTTGCAATACTTTCAAAGACACAATTTTACTTTAAAGTTTTTTGATAGGGCACACATTTACAGAAAAATTATAACAGCATATTATTTGACAAATATTTTACAAAGAAAGGTATATATATTTCATAAAATATCAACTAACATTTATTTTTAAAACGGAAGCAATATACCTTTTCTACAATTTGAAAAAGTTTAACCAAATTTCTAAGTAATTTACTGATACAAGAGAAAGTGAAACAGAAAAAGAAAGTGATTGAATTGTTTGCACATCTGACAAATAAAACTTTATTATATTCTGCTAAATCAATTTTTTCCCTATTGGAACATGAGACCATGCTAAGAGTGTATCAAGCAAAATTTCTCCATAACTTATAAAAGTAAACATACCAGTTCCACCACAGCATACAATAAATGGAATCACTTTATCGATTTGTGCTCTGCATTGAACACATTTTTTCATCAAAGCAGCACAACCTGTAAAGTATAAAACAAATATCTGATTATTTTGAGTCTTTTTTTGAATTTTTTTGCATACATAAATAAAAACACAATAATAATACTTTGCAAAATAACAGATTATTATTTATGCTGAAGCATTTTTATTAAAATTAATATGACTTATGATCTTATATTAGAAGAGGTAATTATAAATATTAAAGTAATTATACATAAATATTAGAGCATCTAAAAAACTTTTTTATAATTTACAGCACTTTCAACTCCATTAAAAAAAAAATGGTTCTTGTGTTTCAACACTGTATCTTGCCCCGGCATAACTCTAAGCTCAACTCAGGTTAATTAACTCTTGTTTCTCCCCAACAAGGGTCATAATTCCAACAGTAGAATTTTGGTGTGCAACTAGTGGCCTAAGCATAGAGTCCATTTCTGTTATTCCTTTAAAAATACATATTATTCATGTATCATAGAAGTATATTACCATATTTATTCAAATCTAATCCACACTTTTTCTCCAATGTTAATGCTATTGAAAATCAAGTGCTGCTTAGAATCAAAGAAAAAATTTTTTGGATGGGAGAAATTGAACATAATACCAAAAATAAGAGAAATAGCAGTACCACGCATGTATTTAATAGTTTTAAAACTGGTAAAATAAATGAATTAATCACTTTTTATCAGTTCTCATTAAAATTTTTTAAAGATTTAATTAACAATGGATATTGATAAGCTTTTTTATTTTTTCACAAAAACGTGTTGAGAATTTGGGGCGTGGCTTAGATTTGAATGGTAGATTATTTATGTAACATTGATATCACTGCACATGGATGCATAAGTTGTTGTTGCATAAATTTTAATTGTTGAATTATACCAAATTATACAGTTCCACAGACAACTATCTTGCAACCAATATTGTAAATTGATTTGAAAACAGTCAGCTGCAATTTATCACAGCAATACAATTATAAGCAATACTTAAACTATCTTTAAATCTATTGCACATTTAATCTTTATCTGAAGGTGCAGGGGAGGATGTGTGCATGTGTGTGGGGGGGAGTAACCATAGAATCTACTTAAAAAGCTTACATTTTTTAAAAATCAAATCAAAAAGCAATTCAACTATATAACAGTACAAGCACGTATAAATGTAATAAATAACTTTTGACTTTGAAAATACTTTTCCATTTTCACCAGTGAAACAGTCACTGTGATTGCAATACTACACAAGTACCCTCCAAAAAATTATATACCCACTATTTAAAAAAAATGTTCTTGAATTATTTCTACTAATGAAAATTTTAATTTCTTTGTACATGAAATATTCTTTTGATTAAACAATCAATGTAATTCACATAAAAAACAATATACAGTGAAGAATGTTTAACACAAAACCAAGGGACTAAAATGTTTTTCTGAGTTAAAAAAATTTCGTGTTAAAATATATTGCAAAAAAAAAAAAAACATATTCAACAAAATTGTGTTTATTAGAGTGCATTTTATTTACATATATATGAAAAAATTGATTGAACAAAAAAATTCGCAAGAACTTAATGAAATTTAATACAAAATGCTCAAGTTTTTCCATTTTTGCTCACCAGCCTGAAGGAGCTCCATTTCCATTTTAAGCAAAATAGCATTTTACTTTCCTCTTAGGTCTTTGCCATTGTGCTCATAACATTTTTTTCTAAAATAGAAAAAAATGTGAGCCAAACTCACTGATTTTTACTCACACTGCATTGCACTTGTCACCAAATTCCAAAGCCAACTGATGCGAGTGAGTGAATATTAACGTCGCATTGTTTTAGCAACACGAGGGCTTTTGGCGACGGTCAGCGTAATTTTGTAATGTGGTCAAGTGACGTGGACGACACCTGAGCTGGCACCCCCTCTCCTAACTACCACACCACACCAACGAGAGGATGTTTGAGCTCTCGACAGATTTAACGTGCATCGCTCCCCTACACAGATGGTCTTTAGTGGTACTGGGATCAAACTCATGACACGCTAGCCATGATCCGATGCCTAGACCACTTGGTTATCGCGGCCACCCAAAGCCAACTGATGTGAGATGTAGTGTTTTAGTGTGGCGTTTGTAGGGGTGGAAGGTGAAAAAAGCTTAGATAAACAAAATTGGCTTGTCTCAGGCTATTCTGAGGTTATTTCAAAGCCAAATTAGCTTCCTTTCTAAGAAAAATTTCAAATTACTTCTTTTATTTCACACCCCTCTTAAATCTCGAAAGCGCTGGCTGGTATTTTCCGAACATTGTTAATTCCTAAAAAGGGTAATCTTTTCATGTTAAGCAGTTTTCGTTTTGTGCAAAGAGGAAAAAAATGCATGAACATACATGATAGTTTGTCGGGACAGTTGCATTATTTTGTGTTAAACAATATTTTGTCTTGAGCGTTTTCGCATTAAACATATTTTACTGTAATCATTTATTTAATTTATGAAATAAAACAAAAAAAATATATTACCATCACAAGCACACATATGACCGCAAGGCTTAAAGAGGACAGAAGCTCTCTTGTCTGAACACACAACACATTCTTCAATCTAAAATTAAAACATATACAAAATTAAAATTTTTCAATGAGATTTAATTTAAAAATCTTTAGCAGTAGACACACTGAAAATGGCAAGCTAAACATTAAAACAAATGGCAAATAATGAAAAGAAATCTAGAGCATTTAAAGTATATTTTTAAAAGAAAAAAAAAGAGAGAGAAGGAGAGAAAAAGAAATATTAAGAAAAAAAGTTAGTTTTCTTCTTAAATGTCTCTTAAATATAACATAAAGCTTACTTTAGTTCGAGACTGAACTGGTTCTTTACACATAAGGCACTTTTTGACTCTTGGTGAACATAAGGAGCATGTTGCAATGTGACCACAAGGTCCAAACAGTGTATCTCTTTTCATGTCAGAGCACACCATACATTCTTCAAGAGCTTCATTATCTTGTGAAGGTGATGTATTGGACGGTGTTATACAATCATCACTATAAGAATTTATATACTTTTTTATTTGCTTATAATTTAAAATCAAAGAGCTATTAATACAATTACATGTATTTTCTTGAATTCTACAGGACCAATTATATTATATATATATATTTAAGTTGAAGGTGTCATAACTACATTAACATATTTCAAATTCTAGCTTTGATGACAAATCTTTATTTAACAATTTTCTGAGTACTCTTTAAAAAAAAAAAGGCCTCCTTGATATCAAACAGACATTTTTGAAAATGTTTTTTCAGTAGTTTTAAAAAGTTGTCAAACTTCAAATGTTAATATTTTGACATATACATATAATTTTAACAAATACCAATGCAAAATAAAATTTCTATAAGATATTTTCAAGATTTCATACTTTTTTAAGAGCTCTTCTATGAAGACATTGTAAAGTAAAAAAAAGTCACCAAATAACAATTAAATCCTCAACTTGAGAATTTAGGAGTGTATGTGATTTAAATTTGTTTTTAAACCATTGATTTTGTCAAGATACACTAGTACTACCTCACAACTAAAGTGAAAATTTTTCAAACCCTATTACAAACTAATCTTTTGTAATCTCAAAAGAGACTAGCAATTTATGTATAAATTAAATTTCTTCATAACATTTAAACTTTTAATGGAACAGTAGCTTAATTAATTTTTTTTCTTCTTTCAAATATATACATTTGATACACATTTAAAATACTTACTTTGATTGATCTTTATAACATTTAGTTAGAGCTTTACATAGATTTGGATCAGGACATAAATCAAGAGGTGTTTGGCCTTTTTTATTTTTAATATTTAAATCTGCACCATTTTGAACTAAAAAGCAGGCAATGGATGCATTACTCTTCTTATCTGAGCTTTGCGTTCCCAGACCCATCAAAAGCTGAAATATAAAATTTAAAATACATAACCTTTTACAATTACAAACATGTATAATTAAGGAAAAAAATGCACTGATAAAAACACACAGTGTAATAAATAAGTTATTGAAGTATGATCATTACAAAATATAAATGATAACTTTTTTTTAAATTGAAAAACAATTTTTTTTACATTTTTGAACTTTTTCCAAATTAAATTATCAAAAAGTACAACTTAGTTCAAACACTGAAGATCTTTTCTTTAACAAAACTTAGGTTCAATTATTCAATAATTATTTGGATTATCACTGAATGTACTACTTAAGAGAAATTAAATTCAGGATGATTACTAAGTACTGAATTTAAAATATAAAAAACTTTCAATTTTAAATCTACAAATTGATTCAATTAAGAATAAAACGCAAATTATTTTTCAAGTTTACTATGCTAACAAAATAAATTTTATCCATAATTCATCTTTTTTGAGAGTTGTCTTGATCTTTTAGAGATCAATTTTCCTCTGATTATTCCTGGAATATTGTTCATCCTAAAAATTACCCAGCAGCATCCTAAAAATTATTATTATTTTTAAAAAAGAATAAGCCTATATTAAAAATATTTCAGTCAATTTTCAATTAATTTGAAACAGAAACACAACAAAAATATTTAATTAACTAACAAAATTCTACAGACTACTTAAAAGGAAATTTTTGGAATCATTTCAAACAATGAAATCAAAATTTTATATAGTTCAGAATTTTACTGCATTTTTCTCAATAAAATTTGTTTATGGAAGAATGAACATGCAATAACTTAATATTGTTTTAAGAAAAAGAATATATAACTCAGGAAAATATTAAAATAGTATTTGAAAATATTTAAAAAACTTACCTCTGAAGTACCACTAATAGTACTTTCATTGCTTACTCCTACTTTACCACCTTCTTGCATGTCTTGCAATTGTCTAAGCTGAGAAAGAGTGTGGTGACGTAATGCCTCATGAAGGGGTGTATCACCATCTTTATCTGGTATATTCAGATTACATTTCTCACGCACTAAGAGCTATAAATATAAATTCAATTGAAAAACATTAAAAACTGTTATAATTATTTTTGAAGAATAATAAGCTTAAAGAATGACTGAAAAATTCAGTTTAACAAAGATTAATTCCTCAAATTAGAAACAAGCGAACAGATATATAAACACATATTTAAAAAAGAATTATATAACTTTACCATTTTTTTTTTTTTTTTTTTTTGTATTTGAATATATAATAAAGACTTGAAGAAATATCATTATTTTCTCTTTCAATGTAAATAAAAATATGGTAAAATAAATAACAATTTCACTTTAATAAATACAAACATATTTAATATTAACTAGTTAATATAAAATCTCAAAATAAACATGTAAACAAGAAGAAATAAAATAAAAATTTAAATTTTTAATATTTCTCAATATTTGGTAGAAACTGAAACATTTTCAGAAACTAATAATTAAATAACATTAACAAATTTTAAATACCAGAAATCTGTTAATGATAATAAAAATTTTGCTTTTAGTACTTTAGATAAAGGCAAGAAAAGAAAATAGTGAATATACAAGTTAAATATACAAAGGTGTTGAGATAACTATTAAAAATTTAAAGCATTCTTACCCTAACTATTTGGGTATGCTGACGTTCAACAGCCAAATGCAATGGGGTCTGAAGATTGACATTTTGATGATTCATATTAGCTCTACCCTGTAAAAGAAATATGTGAATAAATTTAGCTTCATTAATTGAACTCTTATTCTATATATATATATGTATAGAATAATATAGGTACAGATAGATTTAAGGTTTCATTCCTAAAATAAATTTTCCCTTAATTGAACATATAAATAAAATTTTTGAAAATTAATGTCAGATTTTGATAATTTTTTTTAGTGAGTGAATGTAATAAGCCACCAAAATAAATTTCAACCCAATGTTGGTAAGTAACCATTTCCTTTTATTTTCTTATGTAATAATCTTACAACCAATATCAACAATTTATTTTAAAAGGGCATTTGGAAAAAAAAAAAGTTTGCTTACTTCAAAAACTTAAGCAAGCACTTATAATACGAAGTAAGATTTCAGAACAATGGCATACATGAGGGAGGGGTTTCGGAGTTCAAACCCTTCCCACAGACCAAAAGAATTTTAATTTTTAGCCTAAAGATTATGTCTCTCAGTACTTTCAACTACGATTTTTTAACAATGCAGTCTCTCCCATTTAAGCAGTCTGTGTACATCACTGTTCGAGAAATAGTATCCAATGCCAGAATACACTTTACTTCAGTGCAAGTTATTTTTTGCATCATTTCTGAATGACTGTGTGCCTGATGAAATTTGTGTCAAGTCAAAAAGAGGTGTGCACACAATTTTTTGGTTGATGACCAAATTTAACCACTTTTTCATAACTCAAGCAATCGTTATTCCCCTACAGTAACTTTATCTGGATGTTACATAATCATAAGAAGTTCCATTAAAATCACAAAAAAGTGATAAAAGAAATTCATATTATTTCAAAACAGAAACAACTACAATAATTATGGTCCACAATTCAAGAGATTGTCAACAGCCATTGACTCAAATATTTTTGTTATTGAAAAAAGCTTACATTTGACAGTTATTTTTAACAGTATTTATTTCTAGTTAATAGAAAATTTTATGCAAAATCTTTCAAAGTAACATTTAGCAAAATATTAATTTTAATAAGAACAAAACAAGTAGAAATATATATTAGTGAAATCATACCAGTTGAACTAACAATTCCGCAACTTCCACATGATTATTTAAAGCAGCTAAATGAAGAGCAGTATACCCATCGTCTTTCTTTTCATCCACTACCCAGGCACGAGGAAGTTTTGATAGCAGTATTCGCATGGCACTGCAAAAATGATAACATGGGTTATAATTAATAAGTGCATTAATTTAAAGTGTCCTGTAACCATTAAACAATAACACCTGCTGACTTTAATAAGAGACTATCTGAATAATATTTCATGTTACACAATGAGAAAATATATTTAAAGACAGGTATATAATTCTAATATCCTAATACATAAAATTTCTTTCACTAAAGACAGAAATAACCACTATAAAAATGTTTACTGTGTAGCTTTTTTTAACACCTAAAAATTTTCAGAATGTACCAGTTTTTTAGATGCACAAACTCATGAAAATGACATGATGTATCTTAACAGATTTAAAAAATAACAGTTTAACATTCTTTTTTAGGTAAGATTCACTTGTATCCAGGATTTCTGGAGTCTGACTGAACTGGAGAATTATTTTACAATTAATAAGGTTTAGTGAAATAATTTTAGTATTTTAGTGAATGCAATGCATTAATTCCCAGATTTTATTTATAATAAATATTTTCCAGCATTGAAAATTTCCTGAAACAAATTCTCATATTATTTTCCACAATATCTCCCCTACAGCATTTTAAGTTTCATTGTAATTTTTAAAAACTTTTATGTGCATTTGTTACACATCTTTTAAAATCAGCAATTCAAAATTATGTTGCATGAGGTTAAAAAAACTTTTTTAAGTCTCACTGCAAATTAAATCATGAAGCAAGATGGGATCCCAATATAAAAAAGATTTTCAAAGTCAGAAATCTGTTAAGTTACACCCAAATGAGAAATACATATTTTATTCAGAGTGATATGATAAAGTTGTCGAATATGGATAATGATTGTTAGTGAACACCAAGGTAAGCAGAAAAATTGGTATCTATATCTTACAAAATATTTTAATGATATTAAATTCATGAATAGTATTCAGTGCAGTATACATCATACTAAAGTCACAGTAATGCTTTGTAATACAAATTAGTTTTTTACGGTATCAATTGGTAAAAATTGTGTATGCAGTTAGAAACAATGAAATTATATAACCAATAAATAACAATACTCCCACTAATTTTAAATATATTTAATCATACTATTGCAGCTCCGAAGTACATTTTAATTTCGGACTTACAATAAGTAAGAAAAATTTCGATATAAAGAAAAAAATATTTCAAGGCTCTTTGAACTAAATTCCGAAATATTATCAATGAAACCAGACCCCAACTAAAAAAATTAGAGAACCTGTGTTATGCAGCAATCTAAATTGGTGTCCAAAGTTAAGGGCAGAAAAACAAGTTTTCTAAATAATCCAAAATTGTCACAGGTGATATTTTTAAAATTCGTAATTTAGATACTTTGGAACCATTAAGAAACTAGGCAAGAGCTACACCTGTACAGGATTGGTATTCTGTATTAAGTGCAAAACGACACAGGTAGACAATAGCTGCAAAGGTTTCTAGTGACCTTGTTCTACATCTGAAAAAGCGGTGTGTCTCCAAATGAGTACATCTCACAGGAGAGCCTGTTCATTGTGGAGTCAAACACACTATTCTACAACACACCAAGAACAGAGGTGTACGATGAGTCAAGATTTTGGACAAAATGTAATTTTCACCAAGTTTTCATCTGGAAAGAACATGGAGTTTGCTATTATCCCCCCCCCCTCAACTTTAGGAAAATCGACCCATTTCAAGGCAGAGAAATTTTTGTTTGGGGCAGCAGCCATGCAACACAGTACAGCTTTAATGCTAATAGTGTGCCCATACAGTACTATAAGGATGAGGTCCTTGAAACCAATGTGAAGTTTTCCTAGGTTGCTGCAAGCCCGGATTTCCCCCTTTTTTAAAAATGTAATGCGAAGCTATACAAAGCTCACACTGTTGATGATTTTCTGGAAGAGTATATTTGTCAAATATAACTGGCTCATGAAGTCTCCGGATGTCAATCCAATAGAATGTGTTTGGGATTTGGGATGGTCGGCACAAACCGCGGATTGCATGCGATTCTCATTACAATTCTACTATGAATAAATAATATCTATGCCTACTAAAAAAATTGTTCCCCATTCTTTTTTTCCTTTATAATTATCTACTGAAAAAATTTACCTGTATTACGATATAAATTTAAACATTTGATTGGCTTAAAACAGTTACTTCTGCATTATATTGATTTCAATTAACAAAGTTTGTTGAGAATGAGTTGAAATATTAAGATTATTACTAAAACGGGAAAAGCTAAATTTATTGACAAAAGTACCACCATAGGAAGACACTCCTTAAAGTGATTTTCTACCACGTTCACTATTTTGCACAAATGAGTACTGAAATACTTATGAAATGGACAAGAGATACACTTAAGCCCATAACCAAATGGACAAAATCATATTCCGTGTTTCATGACACGCATAAGAGCTTATAAAAGGATTGCTGAAATGACCTTTAAAGAAACAATTTTTTTTCGAAAAGAGTGGCTTCCGACAGTTTTAAATCAGCAATAACTTCCTTACCTTCTGCAGTTTTATTCCTTTGAAGCAGCCAAAGGTAATTGTTCTTATTTTCAAAAATTATTTTGTTTTGCACGAGATTTAAAATAACATATAAATATTTTTTGCCGTACAAAAATAAAGAGATAGAATAGCTTATTGAATTTGCTTTTTTTATATAGTGGGCTATAAAAATAATATTTAGTTTAATAAAATCTTTTTTTTTTGTAAATTTTCTTTTTTTTTCCTAAATAACATGTACTTTTTATGTTAATATATACACAAATAGCTGGACTTTCGGAATATTTTTGTGTTGATTAATATGTATGTGTTTCATTAGCTTGAATGTATCCTCAAATTTTTCAAAAACGTTTTCAATTAGTATTGTAATTCAGAGACATTTTTTTTATTTGCTTCTACTATGGAAAGTCTCATTTAACACGTTCATAAATTTGAATGGCAGTTTATTCAAAATTTAAGTGGAATATTGGCTTGATATAGATACATATGGAATATTATTGAACTTCATAATGGATGTAAACCTTGTATAAAAAAAAGTTAAATAAAAAAAAAATGAATACATATTATTTAGATGACTTGAAAAGATATAGGAAAGCCCTCATAGAACAGGGAATCCTAAAGAAAGGTTTCCCTGAAACACGGTTTGAGCATTACATAAAGGCCAGTGTGCCACTGGAGTTAGCTAGTCCTGAGTGGGCCCTGTATCAAAATTATCTGGGAGCCCTTTTTTGGAAATGGGAATCCTGTAAAGGGACCATTGATAACATTTTATGACCTTTTGCTTACACATTTCGGGGCCTATGTGTTTCGGAGGCCCCGTATCATTGATACGGCGGTCGTGCTACGCCCTTGAAGTGAGCAATACTTTAAAGTTTTAAGAATAAAAATCAAAATTAGAGAAATTCTTGTCTTAAAAAATTACAAAGTTGTACAAAAGAAATTTTGAATTACTAGATATAACATGCTGCATAATAATGTTTAAAAATATTAATATGAGCATGGCACTCTTGATCGCTACCGCTAACGGAGGGACAGGGAACGGAGGGACGGAGGACCCCCCCCCCGCCCGGTGCGCGAGAATATCCATATAAACCATAGGTTCTCAAACTTTTTTGAACTGGCGCCCCCTTTTCTAGTAAATACTTCGATACCGCCCCCTCCCATTCTAGAGAAATAAGAGTGTTCATAACACATAGTGAAAATAAGAGTTTAATTTAAAAAAATATTCTATACTAGTAGAAAATATTAAATTTTTTTTTTTTTCTAAAGCCCCATTTTTTTACTTGCGAATCTGAAATAGCAATTGCCACAAACATATTTAAATGTGCAATATTATATATTTTAGTCATAGAAAGGATATTGTTGCTTGACAGGATATGGTTAGATATTTGATAGTATATTGTTGTTTTGTAAATTGACAGTTTCAGCCTTTAAAGAATTGCACGTTAATGGTTGGTTAACATATTTAATAATGTTTCTTGGATAACATACGTAATGAAATGCAGTGGACGAAACATGTTTCCTACTGCACACTAAGACGACACGTGCACTACAGAAATATGCACTATATCATTCTATTTAATGTAGGTCTGAATGTAATGTTATCTTTTTAAATTTTTCATCCACTTCCCGAACTACCAAATATCTAAATTTCCGTACATGTGATACAGAAATGATTTAAATATATACAGTCAACATAAGGTAAAAAAACAGTATTAAAGTTTACTTTTGTTAGTACATAATCAGCGTATATTTTTTTATAGTCTTTTTTAGACTATATTTGGTTAATCTGTCAAAGCCCCCCGTGCCATCTCAATGACCCCTAATTTTTTCTGGGTCTTTTACTGCCCTCCTGAAAGCCTCAAACGCCCACAAACGTTGAGAACCTATGATATAAACGATTCTCCGATACCTTCGTAATCTTGTTTCACTGACAACTTGGCTCTTCTCTTTCAAAAGTCTATCGTCACCCAGACTAAGAAAAGCCGTTGCAGGCCATCCTCCCTCTTCCAGACCCTCCAGATGTTAAAAATCGCCTCTTTGGAAGAATGGGATGCTGCAACCATTTCTCTACACCAGGGGTTCATAATCCCGTGCCCGCGATTCTATTTTTGTGCGCCCGCTACTATCCACTATATACCATATCAATATCAACCGTGCCCGCCACAATTTTTTGTGAGGCCGCGAGATTCATCATATTTTTAGAAATAAAATATAAGTCGTGAAGTTACTGTACTGGCAACTGTTTTGTTACTGCTTGTACTGGTAATACTGTTTTGTCTTATCAGTTGCTATTATCGTTGAAGACCCTCGCGTTGAATCTATTGCCCATTAGGAATTTTCTCAGCGATTTAATTTTATTTTAGGTTTATTCAGACTGATATTGTATTAAAATCGTGCGGACTTAGTGAAAAAGTTCGGAATCTAGCCGATGATAAAAAAAATACCCCTTTTTGAAAAAAGGAGCTTACAAATTACAATCCTGTTTCGGTTTCATATAATTATGTGACAATGAACACAATTAAATCAACAATGAGATCTTGACTTAACGATAGCAATCTCGAAGATGCTGTAAAGATTAGGAATATCATCTTATACGCCTGACTTTGAAAAATAAGTGGATAATATGCAAAGCCAAAAATCGCATTAAATGTAACTATTTTGAATTTTTTTGTTAAGATATTGTTTATGATGCTTATGATTGCAACAAAATGAAATATTAAGATTCATACTTTTTTCCGAACTGCGCCTGCCAGCAAGTTCCTGTATATCAGGCGTGCCCAGATGGGGAATAAAGTTAAGAACCCCTGCCCTACAACCTTTTTGATATAACTTGTACCTTAACCAAAAATTCACCTCATTTGCACTTTATGTTGCTGTATTTTTTCTTCCATACTAATACATTTCTGTGAAAAATTTTGTAGCAATAAACCGAATATTTATTTCTTCAGTAATCACAGATTTCGCTCGTGACTTTAATTTTGGACAGCGGCGTAGATTCTCTTGAGTATGCCAATGTTAATATTAATTTGAATAAAATTTAGAAAAATTATTAAAAACTGATTTTTAGACTTTCTTTAAAATTCATTAAAAAAGTGTACTTTTCCGTTTCAATAATTAACCATGATTTTGATATATCAATGAATTATATACATAAAGGCAAAATAATCACTTTTAAGTTAAAACAACAATTATGAACAATGCATTGAATAACTATTCAAATTATATTCAACTAATTCCATCAATATAGCTATTTCAAGACTGTTTTTGCCATATGTACGAGAGCATGAACTTTTTAGGTATGAAAATGTCTCAATTTTCATGAAAATTTGCAACAGTATAATTGATACATCTGATTATAATATAGCATTTTTAAAATTTCCAACCATTCCATGTTGTTGTTACTTATGCCACCTGATCGACAAGTAATATCAGATCAAGGTCCACGGAATTCATCGCGACAAAGGGCTAGATTTCTACGCCTGTCGTTAGCCCTGGCTTTGAGCAACATGCAGGTGACAGTACGATTTTGCTCGGTTCCACCCCAATTTTGAGGCAAAACACCTTGGGGTTGGTCAGGGGCCTCCCACCTCTCTTCCATTTCTATCAACCTCACGAGAGGACTGGCGGATCGCGGCCCCATGCCGCGAAGGCACTATACATTTACAAATATCCACGTCTTTTCCGGGATTCGAACCCAGGCCCTACGGCACCACAGTCAGCGTCACTAACCACTATACCGGATGGGCGAGTAATCATTCCATAAATACTTATGCATCAATTCAGATAAAAAAAAATGAGATAAAATATAATGTTCTGAAGAGGAAAATGAAGCCAGAATTTAATATTAATGTGTTTCAATTCTTTTATTTCTGAAAAAATATTCCAAATTCAGATTTTATTCTTTAACTTTAAGCGAAAACGGTCTTAAAAATCAGCAATCAAGCGGTGGGCAGAGGGGACAAACATTGTAGAAACCCATCGCTCAATATTTCGATAAAAACCGACAATCTCGTTCCATATCAATAACATATAGCACAGCTTCTCGTAGATATGACGTCATGCATCGATACTTGAATCACCAGTTATTAGTACACGCATCACACAAATTAACAAAATGTTCCATTAGTTACAACGTAGCTTTCATTCAATAGTAGCTGAAAACAACCGTTACTGAACAAAGAACAATGATTCATTGTTCAAGTGAGAAAATAGTACAATGATTCATTCTGCAGCAAACATGAATAAATCTTCCCTCTTCAACAACGGAAAATGTTCCCTTTAATAATCAGCGTCTAATTACAAGTAAAAGTCTCAGATATTATGAGGAAGCAATAAATAAGACATTCTTTTGAAATTTCCTGGATTAGAAGAATTATTAATTAAAGGGATGTATATATTTAAAAAAAAATCTGCACATGTCTTCGTTAATAAAAGCCGGAAAATAGAAAATTTCGATTGCTGATTGTACGAAGCATTATTCTTTATGTTACGATTCGAATCTTCATCGGTCAGTTTAATAATTATATACTTTAGTTTTATAATAATATAAGATGATTATAAAATTGCAACATTTTATATAAATGTCACAAGGCATTATGAAACAATATCAAATTGGTGGATCAGTTCTTTCCAAGCAATAGAAAAGCTAATGGTAACGGACCTTGTAATTTTGAATCTCAGTCAAACGAAGACAATGAAAAAACGCCAGAACGCGGCAATAAATAACTAAAGAAAAATGTTTTGTGCATTTTTTGGAATGTAACTAATAAGGTGAATTAGGGAAGAAAAATAATATTGGAAGTAGAGTACATAAAAGTTAATATAAATTTAAATACATTTTTAAAATTTTAAAGATAATAAAGAACGAAATATTCGACAGCTCTCTATATTAAATAAAGGCAATGCAAATGGATTTCTTAACCTAAAACAAAGAGAATTGACTTAAACCACAGACAAAAAAATTAATATATATTAGTAACGTTATTGAATAATATGCCGATCTTGCTGGCAAATAAATTTAGAAGTTGATAGTGATGATGCTCAAGAACTGTTGGATTCCCACAATCAAAAGCTGACAATTGACGAGCTTTAAGAAATGCATGAGGAAAAGCAAGACATTGAAGAAGTGTGAGTCTTTAGACCCAGTTCAATCAGAAGATTGAATGACGGCTAGGCATTTGACTGGGTGCCTCAATTTAATTAAAAAAGGATTACAAATTTTAGAAAATATAGACTCTAATGAAGAGTGTATTTTTTCCAACAAAACAAGGAATAACAAATTATTAGCGCAATACGGGGAAATTTTGCGGGAGGAAAAAAAAAAATTTTGAACTGGCAAACTACTTATAGATATATTTATGAAAACTTCTACATTAAAATCACTTCTTTTTGCGATTTTGTATTTGAGTTGTCTAAGATTTTATTAAACATTTTTTAAAATTTTCTTTCGTCTCCGGTCCCAACTAAAAATAATGCACATGTATTTATATGCAAAATTATACCCCGACTTACGCTGTTATCGCTCAGTCCAACCTCATTACAAGACACGAGAAGAAAAAAACTTGGAGTTAATTACAGTGAAAATCGCTTAACAAGAAACTGAAGGGACTGAAATATTTTTTCGTGTTAAAGGATATTGCAAAAACCATATATCAACAAAATTAAGTATATTAGAGCCCATTTTATTAACACAGATATGTATATTTGCATATCTTTAATTAAAATCTATGAAACAAAAACATTCACAAGAACTTAAAAAATGTAATACAAAATTTTCATATTTTTTGAAAACAAAACATTTACAGAGTTTTTAAAAAATAATCTAATTTTTTTTTAGAATCAAATTTTTAACAAATTACTCGATATCATCCACTTTTGTCATTCATTTCACCATTGGAATGTGCATCTAAATAACTGCGCACATTTTTCATGACGTTCCTCATTTCGGATGACACGGGAACAGGAGCTGCATTATTCATTTTATTTTCATCATCGAATGCATCAATATTTTTTGAACTTCGAGCAAACCCAAAATGTCTTAGTCTGCCATAATTGGGGCTGTACACACATTATCATCATCTTCCGATAATACAATAGAACAGTCGAATCCGACTAGTGTTTAGGCGATTTTCGTTTCGTATTAAGAAAAGAAAAAATGCATAAAAATACATAGTAATGTGTTACACCGTTGTATTATTTGTGTTAACCGATATTTCCTCTTAAGCGTGTTTGCGTCCTATATCCTCCCTCGGAAACGATTTCCGAAAAAACGTTTAACGGATTTCTAACTCAACAAATAAATTGCCAAATTTTAAGCCTTTACGTCTAATAGTTCAAAAACGGAAATTTTTACTGCAACGCCCTCATAGTCCTTTGGAGTCGATTTCCACAAAACCAATTCTTAGCGGATCCCTACTGAACTAGGGTTCGCAGCCCCGGGATCCCGGTGGTTTTTTCAAATACCGGGATTAAAATAACTAATCCCGGGATTTAATTTTTGGCTGAATTATATTTTGAAAAATATTTTCAAAGTATTGTGAATCTGGTATTACGTTTGATGTATCTTATTTACTTATTTTGTACTGTATACGTTTAATGTCAGTTGTTGAACCTTGAAGGGTTCGAGGCGGGTGTGTATGTTAAACCGTGAAATTTGATATGTTTTCTCTTATATTCCTCTGCAACTTTCTCCCCATCGCGAGTGGGGTCAGAAAACGGACATTTCTCCCACCCACAGGATATGTCCGGTGCCAGTTAACTTTAAGGGAACAGAGGCAATTAGAATTTTTGGAAGATATCTAGCTACAGGAGATGTTTTATTTTACTCTTGAGTGAAGTTACTTGAGGTTCAAATAAATTTTTGTGATCTCTACCATTGTCTTCGAATAAATTTACGTACTGAAGTTAGTCCAAATCAACCTCTTACATTTAGCTCGTATGAAATAGATACAGGTAATTATGTTTTTAATTTTGAATAATGATGTATTTTTTAAAGATATAAATTAATATACAAATACTGTAGTACCTCTTGTAAGATACACTTTGAATAAGGCACAATTAATGTTAGTACCGGTCGCTTTGAATGTGGACCTTATGTATTACCTCCCATTTAGGGAAATTCTATTTAAGTTAGGGTTTGCAGCCCCTGGATCCCGGTGTTTCTTCAAAACCCGGGATTTAATTTTTGTCTACATTATGTTTTGAAATTTTTTTCTCATTAAAATTTATATAGAGAGCTTCCACTTCCGAAACGAGACATTGCGCAATATCCATTGCTATTGCCCAGTAATAAAAAAAAATGTGACTCATTTGTCAGATGTGTTTATCATAAATTTTGATTTTTCTTTTCTGAATCATCAATCAGGAATCATTTTTCTGAATTATCAATTATAAAAGTTTTTTTTTTAGATTTTCCTCTCTTTTTTTATACATATATCAAGAAATAACTTGGGAGTAATATTATTTTGTTATTAATAGTATATTCTTAACTGTTTAAGCTGTTATTGCCGCTTGGAGCATCCAAAAGGCATTTCTTCAAAATTCTTTCTGATTATTTAAAGTTTGTGAATTAACTCATTTATAAATGAGTTATTCACAATGTATGTTTTCTTCTTTTTTAATATACAAAGAAATATATTTAGTAATATTTTTTTGTTATCATTATAAACATATTTTCAAATTAGATTACATATATAATTTTTTAAAAGTTATTAAAAATATTTGGAAAAGGTATTTCTTGAGGAAGCTAAAAGACTGTGAAATATATAACGTATTTATAATAATTATTTAAAAAATTGAAATCTGTTTTTTTTTTAGTATTTTTATTAGAGTTCATTTTAGTGCTATTATGATTAATTTCTAGTGTTTATGTTAATAAGATTTAAAAATAAAAGGAAAGTATACATTTTTTTGGGGAGTTGTATAAGTAGAAAATCTTTTTATATTAAAATTTTTGTAAATACAATTCTATCATTTGTACGAGCTGTGTACAGGTATATGCGAGCTTGTCGGAAAAAAGGTTCAGTTCAGACTTCATAATTTTAATTTTGAAAAATCTACTTCCTTAGAATGTCTTACCATGCAGTTATCAATTTTTAATTCATTAAACATAAAAAATACAGAGTTTCAATGAAAATAAATAAGGGGCTTTTTATTCTATTTTAAATGTACAATAAGATTTTGGAAAATCTCAAACATATCAATTTTTAATTCAAATGGGTCAATTTTTAATGAATTCAAATTGTAATATTTTTATTGAATTCATTATGTACTATTTTTTATTTATTTTTTATAATGAATTAAGTTTTGTTTTGATTCAATAAATAATAATATTAAACCAACTTTTTAAATGTTTTCACTTTTATTATGTAATTTCAACCATGATAATGTATAAGTATTTTTCATAAATAGTTCAGTCCTAATCCCGGGATTGGAATAATGTAATCCCGAACCGAAATCCCGGGATTGAAAATATAGCACGGGATTGCAAACCCTATACTGAACCAAAGGAATATGCCTGCCAAGTTTAAAGCCTGTAGGTCTAATATCTCGTGATGAGGGTTGAGTTGCTTTTCTCCAAAATATATATACTAAAATACATCATTTCTAATAAATTTTATACGGTATATGAACATCATTGTCACAGTTAAAAGTAGTCAACATCGAGATGGCTAGTAATATTTTTTTAACAATAGCTGAAATCAAGAAAAATACTTTGCTTTTAAATAGCCAAAATATTTTGAACTGGAATTACCTTTAAAGGTTGCAAGACCTTTAATGCCCCACAAAACATCAATAATAAATACGAATTAACACATTCGTAAACACGTGCGCAACACACAATTACAGTGGTTCATCAATTAATCGTTGATTAATATCTATTTACTCAACATAAATGATTGTCTTTTCTTAATATTTTTATCTTCCGGAAGGTCACTCGCTTTTCGAAAATAATAAATTCTTACGACATAATCATAAACTTTCTCATCGCTCTCGGTGATCCTTTTCCATCGATTTGAAGACGGTCTGATTGCGATAGATATTGCAACTTACAGTTTTTAATTGAAGTGCATTTAGATGTGTCAGAAATATATTTATTGTAATTAGGATCGAAATAAAAATTGCAAAGTACGTTTTACCATCCTCAATTCAAACGGTGACTTACTTTAATAAACAGTAAGAATCGTGTTACTAAGTGTATCAGTAAATGTATATTAACATCGCCCATCCGGTATAGTGGTTAGCGACGCTAACTGCTGTGCCGTAGGGCCTGGGTTCGAATCCCTGTAAATGTATAGTGCCTTTGCGGCATGGGGGTACTCTAAATAGCCGTCGAGCCGCAAGTCCTCTCGTGTGGTTGGCGGAAGGGGAAGAGAGGTGGGAAACCCCTGACCACTCAAAGGGTGTTCTCCCTCAAAATTGAAGTGGAACCAAGCCAAATCGTACTGTCTACTTCATGGTGCTCAAAGCGAAGACTAGCGACAGGCGTACAATCGAGCCCGATGCCATGATTAATTTGTGGGCCTCGATCTAACTACGTCAGACGGGTGGCATTAGCAACAACAACATATTAACGTCGCACTCTAATGCATGATAAGGGCTATGGACCTTGTAATTTTGAACCATGGTCAAGAGACGCGGACGGCGCTTGCCCCCCCCCTTGACCTTCCACACCCCGTCAATGGGAGGACACTGAGCCTCAACATATTTATCGTGCATCAACCCTCTACACTGCGGGTCTTCGGTCTCCAATTCATGGCACTCTGGCCACGAATCTGTGACCATAACCCCTAGACTCCTCGGCCCCAAGAATCTAAAGAATAAGTTTATTCTTAAACGTGTTATAACACACTTGAGTCTTGACGAAAATTTAACCAACGCATAAAATCAAAATTTCTAAAACTAAACAGAAAGTTTATCTTTAAATGTTTAATAAGCATTTTATATTTGCTATTCAATTTATTTTTTAAAGGCTTGCACCCCTAATTTTAAAACAAGCTTTGAAATAAAAAAAAATGGATGCCAGGCGGAATATTTGGATTAGACAGTTTGTTCAGACTCTTGACCCTTTACTATCTACCGACGGTACTTATAAGTACTACTCACTTTAAAATTACATAGAATAACCATTTTTACGAATACTCGGACGATACTAAGCAGGAATATTCTTTTAAATCCACTCTTTCAAGATATATGGCACCACGGGTTCCATGATGAGTATTTTAGAGGAGAAGGCGAATATATATTGTTGCGTTTTCAACCGACATTTTGATCGGTTTGCGAATATTGTTATTTTTGTTCCGAAAAAGTAGTTAATGTAAAACGGTTAGTATCTTTTTTTTGTGTATGTTAATGAAGACCCTAAAAAACGATTTGACTATTTATTTTAAGTGAACAGTGTATGTAATTAATTTTGCATTTGAGTATCATTATTTAATTAATTAGCTCTAACGGATTAAATTTCCCAAAGTTGTGTATTTTGTTATTTATGTGTATCGCTTAATTTTCAATGTAGTGATTAAAAAAAATATTGCATAAATCACAATGCGGTAGATAAAGGGTTAACGAATGCTCTGCAAACTAACTTGTTAAACCCAGGTTTTCATCCAATTGATAGTTTTCACTCGATTTTTTTAGCCTTTGAATATCATTAAATTAATCACAACATAATTTTACTTATTACTTATTTCACATATTTTTCCAAAAATTAAATTAAAAAAAAACATTTTAACACGTTTTTTTAATCAACGTCTAAAAAAAATCATTTGAATAATAACGGCACCGCTTTCTCAAAATTCTCTTGAGCAGAGTAAGCAAAACTTATATATATATATCAAAAAAAAAAACCCCGCGCGCGGGCCGTTGTGTGACATCACTACACCATGAGGCCCCAGACAGTCCAATTGAGTCTGTGTGTGGTTCTCGAATTTCACAAGTGTAGTCGGTCAGGACTGGCGGAAGGGAGAGTGCCATGATAGTCAATTAGAGAGTATGAAAAAGACGGACTGAAAGAGGCGCCTCTGTTCAGTTTGTATGTGTGTATGTATATGTCTGTGCCATGAATACACGCCGCTCCGGATATGAGAGCCACATTTGCTTATCTTCCCAAGAACGCTGGAACATCTTGAGGTTTCCTAGCCGGGACGGCCACGGGTGAGTAAAAACACTTCCTTCGATTTTTCGGAATAACACGAACAGTTTTTTCTCCTCCTCTCTTCACTTTGCCATCTGTATTTGTGTAGTAATTGGTACGGCTAATTCTGGAAGGTTGATGTGATTATGAATGAGGTAAGGACAGGGTTCGAGCTAATTAGCATCAGTGTGAGATTCGAGTGAACGTTAGCTCTCTTCCCACGCCCATGCATAAGTTCGATGACTCGTTCTCAAGATACTCTTCAGTGTAAATGCACCGTTGTTTGGTTTGAGAGATTCATATTTCTTTGCTTTCAGTGAATTATTTTAGACAGAATTTGAGTCAGTGTTAATCTCAATTGGTTTTTCTCGATCTTATTCGATCTTTAAAATTTCAGAAAGGAAGAATTTCGAGTGTAATTGATATTGTCACATATATAATAAATTTGCTTGTTATGTATATTTTATTTTAATTACTTGATTTGAATTTAAGCAAAGTTTACGTGTGAACAAGAATCCCACGCAATAAAGCAAGTCATATTTAAACCACAACGTTACTAGAAATACTACAATAAAAAAAAATATCTGTTCAAAATAAAATTTGAAATCGAGCGGAATAATGGAAAATAATTTAAGAACTAAATGGCATTTAAGATAGGAAAATGTTATATCTGAATCAAAATTAAAATAATCGAATTCTCTTTTGATATAGTAAGAGCTCATACAATGCAGTTAAAAAGACAGTTATACGAAGCAGAATTGTGAACTTTATATATAATTGATTAAATAATAGTATTTTCAAAGAAGCGCATGCATTTGTTTAAAAAAAAAAAACGTTTTATTTTTTTAAAATCATGTTTCCGAAAAAAGAATGAATAATTAATTACAGCTGAACATAATTTTTTAAATTAAAAAAATCATTGCAAAATAATCGGCTAAAAACTATAGCTTTTAAAATTTTTCTTCAAATATATTATGCAGCGGTATTAAAAAATAAGCACGCATATCAATGTTAAGAAATATTCCTCTTTATTACATTATGTATTTAAAAATAATGAAAAGCTGTAATTGATGAGCTCAATTGATGCTGCAAGAAATGAAATAGTTCCCGATATTAAGAATTTTAAAGAGTACATTAAAGGTCAATAAATTTTACTGCATTTAAAAAATTTACAGATAAATAAAGAAGGGCCTTCTTTTGCTTTGCGGATTACTTGAGAACAGGAGACTATCCCTTCTAAAGCAGCATCAGTTTGTGACTTGTTTGGTTGATATTAATTACAAACATCGAACTCCCTGAAATAACACTAGGTTTATTACGATGGGTCTCGTAATTTTGAATGACAGTCAAAGTGACGAGGACAACACTTGCACTCCACATCACGCCAACGATAGAACTTTGACCGTCCTCACAAATTTAGCATACATCAGGATTCGAATTCACGGCTCGATGGAAATAAACATTGGCCACCAACCTACAGCATGTGATCTGTTAGGACTCGACGAAAAGCCGTACAATAAAAGAAGCAGGTGTGGATTACCAAAAATAATTAACACATTACAATGCATAACATATTACAACAACCATAATAAAGAGCGCGATGTGTATAGTGCAAATCCAGTCTATAATTAATGTTCCTCAAATACCCAGCCATAGATCTCGGTAGGTCAGAATCTAACGCCGGAAAAAAAATTAGCAATAAATCTAATGAGGGTTAGAACTTTATAAAAAAATATAATTCATCGGATTTTTTTGTTCAAAGACTGAGAGAAACTGCTTTACAAAACTTGGAAATGTTTAATACTTAATGTTTTAAAAAATAAATTTTAATAAAATTATAACATGAACGGGTCCATTATAATAAACACGGGAGGGGAATTACTCCCATAAATAGTTAGCAAATTAGAAAAAAAAAAAGTTTCTCAAAAATTGAAAATTTATAATATTCATGAATTAAAATGATCTAAAAAAAATAAAAGTGAAAAAAAACAACATATCATTAAAATAAATACATTAAGATGCGACTGATTCGCCCAATTCATCAGACTAAAAAGAATTCACTATTCAAGTTCATACAAGTATTTCTTTAAAAAAAGAGCAATGCTAAACCAGCTTAGCAAACTTTCACAGTCGATCGAAAGAATTGGCGGTTTCTTTTGTAAAAAAATAAGCCGAAATAGGGGCTGGAAAGCAGGGGTTAAAGAGCAGGTCGCATGGCGGTGGCTTTTCAAAGAACTCTTTCATCCCCAGATGTGGGTTAACGCTGAGTCTGAATCACATTTACAGCACGGCCGATGCCATGTTCACACTTTTCGTATTTCAATGTGAACTCGCAGAAGATCAAAATAGAATTTTTTAACCCTAAATTAATAATAATAATTTCGTTCACATACTTCAATAAGAAATCTTGTATCTCTTGAGCAAGAGTTATGATTTTCCCCTCCTTTCATGACGATAAAAATTGCAGAGATTTAAAGTTATTCCTTACATTTTTTTTTAGAATCGAAAATCATGATGACGTTAACAAGGAAGGGAATGAAGAAACATGATTCATCATCACTTTTCACAACCTCCTCGAAAATGTTCTACTGCTCAGGATACCGTGCTTCTATGCATCCCATATTTCCGATTTTAAATCTATATGGAATGTGTTGAAGTATGGAACTCTGGCGGAAATGAATCAACGATAAAAGTGTCAAGGCTGTGCTAAGTGAATATACCACAGTGATTTTTTCCGGTAAGTATGTTTTAAGTGCAGAATTCTTATAAAAATGCAACTAAATGGTCGAACGACGTGAATCGGAAAATTTTGAAATGTGAAAACAGTCGTTCAATCTTGAGTATAATTTTCAGAAATACAAACAACATTATTTATAGATTTCTTTACTAATGAAAATTTTTTTACTTTTTATTTAATTCTATTTATTAAACTTTAAGCGAAACAAGTAATATGAAAAAAAATTTTTAAGTCAATTCCTACTTTGAATGGATGAATAAAAAGAATACTATTAACGATTGAAAATTTGAACAAGATAAATATATACACAAGTAAATATATATATAGAGAGAGAGAGTGAGCTAATAGTACGAACTGAAAAAAGAGCATGATTTGTTTGCATTGTTGTAACAATACACACACGGTTTGGCTGAAAAACCGGTTCTCGACACCAACTTTTGTCACTGTTTTAAGTTACATTGTTACAACAATGGAGACGAATCTACGTTGGCGTCAAAAAGCCGGTAATTAATTTAATTTAATTAATCGGTTTTTAATGAATTAATATTTGAAAAAACTGTATTAAAGTCAAGTGTCATCCACTACAAGTTTTACAAAATTTGTTTGAACTTGATTGGATTAGAAAGATTATTAACGATTGAAAATTTGAACAAGATAAATATATATACAAATAAATATATTGAGAGAGTGAGCTAATAGTAGGAATTGAAGAAGCATATACAACCAACTTGTCAGAACAATGAGGACATTTTGGAACATAAACCTTGCTGAAATACATAGTAAATTCACTGAAAACTAAACCATCTAAAATGCATGACTCCTATTAATGATTTAATTTATTATTACCAAATAAAATATTTTTTCGAAAATTTTTTTTAAAAAAAAGTTAGTTAAAATATAGATAAATATTCAGAGTTATGCCAAATGTACATGAGAAATTGAACATTTTAATTAAGAAAATATAGCTGATTAATTTTTAATTTAATATTAAACTTTTTAAATATCATTTACACTGAACCCAGGAGAAAAATTAATCTCCCCCTCCCCTTCTATAAATCCTCATAATAAGAAAGAAAAATTTATTTTTAAAATTATGGAAAGAATTGTTTAATATTGACATTTATATATACTTAATACTTATGAAAATTAAAAACACTATGCTTGCTCAAAATTCAAAAAGTCTATTCTAACGTAGTGAAAATTTTTTTTAAGATTAGATGAAATTTTAATTGTCAGATCTACAACCAAATTTAAAGTTGCATTATTAATAAAATTATGATTTTTAGCAGTAATTTATTAACGGTAATAAATTTATTAACAAAAATTAATATTGTCAGTAAATGCTTTATATAAAAAAAATTCAGTAACAGAAAAAAAAAAATTCCCAATCCATTTTTATTGCATCATACCTTATAACTTTTTATTAATTTTTTTCTTACAGTAAGAAAACTTTGGGAGAAAGAGAGGCAGAAGATCTTGTACTGGTTGGTACACTAAAACATTATTGCTAACAGCTAAGAAATATATATTTTGTGTGTTGAAACTTATTCCCCATAGTCCAGGTAAAAGCTAGACCAAGTCCAGAAATCCAAAAATCTAAAAGAAATCATAGACAACTAGGAGAATCGTAATCAAATCTTCCCTGTCAAGCCGAATAAAATTTTAAATATGGTGGAAGAGACTTGTATCGAATTACAATTGGTGCAAGTGAAAGATTTTCTGCTCCTTGTCATAAGTAAGATTCTTAATAAGCCCGTTAGCAAATCTATAAATGATGGTTTGGATGCCTTTATCTTTCTTGATAAAGGCTTTTTTATGCTTTGTTAAAAATAATAAAGCTCACAAAAAAATTAATACATTGGATAAATGACTTTTAGAATAAAACAAGTAATAGAAATTTTTTTTTTTACAGTCAATTCCTACTTCATCAAAAAAATGCACAGGCACCATCTGTTGCGGATAGTTGTAACTTTGACAGAAATGACACAAAATAAATTTAAAAGTAAAAAGTAAAATTTAATTAATGAATTAATATTTGAAAAAACTGTATTAACACCAAGCGTCATCCACTACAGGTTTTAAAAAATGGATTTGAACTTGAATGGATGAATCGAAAGTATTTTATTAATGATTGAAAATTTGAACTCTCTCTCTCTATATATATATGAAACAGAGATCAGCAACTTAAAATTTTGAAGATTCATAACAATTCAAAATTCAAGAAATTGTATACACATTTCAATAACATATCATTCAACAAGTATATATATATGCCCAGTTTTAAATACAATTAGAATTACACCTACATAAACAATGAAAGGAAACACTAATTACTTCAATATATTCTCTTATTTTTTCAAAAAACTTACTCACTAGAAAATTAATGAGATTTTTATCACTTTTCTATGTCATTTTACATTAATTATACTTATTATTTCAAATTATTTTTTTAAAAATTCAATTGTGCAACTGATTTTGAAAAATTTTCTGAGAATTAATTTTAAATAATAAGTGAATGCAAATGAATTCTTCTCTCATGATATGCATTTTATTTTATAATATGCATATCATGAGCGAAAAAAAGAGACACTGTGGGAAAATATAAGAAAATCTATAAACCTCTTTTTTTTTAATATGGTTATTATTTTTAATATTTTTACTGGTTTTGCACATAATGAAAAAATAAATTATAAAAACATAGGTTTGGGAAGGACTATATTAAGAAAGCTTTACAAGTTTCTAAAAATACTGAAGAAAAAATATCAAGAAATCATAATGAGCTCATAGCAAAAAGTATAAATTTAATACCTTTTATGAGGCCAAAATTAAAATAAGATTTTTGATTAAAATTACCTTAAAAATAAAGTCAAATCCCATTTTGTAACATTTGAAAATTATCGTATTTTCTCTTTATATATCAAGTTTTTGAAAATAGGCATGAACTAGACATAGAATTTATAGCTAAATAAAAATACTGGCCAAATGACTTATCGTCCCATCTAATATTTGGTGCTTCTACTTTTTGCTTTGTATAGAGCATTAAGTCATCAAGGTACTGATGTAGTAAGCTTCTGACATGTTTCTACAGTGGCTTCAGACCATGTTTTATGAAGTGATATTTCTAGCTCTTTGACATTTGTAGGAAGGTTCTTCAATTCTCTTAAATGCTCCTTTCCAGTTCATTCCACAGATTTTTGATTATACTAATATCTGAGACTTTTTGATGGTCATTTCAGATGAGGAAATATACCATGGTTATGGTTAAACCAAGTCTGTACAGTTGGGCGCAATGTGGAGCAGCAATATTGTCCTGATATATTCTGTTACCATGTGGAAACCAACCTTCCATTAAAGGTTTAACAACATTTTCTAGATGAGATTATTCATTTCCAGTTCTGTTACCTCTTATAATTATAAGGGGATCGATCTTATTCCAACTAAATGCATCCCAGATCATAAATCCTTTTATCTCCAGCCTGCACAACTGGTTGTATGCAATCTGGATGAAGAGCTCCATGTTGTGCCTGGCGAATTCGTTGTCTGCCATCATTTGTAAAACGGCTCTCATCGGTCAATACAACTTTTCCCCCCATTTCTATGTCCCAGATTTTGTATTCTTTATAGCCTAAGCATGACGGTTTTCCCCCCTTCAATTTAAAGCTGGCAAATAGGGTTTTCGTGCTGGTTGTCGACTTTCAAGCCCAAGAAATTTAAGTTCTCTTTGAATTGTTCTGTGAGAGAGCTTTATTTCCGAGTTTAAATTGAACTCTTTTGTAATTTGTAGAGTTGTCAATCATCTGCCCTCTCTATTTTTTTGCACAATGTGCTTCAATTTCCTCTTATCACATTTTGTCGTTTTCTAGGATCTGTATCCCCTAGATGAGGAAACTCATTTTGAAATTTCAGTACTTTCACACCATTTTGTTGAATGGAAGCAATCTACCCTCTTTTAAACTTACTAATATCTTTTGTTGATGACATCATAAAATTAAAACAATCTTAACTTTAAAAAATAAAAGTATTTCTTTGATAAGTACTCTTCGTAAGATGTTAATGAAAATTTTTTATAGTTGCAATTTAAGGAAGAATAAAAAAAATAAATAAACAGTAGGTGACAAGTCATTTGGCCACTATGTTTATATTAATTTTTTTGTTCTTATACTTTTATTCTTTTTTAAAACTTTTAACACTTTAAAATTTTAAATCTTTAATGTTATTACATAAATTATAAAATGCTTCAATAGAAAATTTCATTTGAATTTGAAAATTATATATCTCAATGAGAGTGGTGCTTTAAAAAAATTTCATTGATCAAACAAATCACAGTAGTTTTATACGATTAATGATTAAGGAAATGGGCAAAAAATTAAGTAGAAGGAAATTTCTTAACATTATCTAAAAATTTTCAGGATAGGAAGGAGTCAGGATGGCAAGAATTATAAAATTAAAAAAAAATTAGAAACAGCTAAAAAATATATATTTTTATAGAACTAAAAATATATGAAAGCTCATTAGTAGCTATGAGAAAAAATGCTTTACATATATAATGGAAAAATATTTTCACAGACATTTTTTTAATTGAAAGGTGAAAAAAAAATTACTTTACTTTAAAGAAGAAATTTTAAATATTAGGCGCTTGCAATGCAATGAAAATGAAATTATTTTAATGAGTAATCTCGTCATGTAAATTCCATTTTTGTAAAAGAGAAAAAAAATGCTCATAATGTATATGTTTAAATATTGCTCAACACTTACTTCACACATGTTATTTTTATTCATTGAATAAATACAACATATCCAATTATAAAATAATAATAGTTCTGTTAATATATATATAAAATACAAGAAAATAATCTATAAATATCTTTTCCAAAAATTAGGATATTAAGCCTTTTAATTTCATTAAAATATCAATACTTACACAAAATGACTAATCCTTCAGAGAATATTAATTTTTTAAAAATATTTGGTTTCTCCTTTTAATATATAATTTAGCAGCAAAATTATTAAATATGGATTCCTAATACATATCCTAGTGAAAATCATCTTTTTAAAAATAATTACAATTCAAACAAAACTTATGCAAAAGCTTAATTTTATCAACATAATTCTTGTAAAATAATACACACACACACACATACAGGAGTATTCCTCACTTTAGTATTGTTAAAGTGGTTCTTAAACAAGATATCAATCATTGGCATGGCCAAGTAATTTTATCGCGTTTTTCACATGTTGTATTTTACAATAATGCAACTAATGAACTTTTTACTAACAGAAAGTAGTGTACTATACTTTAAAAAAAAAAAAATTTTTTTTTTAAAAATTATTAAATTTAAATATGATTTGGCTCATTTAGGGCACAAATGCGACCAAATGCCGAAAACCCGAGGTCAATCGGTTAATTATTGGCTGAGAAAAAGGTACGACAAAATATGGAACGAAGACGAAATTTGCGTCCTAATAGCGCTTTTTTTTACACTACGTGAAAAACGTGCTAAAAAACTGCATTAAATGAATCCACACAGAGTGAAAAACTATTTTTTATAGGAAAATAAGTAATTCCATTGTCCATCAAATTCTGTTAAGACAAAAATATGTGTACATTTAGCAAAAATTAATGAAATATAACAAAAGGGTGAAAAATAACAGAACACTTTTATTGCTTAATGCTTTTAAAATGTGTGAAAAAGAAAAATATTCTTCAATTTGAAAATCAGCCAAAGTTTTAACACCTATTTTTGTTTCCCCTTCCCCCCTCTTTTTCAAGCAATGTGTGATAATGCAGAATACCATTTTCTAATTTTTGCCTTGCTCAAAGATTCATATATTTTCATTTGAACCGTTTTCTACAAACAATTTACATGCTCCCCTCTATTGGCTTTGAATAATTCTTCAATTCAATGTTAATTTTTTTCTTCCGTTTTAAGTTTTTCTGTGTTCTTTCTATTAATTTCCCTTTCTTAAGTTTGTTTTTCTTCTGTAACAATAAGAGATTTGTTATCAAGAAACTGAGAATCTGAACACATTCCACGGCATCAACAGTCTCCAAAGAGTCAACGCTTGAACCATGTCCTAATGAGTAAAACCTAAAGTTTTGCAATGTCTTCTGATTTTCTTTCTCCTTCCTTATAAATGGGTTAAGGAATAATATTTTGTACAGTAATTTTTAAAAATAGCAAATCCTGCGACATGAAATGAATGGCATAAATATCTGATGCACACACAATGAGACTCATAAAAATGGTTTGAAAGTGAATTATCTCTTCTAAATTCCTTCATTCCGCATTCCAGTTTATACACACATGCACATGCTGATCAATACACTTATAATTTTGACCAATCAACACAGTTAATTTTAACAAAATTATTTTAGTAGGAACATTTTGGCGCAAAATCTTTCTAAACTGCATAATAATAATACTGCTATGGAATCAATACTTTTCAATCAAAACTAATTAAAATTAATACCTACTAACCATATTATAGTAGGGTCCATACAGAAAAAATACTTCTGAGAGGAGTCACATTAACAGAGGCATTCTTTTATGTATGTATATATATACATAATCAATAACATTTGTTGAAAAAAAAATTATTAATCAGCACTTTTTAAATTTAGAACAGCATGATTTATGAGAACATTATGATGCACTCATAAAAAGAATGATAAACAAATCAAAATTTCTATCCTTGATTAATAACAGTGATAAAATAAAAAGGAATAAAGAAAGAAAAATAACTAACCTTGGATTTCCTCGCAGAGCAGCATGATGCAAAGCATTAAAGCCATTATTATTTGTAAGACAAATATCTGCCCCATTATCCAAAAGCAAAGTCAACATATCATCACGCTTTTTACTAATAGCATCGTGGAGAGGTGTATCTCCTTCCGAGTCCTGGTTTAAAACAATATTTTATCAATAAATAGGATAAAAAGGAAAAAAAATTATGAACTTTAAAGGTACTTTTTAAAATCCAAATATATAAATATACCTGTAAGCTAGGACGACAACCTAGTTCTAATATGCTTCTGACAACACCAATATGACCTTTATTAACTGCTATATGTAAAGGAGTTTGTCTCCTTTTGTTACGAGCATTAAGATCAGCTCCAGCTCTAGCTAGTAATTCCATAACTCCCGGTTCATCACCGAATGCAGCATGATGAACAGCTCTGTCACCATCCTTATCCTAAACACAGAAAATGATAGACAATATCAAATTGTACTGAAATAAAAAGTTACCAATATACCTGCATTTAGAAATAGCTTAAGGAAGAAATTATGCATAGGGTTGAAAAATGTAAATTTCCATTTAATATGCAAAATCAACAATTAAATAATTCAAAATGTATATATATTTGTGGCTTATCATAGATTTAATCAAGATTAGCTTCATTCTACAGTTACATAATGGAAGGTAAATTTTGTAATCAGGAGGGAAATGATGTGCCTCGGCACATATATCTTACTTTAACATTACTTGATAATTTTGATATTTAGGTAAATTTAACACACAGAAGTCCTCATTGTTCAAGGGGGGGGGGGATTTAATTTTAGTTACTCAATTCTTTGGTTATCTAACCTAGCACATAATTCACTCATGATTCAAGGTTTTACTGTCTCATTTTAAAATATAGCTTATCTCAAGTATAAGGCTTGGTTTTTATTTAGTTAAGCTGAATTAATTTTTCATAAATAATAAACCATTGGGCTCAGTAATTTATAATATTTATAATATCCACAGGATATATAACATTTATAATATCCAAGCTACAGTAAATGCTGTTTCTAACCTTCATATTATATTATTGTAAGGGGTAAAAGTGACTTACAGGTTCAAAATGAGAGCTTCACAATTATTATCCAGATAATTCTATTATAAAGATTAAAAGTTCAGTTTTCTATTTAGTTCTCAGTTTTTCAGTTGATCAATCTGGTTCCATCAACTAAGATTGTTAATTAGTTGACAAATTTTTATAGTACAGAGGGAAATTTTTAAATTTCAACACCTAAATAATAAAAAAAAGACTTAAAGATGACCCAAGTACATGGAGGGGGCACTGCGTAAAGAGCAATTGAAGTAATGAATTCTTTTTATTTATTATTTTTTTCTGCTTCAAAAAGTAAAGCTCAAACTGCCTATTAAAACACAGAATTACAGTGATTACAGAAGCTTTTTTGTTAAGATCAAATTAAAAATGAAGTCAATTTGTCATACTACAACTCCTTGATTCCTTTTTAAAAAAATAAAAATAGCATTTTTAAATTGTGCACATAATGAATCATGGTTCTAATAGCAAGAAAAATTTACATTTCATTTTTCCTTCGGTGCATAAATTTAAAATACAGGAAACAAAACTTATGTGATGAAGAATATATTAAAAAATTAATCTATTAATAAACAATTCTTAGTTTACCTTTTACTACTCCATAACTTCAATATAATACATAGTAAATACTAGAAATTATGGTTTAATAACTTTATTTGTTTTATTTAAAAAGAATTTCAATCATAACATACCTCAATTTCAACATTTGCATTATGTCGCAAAAGTATTTTTATAACCTCGATATGCCCATTCTGACTAGCTGCCTGAAGTGCAGTATGACTTGCAAAAACACCATTAACCTATAAAATACATATACAAAAACCTCCACATTAATAAAGATTAAAATATAAATGTGTAATGATAACATTTCCAACACATATTGTTCTCCTTAAAACTTTTTAAAAAATAAAAAGATATCATTACTTACATTTTAAAATTCAACCAAAATTCCAGCATAGAAGAATAATTGAAATCATTAAAACAATTTTATATAATGTTACAGAGTTGACATTAATAAAGTAAGATGATTTGACACTGAATTAGAGTTAACAAGAAACCGAGTGCTGTTAATATTGATCAAATATATTATTCTCAATCCTAATTTACATAGCTGAAATTATATTTAGGTTTTCAACTTATTGAACAATAACCATTTAAAATAAAAATTTTGCTTTTAAGAATCTTGAATAAGTTTTCAATTTACAATGGTTTATGGTATAAAACAGGGTCAGCAACCTATGGCATGCATGCCACATGTGGTGCACGATACAATTCTCAGTGGCATTCTGCATTACTCTACAAATTTGTCAATATTTGAGTGGATGGAAGTTAATAAATTTGTAATGGACCTTATCTACCAAACATCTTCAAAATTATGGACATTTACGATATTACGAAAAATCTGAAAGATAAATTTACAGCAATTTAGGAAATTATTAAATGTCATTGATGGAGAGATTTAATTGTTTGAAGAGAGAAAATTGTGCATGTACTTTGTTTTTCATTCCACATATCTAAGTATAAAATCTTTCCTCATATGAAAAATATTTTGAGTCCACAAAGAAATTCTTTAACAACTGAATGCTCAGAATCATATCAAATTGTAATTCACATATTTTCCCCATGATTATGCGATATGAATAAATTAAAAGTAAGAAAAACTTTTTTAAAAACAAGCTTTTATTTAAATGCGCTAAAAAGAATACAATAAACTTTTCCTTTAAAACTTTTTTTACTATCAACTTATATTGTCATTACACAATTTATATGATATAAAAGCTTGTCGCAAGACTTAAGTACTCGCATTTACTTAGTTAAGAATTTTTAAAAATTAAAATCAATCAGGTCAAGTTATTTATTTTACTTGTTTATTTACTCAGGTAAATCTCGCAACAAGCTTTTATATCATATAAATTGTGTAATGACGTTATAAGTTGATAGTAAAAAAAGTTTTAAAGGAAAAGTTTATTTTATTCTTTTTAGTGCATTTAAATAAAAGCTTGTTTTAAAAAAAGTTTTTCTTACTTTTAATTTATTTTTTACATTTTAGTTATCGCTGGACAGGTTTCTCAGCCTGTTCATCTCATTCAACGCTGGTTCGCAATCCCTGGTTTAGCTGAATCAATTCTCGCAAAAAGGGCATTAGACGAAAAACACAATGTTTTTTAAACCGTAATTTTTAATCGTGGCTCCTGAAGATCTTGGGTAATATTGTTCTACACACGAAAAAAAAGTTTTGTGAGGTTATCTTCATAAATGACGAAGTTATTAAATGTTTAATTAAATTTTGACTATTTTTTGAAAAATCTTTAAGAGAAAAAGTTTTTGACATTTTATTTTTTAAATGACTGATTTTAAAATAGCAAAGCATGAGCTGATTTAGTACGGAATGTCGATTAATTTAAAGAAAAAAAATTCATGCGCAGCAACTTAGACATCATTTTCACAAAAACGTATCAATTTTGACTCATTTTAAAAAAAATTCTTAAAAAAGAATTATTATTTTGTAAAAAAAATTGTACCGTATCGTGGTGAAATAAATGATCTTTTCGATTCTGCAATTATTTTTTGTCTAAGTTTTTTTAAAAAAAGATTGCTGTTTAAAAAAAAAATCCCCTATTGGTTCTTCATTTTGCTTGCCAAGCATAGCAGAATAAACAGCACATAGGGATAAGACAATCATACGTTTTAAGGTTTTTAGTTAATATCTTTCCAACTAATTGCAATATCAGGATATAAATGGTCAAAACATGCATTGTCATCCAAACTAAATGTGTATACAAAATTTCAGCTCAATGGGTTGAAGATATCAAAGTTCAAAATTTAGTTGCAAGATTCCACCCGAACAATTTACATACATACATTGTAAGTTAAATAAAATTAACAGATTCTATCTGTAATTAAATTTAAGGACACATCTTATAGTGTGTGTTTAGATTATTGGTGATAAAATGAGGTATATTTAAATTTCTTGTAGGCTTAAAATTAGAAAATTTCTTTAAAAAAAATTCATTCATTTTAATATAAAATTATTTTTTAAAATTGAAAATACATTGTATTTCTGGATAATATTTTTCTCTTATTGCTTTCCTAGCAGATTTCTTTTTGATGGGTAAAATATATAAAAAAATTATCTTTCCAATTCTGTAATTATTTTTTGTCTGAGTTTCATAGATTAAAGTTAGATAAATTTTTTAAAGAATATCTACAATACTCCATCTCAGTTTAACTTGGCAGCACTGAGAAAGGTATACAATGTACCAATCTACTTGAAAAATAGCTCTACTTTTTTTTGTTTTGAATTTAAATCCAAGAAAATAGATAGAAATTTGTAAAAAAATTGCATACATTGTAGAAATGTAATTATTTTTTTAAACAAAGTTAATTGATACTGTCAATCGCGCAACGTTATAAAATTCCAGTTTGGCTGAAAACCGATTCTCGACGCCAACTTTTGTCATTGTTGTAACAATAACATTATTACAACAATGCAGATATATCTAAGTTGGCGCCCAAAACTAGTTTAACATTTTTAATTAATATCTTTTTAATTAATTGCAATATCGGAATATAAATGGTCAAAACATGCATTGTCATCCAAACTAAACGTGTATACAAAATTTCAGCTAAGTTGAAGATATCAGCTTCAAAATTGAGTTGCAAGATTCCACCCGAACAAATTACATACATTGTAAGTTAAATAAAAGCTCATAAAATAAAGTGGTGCAACCATTAGGTTCACATTAAAATTTTTATTTATCTTTTTATTTAACTATAATGAAGGGAAACACTTATATTTTATGTTGTGTATTTCTTATTTTAATAAATATGTTTAAAAGTACTTTATATATATATATACAATTTAAATTTTTTTTAGTTGAAGAAATAAATATATTTTATGCTGTTTATTTTTATGTTAAGAAATATCTTTAAATGATGCAAGATTAATATATAATAAAACTATAAACCAATATATTATTGACCTCTATTCTCTAACTCTGCATGCATTATCACAGGAATCAAAATGTTTCAAACATGTCCTACAGTGTGGTACACTGAATCATATTGGTATATCGTTTGGCACGCCAGAGCTAAAAGGTTGCCGACCCCTGGTATAAAACATCAAAATTTAGTCTTACAAAGGAATATGCTTTCTCAATACCATAATTTCCACACTAACCAAGAACCTAATATGGATAAATTTTAGTTTTTTTCCTGCAGGTTCCTGTGGTGTATTATAACATTACCAGTCAATCTGTATAATATCCTGGGTTGTGAAATCCTCACCTTAAGATTTATCCTACATGTTAATTTCTCCAGGTTTTGTTGCATTGCTTTATGAACTTCACTGACAACATCTGCTAATACCCTCAATCATTCTGGTTTTGGAACTTTGCAAAAATAACTTAAAGTTCCATTTTTTTAAGCCAGTAACAAATATACTTTCTTGTAGAAGATTCATTTCCAAATCATATTTGAAAATGCTCTTGTACAATGTGACAGATTCCATTTTGATCCATTTAAGAATACAAATGCTTTTTACAGGAATTCTTTTAGCCTTCACCATTAAAACAATCCCTAAAACACAAACTATAAAGCTATCAATAATACAAAGTTATTAAGTCTATATTTCAAAAACAACAGCCTGGGTGCATAGCATACTAATATCAAATTAGTGCAAGCCATTTTACTTGATAACCTCAGACACTCAATTTTTCAGTGAAACAACCAAGTGGTTAAATCCAATTTTAGAAATATTGTGGCATTCTTTTACAGTGGCTACTTTTGATTAATTGCCAGATGAAAAGTGTTCATTATTAGAATAAACTTTGCTATACATAATATACTTCAAAGGCTTTCTATCAATTTTAAATATTGACTTCTAGTCAGCCATGGCAAAACAATTTTTAAACCATTCCTAGATGGATTTAAATGCATAACAAGAAGCAATTCTGCTGAAATATCACACTAGTACCATATAATAAAGGCTAAAAAGTAGCAGATGATCATATAGCATAGGTTGTTATAGCGTAATGTCTGAAATTTGCTGTCCTGATGTTTCATTGCAACATCAAAGTTAAATTTCTTATAAAATACTGTCACATAATTCAATACTTAAATAAAATGGCAACAACTCTTGCTAGACCCGAAGCAAGAGTTTATTCCACAAACTGAATATTTCCTCTCCTTATATATAGCCATCGAAAGTTCCAGAACTTTCCATAATTATAATTACAGTAAACTTATATAAATACAAATGCAATAAAAATAAAAGCACGAATGAAATAAAGAATTACAATTAATATAAAAATAAGCGCATGACACAAAAATTAAAGTTAATACAAAGAAAACAAAAGAAGTTATTTTTGGCAAGTCATGTCCATGTCTTGAGTCCGTGTCCATGGCAACCAAAGTGTGAACTTTTTTTTAAAATACATTATTTTTCATTCATTATTCCATGGCATGGCATTTTTTGTCCATTTTAGACTTTCTTCATTTTGATAAATTTTATATTAGTACTTGATTAAAGACTAAAATTATGATACATGAAGATTTTTTGCTGAAACATTTTTAAATTTTCATGAGCTAAAAGATCTTTTTAAGTTGGATGATCCAAAAATTTCTCAATCTTCACATGCCATCAAAATCCTTCCCTCCCCCTTTATTTTGCTTGAAGCAACCTAATAATGGCATCGTAAATGGCACTTTAGTATGGTTCTCTAACCTAGTTATTCCACTTTCAGATTTACCAGCACACCTATAAAATATTTTTATCATTTCGAAACCTCTTTACCTGCAGCACATTGTCCAATAATGCTTTCATGAAATAGTAACACATTCATTTTTTTATGATTCAGATGAGATGTATAATATTAGATAACTATGTTAATTTCCTCAATCTTAAAATTTCTTACACAACACCTTTTATATTTTTGAGAAAACTTGAAGTTAGTTTTTAAAGTTGTAATTAATGCAAAAAGTGTTTCACAAACAATTCAAACAATCAGTGTCAAACAAACATTCTAAACGCCTAAATTTTATGTCTTAAGAAATGCACCAATTTGTTAAAAGTCTTATAATTACTTAACACATTGCATAACCAAAAAATTTTCTGCTATCCACTCATATTCATTGAATCACTAATAATAAATACAATGAAAATTAGATACTTTAAATCAACCATAACAAAGAGAGAGAGAGAGGATCATGAAAATTGAAAAGCATGTCATCTTCACTTACATCAGCTTCAGATCTTTTAAGAATTTCTTCACATTTCTGAGCATCGCCATTAGCTGCTGCCTTAACTAATTCTTCATTGACATCCCCAGATACATGAGTTTCAAATAATTTTTTCAAAAGAGCACTTAGCCTTTCTACAATAAAAATATACAAGTTTTCAGCAGACATTCAAAACACAAAAAAATGATGCACCAAAAATAATGAAATGAAAAATCACTTATACAGACAAACTGAAATTATTCAAATTAAATTTATCTCCTCTGGCAAATGAATAAAGCATACAAAAATGATACTTCAAACTTTTCATACATTAATTCAAATTAAGGGGAAAAAATGTATGTTAATGATATTTTTAAAACTGACACAATTGATTACCTTAAGTCATACAGCAAATGAATTTGAAAAAGTGGATATTAATTTTAACACTATGTACAGCTATTTATTTCTTATTTTACAAAACAAAAGTATATTAACACTTTAAAAAATTCTACTTGTATACAAAAAAATCTAGTTTCATAATTTTTTACTTAAATTTTAAAAATAAAATTTACACCTGATACAAAAATACCTGAATTCCTGTTCAGAAAAAAAAAAAAAATCTTTTTCAAATGAATATTTTAACAGGTCACTTTTTTTACACTCTTTTTTTTACTCAACATAAATGCTTACAATCTATTTTTTTGAGAATATTAAATTGAAAATTGTATGAATACTTTTTGACAAATTTAAAAAAGAAAAAAATTTAACATTAAATTGTACTTTACTCCATTTTTTCAAAACCAAATACTAGCCAAAATAAGTATTGTAAAATTTGGCACACAGCCCGCACCAGTGTGTAACGAGCACCTATACTTTCACAAGCTGCAATTTTTAATTTTTATGTATTTTTGTCATATAATGCGTGCACCCCCTTCTTCATGAAGAAATCTAAAATGTTAGTTGCAATGCTCTTATGTTTTGAAGTCATTAATTCGAGGCATCGTCTCAGAATTTTGAAAAAAAAATAGTATACTTCTAGAACTACAACTCTTTTGGTTTATAAAGCATGTCATTTTTTTTAAATAAACAGCATTTCGATAAGTGTAGAAGCATAATTTTTTTACGCTCAACTCTTTTATTATTTTTAAAGCTATCATTTTTATACACAGTGTATAACGTGCACTCTTAAATTTTGATTTTATTTTTGGTGTTAAAAGTGCACATTATACACCACATTTTACGGTACTTTGCTTGAAATGAGTAAATTAATAAGATAAACTTTAACTGTTTGTATTTAATCTAACAGTTAAAGCTAACATAATTTTAAAATAAAAATGGCATCATAGGTACCTCCACTAGATGTTCCAGGAATGGCGCCATCTGAAGCAACTTTAGTCACCGCAGCTGGATTATAAGTCCAAGATGTGCTGCAAACTTCAACTTTTAAATCATTATCATGATAAATTTGTTGAACTCTGCCAATTTTACCTAAAGTCTAAAAATTGAAAAGGAATTACAACTTAACAATTTTAATAAAATAGGACAACAATGTGATTAATGTTTCTTTTGTAACAGAATAAATAAAACTTTTTCCTTACTGGTAACATAGCTTCAGCCCATTCGCCGTGACCTCTTTGCAAAATTTTTATTCTCTCCAAATCCCTACATATTTGTACTAAATCACCAACAGTAAACTGTTGTGCTGAACCTCCATCAGCAGAAACCAGAGATGAAGTAGATGCGGCTGTATTTACTTTAGTAAGAACTGCTGGATTAAATGTCCATCTAAAAATTGTATTAAATAACATAATTTGTAAACAATTTCAAATAAATTGACTTATTTATTAATCCAGCTTATGGTTAATTTTAAAAAGGAGTCAAATATTTGATCATGGCTTGAAGAAAGTTTTGAATTTATTTATGTTATGACAAAAAAATACCAAAAAAATTTGAATACACAGCACTAAAACAGATCCTATCTTTCAGCAATATTATCAATGCATAAAATTACTATAAATTTATAACAGAACGTATAATTTTTCAAATATAATAATTACTTAACTGTGTGTGTGTGTGTGGATTAACTTTAAATTTTATAATGAGTGACAAAACAAAAGTATAACAACAAATTATTTTTCGTTTCAATCAATATTTTAGAGTTTAAAGGAAATCAGGATACTGTCAGAATACCATATATCAGCGGTTCTTAAACTGTAGTCTGTGGAACCCTGGGGCTCTGCCACGCATTTCTAGGTCTGCAGAGTCTCTTATGTAACACTGAAATTTCCCTCAATTACAGACTTTAAAAGGCATGGAAAAATTGAAAAAAATGCCAAACTTTACTAGATTACTCAATAGTCCCCAATGATGAAACTCTACTAGAACTTGTACTTTAAACAAGAATAATAAGTTAAAAAGGAATGGTCAAAATCTTGGGAGTCGTTAGGCGGCATGGTTGGTTTGTTGCTGGCCTTTTGCACCTAAGTTTGCGGTTTCGGCCCCGGCCTAAGTCAGTGGATTTTCATGATGCAGAAAATCAACAGTGGCCATGTCGTATGATTATATGGCATGTAAAAAAATCCCTTGAGTGTCCGTTTGGCTTGGATGCTCTCGGCAAAATTGAATTCTTAAGTACAAATTTCGCATCGGCAAAACCCTCTGGGGTGGAAACTGGGCGTCAAAATTGTTTGCGGCAATTGGTATTGCCTATACAGTGCAGCACTAAAAAAAGTGATACCAGCTCCTGGAGAATGTACTAGGTCTGCAAAGGTAGAAATACCAATCCACAGCCCCCATTAGAGAAAAAAAAACCAATCTACTATCTACATCAAAATTAGTTGCTGCAACTGGTATCACCTATGTGGTGCTGTGCTAAAAGGTGAAACCAGCTCCTGAGGAATGTATTAGGTTTGCAAAGGTCAAACATACCAATACTCAGCCCCATTAGGAAAAAAAATCTGTGATGTCACCCTGATATATAAAGGGAGGACATGACGATCAAAAGTTTAAGAACTGCTGCCATACATGATGATATATAATATTTCTTAAAAATTCTTTTCCTTTGAAAAGAAATTTTATGCATGAAATTTGTTTGAAATATTGAAATCTTTACCTGTTTCCACTTGGATATGACACAACTATATCTGAATCTTCATCAATACCAACTACAGTTCCTGTAGTACCAAGACACTAAGAAAATAAAATTTTAATAAAATAAAAAATCCAAGTAAAATGCATAAAATCTCATGTCTAAACACACATGAACATGAAAAATATTTTGAATAAAATCTTCAAATCTTAATACTTTACATAAAAAAAATTAATATAATTTAGAGACAATAACATAAAAAGTAACAAATAATTTTTTTTCCAGATTATGTTATTAAATTAATTATAAAAAAAATTGGTTTGGTAAATTAAACTTTTTAAAATGAACTTTTACAAAACACACAATCTTTAGTTATTTCAAGTGTTTTATATTTCTTGGATTATTGGCAACAAAAGCTAATATCGAATTGAAAACCTGACTTTTAATTTTAATAATTATCAAACAAATTGACATATATGTGTTGACAAAAAGATTCTATCTTAAACAGAGAAAAAAGCCTAAAGAATGGAAACTACTTGCCTTATCCAAAATAAAAATAAGAGAAAATACATTTAAAGTTAATAAAAACATAGATTTTGAAAATAAAAACACTCTTCTTTGTAATTAATAGGATATTGAATCTTGAATTTGAAGTCAAGCTTCTGAAATGGATTCACTAAAAAAGTTAAGCCAAAATGATCTATCTCTCTATATATTTAAGGAAATGTAAAGTTTTAAAACATCCAAAATCATTTTCAAAGATTAATTGTTGACTAGAACTTACTAATTCTGACACAAGGCATTAAAATGCATTAAAAAAAGCAATTTTTGTTGAACTGAATAAAAAAAAATCTTAATTTAAGTAGAATTTTTTATAAAGTGGCTTGGAAATATAATGTTCATTATAGAAAGGATATGCAGGCCAGCTTAACTTTTAGATCTCAACAGTGTGCATTTTTTGTTAATTCATATACATTAGTCATCAATCATTAAATCATTTCAGCATTTTATTTAATATGAAATTGATATTTTCTATATAAAGAACTGCAATGTATAGATATGATTTTCTTTTCTCTTCTTTTTTAAAAAATTTGATGGTTATAGAAGAAAAGTGTGCACTTTTCATGAAATCAATATACTTTTTTTAGTAGTAAATCTTTTTTTCAGACCTAGAATAAACTTTTCTGAATACAAAACACATAAAAATCAACATAAACGTTTTAATTACATAAGATTAAACATAAGAGAGACAAGTGTTTAAATTTTCTTTTAAAGAAATGGAAGTCAAGAATAAAAGTCAGCAAAAGATAGTAAAAATCTTAAATTGTGTAGGAAAGACATAAATCAAACAAAAAAATAATCTTAATAAATCATTAAATTAATGTAACACTTTATTACAACATATATATAAATAAAACATTACTTATTAATGACTTATAAGTTCGGTAAAATCTGGCAAATAACACGCACTTTTAACACAAAAAAATATGATTGAAATTTACGGGTGCACATTATATGCCAAGTATAAAAATGAGAGATGTAAAAATAAAAATAGAGATAATTATAGAAAAAAATTAGACTTTTACGTATTTTGAAATACTCTGTTCATTTAAAAGAAATGGCATTTCTCATGAATAAAAAGGATTGTAATTCTAGAAGAAAACTAATTTTTATAAAGCTTGGAATAGTACCTTGAATAAATGACTTCAAAACATAAGAGTATTGAGCCTGTGCATTTCAGGTTTCTTCATAAAATAGGGGTATGTGCGTTATACAGCGAATATACCAAAACATTAAAAAATGCCACTGGAAAATATGGGTGCACATTATACACCGGATTTTACGGTAAATGCATTACTTTAAAATGACTTAAAATAGCATCTCAAAATATCTTTCACTAAAATGAAAAACTAGGGTGCAATGTGAAGAAATAATTTATGTTGAAAATAACATTTATTACTTAAAGGTACTACAAAGAATAATAAGAAAATTATTGTTGATGTTTATTAAAATGTTTGCTGATGTTTATTCTCATATTTATAGATGTTTACAGTATGAAGAATTTAATGTAAAAAGTTCCAAAACTTATTTCCTGTTAATTTCAATAAAAAAATTATGTGAAGCAACACAAAACTCATTTTAAAGATATTTAAAAAAAATTTTTTTTACAATAAATAAAGTTTGAATGCAAGACCAAATCTCGGTAATAGTCGGCAATTGAAAATAAACTGAATTATCAAATTGGTCAGATTTATAAATTAAATGAATATATTAGATTTTAATATCAAATATCATTAACTCAAAATTACTTCAAACATTCCATCAGTCCATCCACCATGCCGATGCTGTAATGACTGAACAATTTCAAGTTCTAAATCAACATTTACATTGTCTCCTATTTGAAAGCCATGTATACCATTACGTCCTGGACCTTGACCTGATGAAAAAAATTATTTTAAATCTAAATATTAAAAATAAAGCTGTTCAATAATATGAAAAACTTAACTAATAAAAATATTTAATGATTTAATTTTTAAAAATATATATTGCCATTACACCCAACAGAGGAAAATCATTCTAAAATTTATATAAACTCTACAATTTGAAGACAGCCTTTAAAAAAATATTGATTAATTACAGATAGAATGAAAAGACATCTTAATTGGGAATATTATTATTTTTGGGAAAATGTTTTATTTAATATGCTATTTATCAGAGTGAAGATTTTACAACAACTAAAAACAGTTCCAAAAATTTCAAATGTAATAAATAACTTAAAATTTTTTTTTTAGAAATTATCAATTTTTTTGAATCAATTCAAAACATTCAAAATCCACAAGAATTTTTTTTAAAAAATCATCTCAATCTTAAGTAGCATATTCGAAATGAAAAGGTTACATATATTTCAATGTAATGTTGTAGCCCTGCCTTTGTCATAATAACTCTTTATCGACTGTCCCAAACAGCAAAAGCCCCTTCAAGTGACCACCCAACTTCAGTATGGGCTAAGTGAGTGATGAATGTGGTCAATTATATTCTTTGTCCATAATTTTTGTTATAGCATTTGTTCTCCACCTCCAACTTTACCTAAAGTAATAATTGTTACACTGAAGAGCAACTTAATTGATCCCAACCCTGAATCTACCACATTTGTGGTTTAATCTCTTTAATCTCCAACACTACAATGTTTTTTACATGCATATAATCCACAACTAAGTCAAATGCAATCAGCTGCCCCTATAAGTACTTTCTATAAGGAGTAATTCAAAATGTTAAATAAAATAGAAACATCATATCTTTTTGAAAACTTTAGAGAAATGGAATTCATATCTGCTTTCATAAAAAAATGTCGTAACATTTAAAGAATTAATAAAAAAACTCCTATCTTATTTTAAAACTACTAATATCCTTAAAATTATAAGCTTTAAAACTATATATTAATCCCATTATCATTAAGCATGCATTGTTTTTATCTGCAAATATAACAAGAAATACTGGAGAGAAATCTTGCTACCCCCTGAAATGCTGGCCAGGTGTCATTTTGACACTAATCAATAGTAAGCAAAAAATTCGGAAAAAAATTTACATTTCAATATTTTTTAACCATTTATACAAAATGATATGGAAATATTAGCAAAGGAAATAACTATTTGCATAACTTACAATCAATACACTTTTAGCTCACAGATTTTGTATATTTGTCACATTCTTTTTTACAGGAACATTATATTTTATATGTCTCATTCCCATGACATTTTATCGCCTCACATTTCTTACACTTAAAAGGTTCACATTCAGGTCACAGTTCATTCTTCCTGCTATTACTGGACTTTAATGTATTTCGTTTGCAATTGTTCAGCTAATGTTTTGATAAAAGTACATCTTGGTTTATTTTTTTACAACATATATTGAAATATAATCTATGACAGAGAAATTTAAAATACTGTAGATGTATGAATTAGCCATCTTACTGAGTCTGTTTTGACTGAATATTACCTAGCTATATGGTCAATAATATTTATACCACATTTTGTTCCATTACGAAAACTGAGTTTCAAAATATTTTCTTTCATTTAATCACAACCTTTCAATGCATATAAATAAAGATTATCAATTTTTTAAAAAAAAAATTGCTTTATACTGGTTAACTGTAAGTGTTTGAGAGACCAATTCTTCATTTTTCTATATGTGTTTGTCTGTTCCTGCCTTAATATAATCTGTAGAATTTCTTTCTGGCAGTATTTACCATGTATAGTTTCTTTACACACACATAAAACTAAAAAATGCAATTCTTTAAAAATTGAAATTGATTAAGATTTATACATAACAAAAATTGGAGAATTTTATGCTTCCAATTATACATATTTCCAGACTTACCCAGCAAAGGCAGATGATCCTTATATACAGCTCCCCCTTTAGCATCACTCACTACTTTAAGATCAGCCTAAAATAAAATACACACTTATCATAAACAATAAAATATTACAAATCATATTTACTTTTCTGCTTCTTGAAAAAGATAAGCAAAATTAGCAGATAAATCACTTTATACTTCAGATATTTAAAAATCTTCCTTTATACATAACAAAAAAAGAACTATCTGCAATGTAATAATGAAATAAGCTGTAACATATATTTGTCACAGCGAGAGAGAGGCAGACCACGTTTTAAAATGTAATATAAAATCAACTAATGAGAATGCAGTTTGAACTAAAATCCTTAGGATGTTTGATTCAAAGTATGATCCATTTGATTAGACCTTTAAAATTTTTTCACAATGATATTTCCATCAGTTAAAATATTTGCAAAGAAAGGAAATAGTGTCTACTTTTCATAACTACTTTATATAGTAGCTTTAAAAAAATGAAAAGAGAGGGGGAGGGGAAGATTCAGATTTGAAAGCTATGTTTAGCTTTTTTCTATTAAAAAAATCTGTCACTAATAATTCATTAAGCTACAAATAACATAGTTAACTACTTCAGTTGTAATAGGGTTTGTAATCCCATGTTATATTTTCAATCCCGGGATTTTGAGATTACATTACCCAAATCCAGGGATCCAATTAGGATTGGATTATTTATGAAAAATACTTACACATTAGAATAGTTGAAATAAAATAATGAAACTAGTAAACATAATTAAAAAATTGGTTTAATACTATTATATATGGAAACAAATAAAACAAAACTTAATACATCATTAAAAAAACAAATGAAAATAGTACATAATGAAATTAAAAAATTAGAATTTTTTGTGTTTCTGTAAATAAGCTTTTAAAAAACACAGCTCTTTTAGCATTTCATCAGTCAAACAGCTTCTTACTTTTGTTACAAATTATCCTGCTGAAGAAAAGGCTCATTCAGATTCTACTTTAATACACTTTATCATCATTAAAATAGGAGTATGTTCTTTCCAGGTAGTCATCACGTCTCCCTCCATTTTCAAAAAGAGACATTTCTTTTTGAATTTTTGATGACAGTGGCTCAAATCTAATAGGTTGCATTGGTGCATATCCCTCTTTGATAACTTAAACTAGTTCTTCTGCTACACTTAATGGTTTTTGTGTACAAATTGATTCAGTTATTGAATCAGATTTTAGTCAATTTCAAGTGTTACCTCATTTGAAATTAAAGATCCAGTTGCATGAGCTGTTAGTAATGCAATGGGATTTGAAGTATCTTAAGTCTTCCAAGCAGGTCCGCTGTTAATTAACGGCATTTAATTGAAGGCAGAATTGAACTGTGACAAAATCTATTCTTGTGATGTTGCTTATATTATAGTGTAAACATTATATTATAGTGAAAAGTCAAATCTTTCAACTAGATACACTATTAATTTTTGCATTTAATTGAAGAAAGAACTGTGGCAAAATTTATTAATGAGATGTGGTTAAAGTGTAGTATAGGGGGGGGGGCTTGGCGATGTCAATTACTTTTGGCGAACAAAATCAATCACCAAGCTACTTCGGTTAGCGTTAGGTGTCCGGAAGCTAGAATGAATTCATTATCTCGCCATAATATCTACATAAAAATCGCCAAATCCGAAGAAAAATTGACAAATTCAAAGGGCCCTCCTATACTACACTTGAACAATGAGACATTGCTTATATCATTATGTAAGTATTGCAGTAAACCACGCAGATTTGTGCAACGTTCTCCCATATGAGAAATAAAAGCTGCACTTAATTTTTTACTAATAGCACTTATAATTGCACAAAAATTCTATACCTACATATATTTCATTTAAAAAATATAAAAACTTTCTTATAATTAAATTCTTCAAAAACTTTGATGGGGAAAAAAATTTCAAAATATAATTCAGACAAAAATTAAATCCCAAGATTAACTATTTCAATCCCAGGATTTAAAAAAACACTGGGATCCCAGGGCTGCAAACCCTAAGTTGAAGCATGCATTTGTCATATAACACTTAATACATTTGCTATGGTTCTGATAATACAAGTCAATTTTCTGCTCGACTAACCTTTCAATAAATATAACCTAAAGTACTACTTTTAAAAGACTTGTTGAAAATACAATGAATTTTTTTGTTCCAAAGGTGTTGTGTTCTCCTTTTTTCTAGACTTTATCTTTGTAATGTAACCTTTTTGTAACTCAGAGATGATAACCTATGCAGACTTAAGGAGACACACAACATTTTGGAGTTCCAAATGTAACTCTCAGGAGGTATCAAAAAACATCACAGAAAGAGATTATCTGTGATGTGATAATTCAATGAGTTTTTACTTATTTTTCAATAAAATGTCACTTGATAATAAGCTGCTATTTAAATTTTAATTAATTATAAATATCCATTGTGCTGTTTCATATTAAAATTTTTTTATGTATATAATATTCATTGAAATGGGAAAAAAAATTAGTTTTTTTCCTTGACTATCCCTGATCAAGTTTAAAACTAATTAGGACTGAGCTTTGAAATTAGTATACAGACAGGCACATAAAATCTACACAAAATATTCTAGACTTCATTTTAATTTAACAAATTGGAGGAAAAGTCCTATGGTCACTGATACATATTTTTACTGTAGCATTTCATTCCATAAAAATTCCACACTGTTAATCCAACTTATCACACAGAACTGTTGGTATATTTTGGCATAGAGGTGATGCCTTGAAAATCTTTTGATATTTTTTATATGCACTAAATAATTACAAATTAAAATTTGAAATAAAAAATAAATATAACTGATCAAATAATTTTTCTAGTACAAACATCAGAAATTTAAGCATTACTTTAAATATTTCACTTAAAAATAAATATTTAACATAAAATAGATAACATACCATTCCCTCAAAACCAACTCGATACAAATTTTTAGCTCCATTATCCCACATTACATAAGCAGCACTACGAGGACTAGCAGCACTCCAATCTTGTATTTCTGTAACTTTTCCACGTCGACCATTCCCTCCATCTTGATCTTCCCACTGCCAATCAACACCTCGAACAACACGAGCTCCAGGAAAAATACCTCGGACAGCAATTTTTTTACTTTTACGTCTTGGATCTACTAAACCCCTATTAAAAGAAGTTATACTAATTGGTGAATTTAGACAATACTTTTCAAATTTTAGAAGCTAATATTTTGTTAAATGCATCAGCTTCTTAGGCAAAATATTTATTCACCATCTAAACATATAAGACAGTGAAAAAATGAATTGCTACAAATGCTAAATGTTATAGTTAAATTAAAATATTAAATATTACATCTTAATTATATTATTGTAAAATTATTTAAATTTAAAGAAAAATGATTTATGATGGTATTATTAGAAAGATAATTTAATTGTGAATTTTATGTTTGTAAATAAATATTTTAAAAAAGATTCTGTTTGATTACAACTTGTATTAAGTACTTTTAACATTAATAGATATTATAAATGTGATCTAATTTTGGCAAGAAAACAAAATATAACAGATTATCTAATTTGAAAATTCAACAAATTATGATTTATGTAATCTAAAATATTTTTAATCCAAAGAAACACATTTATATAAGTTTATTCCGGTTTCATTTTTAAATATTAATATAAAACATAACAGAACAGTAAAAAAAGTAAAGTAGAAGTAATTATGAGTAGAAGTAAAAGTAATTGGTAATTACGCATTATTGCAACCTATTGGCAATGTTATATGAAACGAAGCACATGAATGCCAATTCAGCACGTAAGACACATAAGAAATTGGGGTTGCCAACTTGGTGAATTATTAATAGAGTTGGCAATTGTTGCAATAATATGTAAGTACCAAGTAATCATATGTTCCAAAAAGGCACAAATTAATCGATAATAAATTTAAAAAAAATTAAGACTTATTCACTGGTATAATACACTCGCTTCCAAAAGTTAAGCACGAAAATGTAAAATGCAAAAAAATCAACAAATACTGCTTTGATTGACACAAAATTTGGCTGTAAAGTAGCCATATATATTTATACATAAAACAAAATCAATAATTATATACAGAAATGAAAACAATATTAAATTTTTGTAAGTTATCAGATAATGTCATACTGGAGACTTAAACAGAATCATGTATAAAGTGAAAATAAACAGCATAAAATGAAAAAAAAAGGACATTAATAGGTATGTGATCCCTTCCTCATCTGCATACAAAGTTTACATCTTCTGGCCATGCTTTCAATTAGGTGGTCAACCACCGCAGAATTAAGCAATTGCCATTCTTCTTGTAGAGCAGTTTCCAGCTCAATAAGAGTGGCTGGAGGGGGGAAACGTGAAGATACAGCACGGCCGAGAGCACCCCAAAGATTTTCCATGGGATTAAGGTCGGGCGAATATGCTGGCCACGCCAAACGTGAAATCCCTTCACTCTCCAGGTAGTCATTGACGATGTCGGCTCTATGGGAACGTGCCTTATCGTCCATTAAAACAAAAGTAGGACCAACTGCTGCAGCATACAATCTCACAACAGGTTCTAGGATTTCATCTCGATACTGGACAGCCGTCACAGAACCCCGTTTAAAGATGTGCAGGTCAGTGCAGTATTCTAATGAAATCCCTACCCACACCATAATACTTCCGCCTCGGAATGTGTGATGTTTTGGGGCCGATTGTGTGTTCCTTGTTTATGCCATATCCTTATACGCTTGTCATCTGGCTCCAGAGCAAATCTTGACTCATCAGTAAACATGACATTGCCCCAGTCAGACACAGTCCAACTGCCATGTTCCTGGCACCACTTTAATCGTGCCCCTCTTGATTGGACGGATAGAGGAACACAAACTCGAGGTACCCGGGCATACAAACCATTCATATGTAATCTAAGGAATGCATTAGCTACAGATTAGCCTTACCAATGGACGCTGTAACCATAGATGTCACACGTGTGGAGGTTGCTCTGCGATTCCGCTTGGCTACAATAGCAATATATCGATCTTCCGCGGGGGTTGTAACCCATGGGCGACCGCCTACGGGCCTTTGGACAACTGTCTGTGTGGTTTGGAATTGTTTCCATAAACGTGAAATTACAGAATGATGAACGCCGAAGAAAAGAGCAACATCTGTGATCGACTGTCCAGCTTCAATGCACCCCACAGCTCAGAATCTTTCATTCGTTTTCTGGAAGTCATAGAAACATGTACGTCTTGAAAACAAATTGTACGAAAGTTTTAAACACCTTCTATCAGCACTTACATATCAACTTCTGTAACCCTTCATAAAGCTGGCTTCTTATAAGACTTCTCTTTTTGCATATTTTTTGACATGAAAGCATGATTGGCTGTTACCTAACATATTTGCATACTTCCATCTTACCTCTACAGAGAATTGCATCCTCTTCAATTTTGATTGGCTTCTGGAAATAAGCATTTTCCTCTCCATGCTTAACTTTTGGAAGTGAGTGTATAATACCATATATTGTATTAAATGATGCTATTATAATAAATAAAAACATATGTTTAATAAAAGGACAAGAGACATCTTTGGATAAAATAATAGACAGATAAGAGACAATACAAAGTCTGCCTTGAAGACTTCTACACAAAATCTGCACAGCTTATTTCCTACAAATTGTTTAAAAACAATTTTTTTTTAAATTTGCCGTAATCAAAAAAACCAGCTAAGAATCTAAATTTAAAGATCCAAACAATAACTTTTTAGGGGAAGGGGACTTAAAACATAATATTTTAATCAATATTTTTCAGAAATCGAGAATTCTTAATTCACTTTTGAAGTGAAATAAATATTTATTCCAAAAGAAACAATAATAAAAATATTTGATTTAAATAAAATTTTAACTGTTCCAGACCTTTCACTTCCAGGAGTAGTAATTCTAAAAAATCTGTGCCTCAAATGATGCTTATCACCATGGTAACAAGTAGAACACAAATCATAGTTTGTACATTCCGCACATTTCCAACGAATTCCGAAAATTGGTTGCTGCCGGCAAGTATCACACATTGTTCCTTCATGTCTGATACCTAAAAACAATTAAAAAGACAAAAAAATATTACATCTATTCCTGATGCTTAATATGTACTAAAAAACGAGATTGATACCTTATCACAATAATTACAGCACAGATTTATAAACATATCATTATCCTCCAAAATATTTGATGTAGAAGCACGTTTTTTTTTATCAGTCTGTGGGGAATCAGTTTATTTGTATTTCTTGTGAAAGGGTTTGAGATATTTTTAAAAATTTACTTCACTTTTATTTTCCAGTCTTTTGTGCTCTACTTAGGATTCTAAGGTGTGTCAGATGTAATTTTCAATTTAAAGTGAATTCTGTCAAATTTAAGAATAAGAGAACATAAAGACAATTCATAGAAGAATTATTGGTACTTTACTGTTTTGCCAGGACAAATCTTCCCAACCAGACTTTATTGGCGACAACATACAATATACACATAAAAAAATGTTAATAAAGATCAGTTCTCATTGGTTTATCACCCATTTTGGATGTATTATTGAGAAAAACATCACTGATAAGAAAAGACCATGTCTTGGTTTGAAAATGTAGTGGTAAAAGGCTAGCAGTGGAAATATTCCGTTTGAGGTTACTTGCATAATTTTTGGTGATATTATCACGTGCACCAGCAAAACAAAAAAATATTCAATTATTTCAAGGTTAAGGAAGGAATCCTTATCAAAGGAATTATGCACATGACTAGACTTCGAGTCAAATGTAATATGAAAGAACACTGTTGAAATATCTTTAGAATGTGGTGAAACAAATGAAGTGTTTTTTAAAACAATAATTAAAAACAGAAATATAATGATTGGAAATTATCAAAAAACAATTATAACTCTCATCAGTTCAAGTAGCAGTAGAAATAACTTGGGAGTATATGTTTGCAATACTTGTAAAACCACTGTATATAGGAAATATAATTTTAATTTTGAGGTTTTACTTTTACATTCCCTACTTCTTGACATGGTTTAATGGATGCAAACGATGAGAATAAATACACTTGGTCTACACTGTCTTCTCTGGAAAAAATTGCTAATAGACACACATCAGGAGCACTTAGTTGTCTTCAATTTATAAATGTCCATACTCGACACTTTCTATAGTGCAGAGAATTCAAAATATATAGTTGCATTTGGCAATTAAGGTACCGTACTTCAAATCTATTAATAACTAATGCTAGTCAAAGTTAAAATTAAATACTTTATTGGTAAAATCATTGCATCCTTCTGATCTGAATGACATCATAGTCAGGAAATCCTTCGAGAATTTTGTTTCATTGACGTACAATTGGTCAGATCAGAAATTACACAGCAACAAACTTAAAGATTTGTTAAGGCTAACATAAAATGGAGAATCTAGAAATGATTTTCAGATAAAAATTATATGGAGTAAAAAAGTGAATTATTTACAATAACTGAAGCAATTTTTAAAAAATTTTGGTTTACCACTTTGAAGAACCTTGTAAATAACAAATGAGTATTTACAAGATAATATATGATTTGGTATGAATGGTGTAAGAAATCATGAAAAATTGCAACTTTATCAATACTGAAAAAAAAGAGGCAGGGGTCAAACATAGTTATTAACCAAATAAAAAATCTGAAGCTTCGCAAGCTATAATATTAACTCTATAGTAGTCTCTCTTTAAAAACTCCAAAGAAGTCCAGCAACCTTATCCCCAGCTGATAGGGAAAATGAGCCTTGTGCCCATCAATAGTGGAGGAGCCTTGGGCCATTATTCCTTACAAGATTACATTTCCTTCCTCACAAGATGTCATATTCTTCAAACAGGCAGGGCAGCAAAGGATCGGTATAAGTGATCAAACATGCAAAAAACTGAAAGGAACTGTTTCTCAGAATTTAAGTAAATTATTATTGATATTCAGTATATTGAGAATAAAAAACAATTTAATAGAGTATCATCTGAATAATCGGTACTTATGTACTATGTAGTGATATAGTCTATATAAGCCAGTAACAACCTCCGCACCATGGTGATCATTTTGGTGTAGTGGTTAAGTTATTCGGTTTCGGACCCAAAGGTCCCAGGTTCTGTCCTATAGGATAAAAACGCGCCACTTCATTTGGTGACCCTAGCTTAGCTAAGAAAAGCGAAACCTCAACTGATCTGTCGTGGCGCCATCTATCCTCACAAAAAAGAGAGCAACCAGGGAAAGAATTCGTCAGTTAAAACATGATGCAAGAGAGCAACCAACGAAAAAAAAATTCATCAGATAAACATGACACGAGAGAGCAACCAAGAAAAAAAAATCGTCAGATAAACATGACGCAACTCATAAAACACACACACAAAAAAACTGATTGCACTCATTAACAACTATATCATTCGTTCGCCTAACCAACTCTCTGGTAGGGGAGTGTGTAGTGATATAGTCTATATAAGCCAGTAACAACCTCCGCACCATGGTGATCATTTTGGTGTAGTGGTTAAGTTATTCGGCTTCGGACCCAAAGGTCCCAGGTTCTGTCCTATAGGATAAAAACGTGCCACTTCAACTATCACAACAATACAAATGTTCGAGATAACTTGCCAAATTGCCAAACTTGATTTCGCATGTGTCGTGAATGCTGAATTGGCAACCACGTGCTTCGTTTCATATAATGTTGCCAATGCGGTTGTGATAATATACAAGTACCACTTTTTCAAAGAGGTATTTAATTTTTATTCCACTGTATCAGCTACTTTACACAAATTTATATTTATTTTCATCTCATTCTTGGAAACTGCTTATTAAGACAATTTTGTGAGAAGAAAGCTTATTTGACAAAATTCACATGTGTTACCAAATATTGGGAACGCAAAATTCTTTTTGGTAATGATTATATTACACTTAGCCACTTTCATACACTCCTCAGATGTTAACGGTCAACATTATTGAAAAACCATAGGAAAACAACAGAAAAAATGTTTTCTAAGAAATTAATTCTCCCATGGCCAATTGAGTGAAAAACAAAATAACTTACTAAATTAATGAGATACATTTTCATAGTAATCTGAATATGTAATATGTCGAGGGCTAATCCCGTAAAAAAAAAGCTGGGCTGAAATAAGAGCTGTTTGTGATACTCCAGCTACCAATCTCTCTATTATGTCAGAAATTTCTTAAAAATCTAGCTTAGAAGAGCATTCCTTTTTAATAAAAAAACTGAATATATATTTATTAAGATTTGCTTTAAAATTAAAGATTGAGACTTAATAACAGGTCCACGCAGAGTGTTAAAATATTCAAAATAAAAAATATTTACAATTTATCAAGTTTTATTTATTCAAGGGGGAAGTAAAGTTCAGTAATATAAAACATTGCCAATTTTACTTAAAAATGAGTTCTTTAAGCTATTTGCACAAACAATAAATATTTTGACGATACAGGTTTTAAAGTTTTTTAAATCTTTTGTATCCCAAACTTAACATTCAGAATAACAGTGTTGTGGTAAGTTAAAAATTATGAAAAATTGACAAAAAGCACAATTTCTCATTCTTTTAAAACTTTAAACACAATGTATTAGTAGAAGATATTTTTTTTATTTGAAAAGTTTCTTGTGATTTTACTTTTATGTATGTGAAGGACAACTTTTACAGGGTAGAGCAATCAAAAAGGGAAATAATAACTTTTTCAGCTTCCCCTAACACGTAAAAGTAAAAACAGCATTTAGTATTTATGTATTAACATCACTGCAGCCAAATTTGTACCACACGAATCGTGACTTTTCCCACCAAAATAAGGAATTTTTTTTTCAAAAAAATCCATTAGAATGGTTTTTTTTCCTTCTGTTATATCATGACATGATTCACCTGGTCCAAATTTGGCTGTGGTGACATTAATACATAAGCATCCAGCATTCTTCATGTATTCATTATATATTTTGTACATTAAACTGTCTTTAAACTTTGGTATTTGAGGGTAATAGAGACCATGGGTTGAAAGTTACTTATACAAGTTATAACAAGTATAAGTATTAATAATACTTCCAATGTGAAGCCTTTATTACAAACACAACAGAAGAGAATCTGGTATGTTTTTTACATGATGTTGTGTTAGATGTCTTGGCCGCTATAATTGATAAGTATCAAATCTTAAGAGTTAATTTCTGTACTTCTGTATTATCACAACAATTGCCAACATTCAAGATACCTTCCCAAGTTGACAACCTCAATGTGCAGAATTGGCAATCATGTGCTTTGTTTCATATTACGTCGCCAATAAGTTGCGATAATACGCAAGTACCTTAATTTCATATATTAACTCATTTTACATTTAACTAATTAAAATCTTCAATTATGAGTTTGGAATTGTTGCAAGTTGAAATGAAAGCAGTTTAAATTTACTTTAAAGATGACAAAAAAAAAAAACTTGCAGGGCAAGAAAAATTAGTTTACTTTATACAAATAAGGATGAGCAGAATACCACATTCAGTTTCAGTAATATGAAAGCAAATGCACTAAATACCTTAAAGCTGATACAGCTTTATGAAGCTTCTAATTGATGCTGTATTATATGTTGATTATACTTTCTTCACTAACTTCACAAGATAAATTTTCTAATGATAGCATGGAAAAAAATGAGAGTATTAAGATTAGATACTATTTTATAATAGTACTATTGTTAATCTAAATATTTTTTTGAAGATCACAGGGATAACAGAATTTGCAGATTCAGCATACAAAAAAGTCAGTAAAAAGATATCTACAAATATTACAATTCAAATTAGAATTCAATTTGATGTAGCTTAATTAAGATATATCATTCAGTTATTTCAAGCATAAATTGTAATAAGCATAATTATTGCTACAATAATAAGAAATCTGTTTTATAAAGGAATTATGATTTTTGTCAAAATTGCAGAGAAACAATGTAACATAAAAAAAAGGTAATGCTGACCAGTTGGCGCACTTTCCACAATTCTAAGATCGTAAGCACCGGAACATCTGTAGTTTGCAGCTGTTCCATTGTCCCAAACAACCACTACTTCTTCAGGGGATTCAAAGTTTCTTACAGTTCCTAAATGCCCCTCACCACCGTCTTGTTTGCCCCATTTCCAATCAGTACCTCTCATAACACGAGCTCCAACACCTTCCATCGTATTCATTCGAGTACCTCGAAAATTACTGGTATTTCCACCATCCATATTTACGGAACTATGCAAGAAACATGCAAAACTGCACGCAACATCGAAACTTCGTAAAAAGTTATAATCCGCAATAAAATTGTATCCCGTCTTCTACCCTACACCGTCTGCTGAGTTTACCATAATCATTTGCAGACAGGAAATTGTCTGCGATTCTGAAACTGAGAATAATTTCAACTATATTTGGCAGTTAATCGCCTTACATTTTCTATCAAATTTGCAATAAGTAGATAAGTTTTTAAGTAAGATAAAATAATCATCAACATAAATGTAATAAAACAATCTGTTGTTCAAAAACAAATTTTTTTTCTCGTTTTAAGAGCAATATTGTAATAATATGGAAATGTTTTTTTGTCCATAAAAATATTTTTACCAATTTAAACGACTTAAAGCAATCTTTGGGGGAAAAAATTGCGTTAAAATTCTTTAAGCACGTGTATAAAAATTTAACGTGAAGTAGTTCACATTTGAAGTAAGTAATATGAATTGATTTAAACATTATTTATTGAATTACATATTAACTATAACTGCGAAGTTAAAAATATAGGCCAAATGGCGATTTCTATCAAAATTAAAATTCGCCAAGAAATCATCTGATATTTTGTTTCGTGTTTCTATTAACCTCTCTTTCCAACAGAAATGCAGAGATATCGTGATGTTTTTGTTTTGTTTTTCTTGTCTGTACGGTGATGTCTGTTATTAGTCCGAGTAAATATTATTCGCAGCACATAATCGAAATGGAGCGAATTCGGACGTTTAGCTCATCAAAATTTTACAGAACTATACAAGTTTGATTACCGTATGTTCATGCAGTGCAACAATGACGAGTGTTTCAAGAAAAATACATTCTCGGCGGCGTTTAGCTGCTCTTACTTTTCTTTCAAATATATCTTTGGATGGGACCCATCGGGATACTAATTTAGGGGAATTAACTTTTAATTTGAAATGCAAGTCAGTTGGTTATTGCCCCTCAAGCAATGACGGTACAGAAAGTTTGAACGATGTTGAACCTTCAAAAGAAATTAAACAAGAATCTCAAGCAAAGAAAGATCACAACAAGGAAACTGAGATTACTCAGTCAGCATCAGTAATAATAAAAAAATTAAAAAGAAGAGATTCAGAATACAGAGACCAGGAAAGCTTCGACCACTTTTGCGATCAATTGCAAAATCGAAATAAAGATAGGTTTGTCTCGTGTTTTTCTCTAATTGTGTGTGTTATCTTTGAAAAAAATTGTCTTAACATACCGATGTTGAATTAACTGAGGAGATAAATTGCAATTTCGATGGTTGGATCATATTTTTATTACTAACAATAGAATTATTATGGTAGTATTGCAACTAAAAGATAGTTGCGCTGCTTTTTATATAATTGTTTATATTTTCCATGAGTATTATTTGTACTGATATTGTGGAATTCATATTGTAAAGTTTAGTATGATAATTATTTTTGTTTCTTTCATAAAAGTTTAATTTGGATAGATATATTGATAAATATGTCAATAAGATAAACCACAAGATTTTTCACATTTTGTTGTATAAAATAAGTGTGAAGGCAATTATCTGCAAATCATAATAGATTTACTTTTTAAGGTTGTTGAAATTTTTAAAATGTAATGGTTCTTATGTATAATAAATACTGTTGACCAATTTTGTCAAATTCAACGACATCACCAAATACCATGATATACTGCCAATAGTAGAATAATTTTAATGTAGCATTTGTTCAAACACAATAGTAATAAGGATGACAGCATTTGGTGACATTTTTAAATCGGTGATGTCTTTTGATTTGGCAAAAATGGTTGAAGTATAATTAATTCATAAATACTAATAAAATCCTAATGTAATTTATACATTTGTTGATGGAGGGAATAATCTCTCAGTAACTTGAATTTGAAAATTATTCAAATGTTTTCTCAGATGCCTTTCTTTATTAAAAAATAGGGTGCATAAATTTGTGAGTGAAGCAAAAGCACGATTATGTAACTTAAGTCAGAAAAGAAGATTATCTCATCAAAAATCTATAGAATCATATGGATTACCATCTGGTAACAGCACTGAAAGTTTAGGTAAGTGATTTTAAAGTATTTCATATCTATGGAAATCTTCTTTATGTTGTAAAAACTAAAAGTTTAACCAGTTCAAGAATGATATGGAGTAAGGCATGATGTCTGATGCAAATATTATTGCTGCTGTCATAGTTAATGAAAAACTTGTGAAAAATAAAGATGTTTATGTGATGAGGTAATTGTATAAACCCCTAAAATATCACATAGTGGGGGACTAAAGGGTGTCAAAACTGCCTTTCATTGTTTAGAACATGTGGTACTGCAGTAATGGACTTACTTTTCCTTTCATCCTCTTTGTGATGAAGCAGAAAAATGCAGAGTGCAGTACAGAAGACAACAGGACATTATGCCAATTTTTAAAAAGTAGCCAATTTTTGCTAAGTTACCTACTTAATTTTCATTATAGACAGCTTTATACTTTCATAAAGTATTTTTCTGAGATGTGTCTGATCAGATAAACTACTGTGTACTATGTGTTCATTAATTTGCATTTCCAAGTAGCTCTATGCCTTCATAAAGTATGCGCTTTGACTTTGCTTAGGGGTATTTGGGAAATTTGTTTGTTTCCTGTTGTATTCTCAAGCAAACAATACATATAAATACAGTACAATCTTCTTGAGAAAACACTTGTACTTATTCTTTTTAATCCTGTTCTCAATAACAGCATTTCCACAAACCCTTTGAACCATATCTATTTTTTTTTTTTTTTTTTTTTGCAATTGCAGAAAAATAGAACTCAAAATTTATTTTTAAAGCCTTAAAAGCTTCAATAACAAATCTGTGAGAAATTAAATCTCAATTGCTGACAGAATATTTGGCATGTATAAACATTTTATAATTGGCTGCTCAACAACAAAAAAAACCCTGTTACTTTAACACTTTTGCACCAGAGGCAAAATTCCCCTCTTTCTTTGTTAAAAATTCCAAAATGTCCAATTTTGCCATTTGTGGTATGGTTAAGGTTTCATTTTTCAGTGGGGAGAGGGGATGAAAAATATCTCCTCCCAATTATGAACAATAGCCCCACAATCACAAAAAGTCCTAGAAAATTCTTCATGAAGAAAGAGAATAAACTGTTTCTAAATCACTTGGTAAAGCAGTTGTACCATAGCGAAAGTGAATTTAAAAAATATTACTCTACAACATATATACTGTCTAGAACTAAAGGTTAACATGAACAAAATATTCTTTGTTCAATTGGAATTAGGATTTTTTTTGTCAAGAAAAGGTCTTAATATGTTGTTGTTACTTATGCCACCTGATCGGCAGTAACATCAGATCAAGGCCCACGAAATTTATCATGGTGAAGGGCTAGATTTTTACGCCTGCTGTTAGCCTTAGCTTTGAGCACCATGCAGGTGACAATACGATTTTGCTCGGTTCCACACCAATTTTGAGGGAGAACACCCTGCTAGTGGTCAGGTGCCTCCCACCTCTCTTCCCCTTCCACCAACCTCACGAGAGGACTTGGGGCTCAACGGCTGTTTAAGTGTTCACCCATGCTGCAAAGGCTTTACAAACATCCATGCCTTCTCCGGGATTTGAACCCAGGCCCTACAGCACCACAGTCAGCATCATTAACCAAGGTCTTAATATGAATATATGAATCAAGACAAATTTTGTTTTCTCTTCGTAATTTTGAAGTAAGGTCATTCGGTACTTTTCCGTTTTGCGGGCACAGGTGATAAAGTCTCCAGAAATGATACAACCGATGTCAAACAGAATATTCCCGTTGATTGCCTTTTACCACTACAATTTCAAAACAAGTCTCTGTCATTTATTATCAGTAATGTCTTTTATAATACAGTTGACTCTTGCTAATTCAAACTTTTGATAATACAAACATCTCACTAATTCGAAGTATATGCTCAGCCCCTAGAAAAACTCTTGATATTTCAAACTAAAACCATACGTTTTGGTACACTCAATATTTCAAAGTAAAATCTGTGGCTGGCCAGACTACAACATGCAATAATTCAAAGTTATCTTATAAAACTTTCAACAATTAGAACACTTACCATCTAAAATTCTATAGCAAACAAGTTGGAGCTTGCATGTTTTGTGTTGTATTGTCTCCGCTGTAACATAGCCCTTTGATGACCGTCCGTCTTCTACCCCTTCTTTGTGTTTCCTGATTCCTCAGGCAAAAAGACACTTTTATTGATTTCCTTCTTCAAGTGGATAGTTCTAACCACACCTGTTGTCAGCTGTCCATATCTTTCGTTTAACATGTGGCCTTGCTACTCACATGTTCAGAAAAGATGGTTCGATGCGTTGGATTGTTTTTTGCGTTGTACTGACATAACTTTTTATGGCTTATCTGTGTGACTTATAGCATGTGACACCAAATGGGGCATGGGTGGCACTGGGCCCTGTCTTGAAAGAACCAATGGTGTTGGGAACAGTGTCTGAGGAAACATGGTGTGTGAAACGATTTCATTTCCAATGAGGAATGGAAGAGCTTTGGTGGGGCAGGAAAGAGAATTATTACATAAATGTATTATTTTAATGCATGACTTAACTTCTGTATAGCATTTATACTGTATAATAGATACTTTTTAAAAATATTTTAAAGTTATTTCATACATATGTACAATTGTTCTTTTATTGCATTGTTTAAAATTTAAATGTATTAGTAAAAAAATTCAAGAGTTTTTTCTTACCCTCTTGATAATTTGAAGTTTTTCATTAGTCCCTTCAGCTTCAAATTATCGAGAGTCAACTGTACATAAAAAGTAGATGAAACACCAATGAGAACTAACATTTATTAACATTTTTGCTGTGTGTATATTGATTATTGTCGCCAATAAAGACTTGGTAAGGTTTGTGCCGCAAAATGAAAAAGTACATGTCATTTTTATATTTAGTTAAATCATTGCAGAATGATTGCTTCCACAGCTTTTCATTGTTTTGTGATTCAATATAAAGACATTTCCTTCCATTGAGAAAATTTTGATTATTGCTGAGAGTTAAAAAAATCATGATTAAGTGGAGGAGTTAGTAGGGCCCTTGGCTAAAATGTTTGGTGATCTCTGGTCTAAGTATATATTCAAAATTTTGGTACTTATGTATTACTTATAGTACTTATGTAAACCATCCACCATAAAATGGTGACAATTTTGAAAATTTTGTCTGAAAATTTATTTATATAAGTAACTAAATTTCTATTACATTTGATGATTTAAATTCAATGAATCTGATAAAAAAAAGAGAAAAGAGTTAAATTTTCTGTGAATAAAATATGTGACAAAAACTACATTAGTCAAATGACCAAAGTTTTCCAAGAGATTACTTGTTTATTTTTAAATAAATATATTGTGACCATTAAGATGCTCTTTCTCTGATGGGACAATCCTGTAACTTTGAAAATATATTTCTGCGTTCTATTCTTCACATGCTCCAAATTTCAATTTTAATAATTTTTCTTAAAAAGAGTACTAAGAGAAAGATAAACAACTTATAAACAAGGTTATTACATTCAGTCATGTATTGGAATATTTTTCCTTATTGGCTGAATGTCACAGAATTTATCATCAACTTTTGATTTGTAGAAAATGTTCTATAGACTAATCCCCCCCCCCCCCAATAGGCTGCTTATAAGCTACTGAGCCTTTGCAGACCGGCAAGCCTCCAAATGTGTGAGCCATTTCATGGTGGCACCATGTAGTGGCAGCTTTCGTTACCAAATTTTGAATTAATTTTAATTCAAGCTCTCGTAAGATGCTAAATATTGCAATGATTTTAATTTTGCTGAGCATACCAGAGCCAAATTGATACTCAAGAGATCTTTTGCATGCCACATAATCATATGACATTTCCTTTAAATCTGAACATTAGTTGCAAAGATATTTGTAGAACTCTGTATTAAGACCATGAAGCCTAAAAAGTTGATTCATTGGTAATTTCCCAGTTTTCAACTACCAGAAGCTAAGTGGTTTTATAATTAAATATTGTAGACTAGTGTGTGACCCCCCCCCCCCACTTTTTGATGCCAATTTCCTGAAAGATTTTAGCCTTCAACATTTTATAAATTATTGGTTCAGAATTACATAAATTTAAGAACTTAATGCATTAAGAAATCCAAACATCTGAAAATTTTGGCATGTCACATTTGATTTATATTTTTTATAACTTAATATAATTTTCTACTATTTCATATTCTTAAAATTTAAACAAAATTATCTATCAGTTAATGTAAACATCTTTGAAAAATGTTGAGTAGAAAGTTTTACTTCATCAAATATTTGCGACATTCAATTATCCATTTTTAAAATTCCCATAAATCAGAAATTGTGTAGCAGATTTTTAGAAAATTAAAAGTTTTAAGTGGACAAATTGGAAACACAAAAAAGGAGGTATTGACGATGGTTATTGTTTTTCGAAGTTAATTGAATTAATTCATTCGCATTATTATTCAGCTTTCTTTGAACAATTAAGAGTGATTTCAATTTTGTTCAGCTGCAATAAAAATTTCAAAAATTGTTAAAGGTATCATCCTTTTTTTTTTACTTATCTTAAAATTAATAAACCTCTATACTATACTAGTGACATTAATCTAATTAAATTATTGAAATTTTATTCGAATATTCTTATTTCTTTTTATAAACTTTTGATTTATTAAGGCTATCTTTGACTAGTCATTAACATTCAACCATAATGCTGTAATGTTTTTAAATGTTCCTGTATTAATAAAATTGTATAGGTTTTTTGAAATTAAGAAAAACATTAACTGATACACATAATTTTCCTTTTAACATTTAAAATTATCTTTCTGTGTAAAAGTATAGGAATTGATTGTTAAGCACATAACATTCAGGGAACAAATCAATTAAATATAAATTAAAAGTTTATTAAACTATCCAGTTCTCTTTTAATTAGTTAAATCAGAATATTATTAGGTTGGGGGAAAAGGAATACGTGATTTTTTTCAGTAGATGGCTGTAGTGTTTGATATCTCATTAAGTATCGGTCAAACAATTTCAAATTTATGCTCGTTGTTAAGGTGACATTTCACACTAACAAATTTTTTTACTGTTTTTTGTTTGGTCCATTCAGTTGTGAGTTAGAGGGTGTTAAAAATGGAAGTCAACAAAGAAAGAGTTTGATACATTTTACAGTTTTTCTTTGGTGAAGGCGAAAATACAAGTCAGGTGGCTAAAATGGGGAATGGTGTTTATGGTTCCAATACTGTAACAACCACTTATGTGCAATTTTGGTTTCGTCAATTCCGTTCAGGTATGCCTTTCATCAAAAATGGCCATAAAATCACCAAGATGATTAAAGTTGTCCTGCAAGTTAGTAGTCATACCATTGCTCAGGAGCTGAAAATCGACCGTCAAACAGTTTTAAACCATTTAGATGAAGCTATATTCTAAAAGAAGTTTAATGTTTGGATGCCACACCAATTAACACAAAAAACATGATGGATAGAATTTCCATCTGCAAACCCTTGGCCAAATGGAATAAAATTGAGCCATTTCTTACATGATGGGTGGGGGAGGGTGAGAAATGGGTCACATATGACAACACTGTGCAAAAATGCTTGTAGTCAAAGCACGGTGACTAGGGATTGCAATATCGGACCAAAAGTTCAATACTGATATTCGGTGAACTTACCAGGATACTGGTAGTAAAAATTTTAGAAAAAGAAAGATAACACAGGTTTTTTTTTGTTTCCCTTGCCAGTTTTATTAGAGAGTGTAAATATCACAAGAAATTATTTGTAGCTTATAAATTATAATAGTGTGTAAAAATCACAAAAAAGTAAAGGAAGATCTTATTTATTTAAATCACAAAAAAAAGTGTAAAAATCACTATTCAGTCTGTGGTACTATTACAAATTTTTGAAATGTTCTTAATATTTTAAAAGCTAAATGTTGGAAAAGTGTTCTTAAAAAACATAATGCATCAATTGTACTGTCATTAAGCCTGGAACATAATTTTGTGCAAATATTACCAGCTCTCGAAAACGCTCTTTTGGCATCTACGATAGTTGGTGGTACTGTTAGCAATGCGCGATATACTTTTTCCAAGTATTTACCTCTAAATCCCTCATCTTCAAATAAATCAATTTCTCGTCAGATGATTTTGGATATAGCTGATTTCTGTATTGTATTTTGGTTTGTTGAAATTTTTTTAGTTATTGGGGCTAAATTCTCTAATTTTTGTTCAAGAGACATATCCTTTTCACTATTGACATTAGTGTCATAATCTTCTTCGATAATTGTACCGAATTCTTCTGAATGTAGATTGGTTTGTGGGTAAAAAATTTTAAGAAAATTTACTATAAACTTGATCAAATTTAATTTTTTTAGTCTCTTTTCTTCTTAAATCTAGAACATTTTTTTACATTGTACCATTATATTCTTTTCATCATATAAATCATAAAACCAAACCGAAGTATTATCAACTGATTTTTTAATGTTCTTTAAAGCTATTCTTATTCATTATTATGGGTTATTATTAATGAGTATATATATATAATGAATTGGAAAGCATTTTGAACCCTAAAGTATGATACAATGTGAATAACAAACTCACCAATTTAGAAAATATTTAAATATTACGCCTTTTCTTCACAAGTACAACCTTAGTTTCTCAGATACGAATATCAGACTACGAATCCTGTGCAAGTGCAGTATCTCTCTGAGCTGTAATAGAACAGTTTTGGTCTTGGATTATTCAGATATTTTATAACTTCTCTTGATTGTACAATGCAACTTTGTATTCACAGTCTAAGTAATTTCGCCCATTAGGGAGACATTTTAGTAACAGGTTTTGATGGATGAAGGAAGGCAGATGAGCTTGGATATGTTATTCCTCTTTCGATGAGAACTTAGTTAGGAATAGTGTATTTAGTTCTTTTGTCATATTTTTAAGTTCAGATTAATAGCCTTTTATACCATTGTATCTGGCAATGAAAAAATCAGATGATGGATTTAATGAGTTGCCTTAGATCTGTAGAACCAGCTAGGAAAAATAAAAGTAAGATCAACGGAATGAGAGGAATAAGGACGTTTTATATCTTCACCTTCTGAAATGGACATAAAATTATTTCATTTTTAATATATTTTAATCATCGTGCAATAATTAACACTCTAACATAAACGCAGAGACATATAATATTTTGATATGTTGGCCATCTCTGAACAAATAAGAAACAATTTTAAAAATTTCTTATTTATTCCAAAAAACTGGTATTTAAACTTGTGAATACTGGTGTTTCGAAACTGTACAAATGGCTCAAAATACTGATATTCGGTATACTGGTATTGCAATCCCTAACGGTGACACAGCTCAAATGGTAGTGAAACAGGAACCTTCTAATGTGCACTTGGTGGGAATGGAAAGGAATCATTTACTATGAGTTGTTTCCATTTGGCCAAACAGAAAATTCAAATATTTACTGTCAATAATTGGACCATTTGAAGCTAGTAAATGGTCAGAATTGGCCAACAGGAAAGGTGTTGTGTTCCATCAGGACAACGCCAGGCCATACATGCCTATAGTGACTTGCCAGAAACTCTGACAGAGCTAGGTTGGGAGAAGTTTTGATGCATCCACCATATATTCTGGACCTGGAACCAAGTGATTACCATGTTTTTCTTGCATTGCAAAACTTCTTTAATGTTAAGAAATTGGTATCAAGTAAAGATTGTGAAAATGGATTGCTAGAGTTTTTCACCAATAGGGATCAAGACTTGTATGAGAAAGGCATTATGAATTTACCTTTAAAATGGGGCATATTTGATAAAAATCAGATATCTGAAATATGTTAAGTAAAATCTTGAAGTTCATGTAAAAATGATGGATTTTTTTTTACAGCCTAATATATTGATTTCAATGTATTTTATCATCTAAACTATCTTAAGTTTGGGACCTATTCTTTAACATAAAATTAGAATTGTTTTAAAAGCTGTTCGCATTTTCCTACATAAATTAGCTACTATTCTTCAAAGATTTATTATCAGTTATGCAGTTTTGTTTGTTCAAGACTATAATACAACCATTAATTGTACTATCTGGTAAATATTTGCTTTAATTTGTAAATTATTTTAATTTGAATATGTTTCTTTTCTTTGTAAAATTAATTGACATTTTTTCTACATTTCAGCTGTTCCTGGATTATGTAGGAGCAGGAAAACATCATTATGCCCATCTGAGACCACTTTTCCAACAACAGTTGAAGTAAAGTTCATCAAGAATTTGAAAGAATGTAGGAATGATGCTGAAAGGTTAACAAACATTTTTTTTTTAATTGGCATCTTTTATAATATTTTGAAATCTAAAATGTTTTATATTTTGCAAATTTCATAAGAAAAATTATAAGATTAAATGGGATTGTTTTACAATTATATGACCATAATATCTTATTAATATTATATTTGGGATATTGAATGCTATCAATCAATTAACAATGCTCTGATTTAACAGCTGTCTTTTATTAATCCTGAAAACTTCATTGATCTTGATGTTAGATTGGATCTTAATTAGAAAATCAAAAAAAAAAAAAATCTGATTTTTGCTCTAAAGCTCTTAGAGTAATTGCCCTTGACATTATCTATGATTGATATCTTGTTTCTGAATAGCTACATAATTACACAGATGGTTCCCTTTTTGACTTCTGCTTTGGAGCTGAAACTGGCATTTACTGTGAACTTTTCTGTTTTTATATGCCACCAGGAAACTTTTAAACCCATTTTGATGATGAACTTGAGTCAATTTATATCTCTCTTCAACACCTTTCTATCAGACAGTTTCTTTGAAAAAGCTGTTATCCTTTCAGATTCAACATCTGCCCTGCAGGTTTTATCTTTTAATCAAGAGAGAATTAGTTCATATTCAGCAATGTCAAACCATCGTAAAGTGTCCTTCCAGTGGGTGCCCTCCAACTGTGGTATCCAGGGAAATGAAAAAGCAGACTATTTGGCAAAGAAAGGGTGCAATATTACTCAGAATTTAGAAATTTGCCATTCCATTAATCAAAACTAAAAATAGAGTTTTTAAGCAATCCTTTTGTACTGCAGCTATCAACTCTTTAAGGGATAAAACCTGGAATGTTCTCAGCAATTGTCACCATTGTGTTTTGGATACTCTATGCTCAGCTGCAATTGCCACTTTTAGACTTTTGACTGCTCATGACTGCCTGCATGCTTACCTTTTTCATTTTAAAATTGTTGATTCACATGTTTGTATTTTATGTTCCACTGAACAAGAGATGAATGCTATCTGCATTGACAAAGGCCCTGCATTATGTAATTGTAAATCTACTTTAGAAAAGTATTGGGGAGCTAGAAACCTAATGACTTAATAGTCAACATGGTGGCATTTGTTAAATAAATAAATGTTTTAAAATTCAAAGTGTGCATTCATTATTGCGCATTAAATTTTGGAAATGAATAAACATTTAATGTTCAAGTGTTAAAATGAAGGGGGGGGGAATTGAAAAATGTTTAACATATTTATAAATGTAGATTTTTTTAATAATTTTTAAAAGATTGCTTTTAAAAATGGTTGCTTTATTTTATGATGTAGTTTGAATTTTAATGTATAATATATTTTTATATATGTTTTTAGAATGGTTTTAGTGAGTGAAAAAAAGTCTCCCTTTGTACTCTTTTCTGTTTTGCCATTCAACAGATTGCAAGGCTCTTCTAAGTAAGTTTGGTTTTGAATTTATACTATAAATATTTAATTTTTTAGATTAGTTTCACATTGTGTTTAATGTAGACTACATAAGAAATATGAAAGAATTTTTTGTTAGGGCTCATATCTTCAAATCAAGAGTTCATTCTGGTCCGTAAAGATGAATAAAACAGAGTTTAAGAACAAAGTGAAATGTATTTTACTTGAAATACGACCAGATGAATAGGGCAGATGTGGCAAAATTTAAAAGCCACTTCCCATCAATTTCTCTACTGCACCTTCAGATGAATGAACAGTTGCAATGTTGGGGCAAGAAGATGTAAACCTTTGGTGATCATACTGAGCCATCTCTTGATCAGAGTGTTGCATAATTTGCTCTACATTGGGGAGTAATTGCCACTGGTGATGATCTAATCAATCTTGATCAGTAAACCTGTTAAGAGGTCTCCCAAAAAACATTGCTGATCTTCCCTACAGATTTTTACATCTTAGCTTTCTTGGGGGAGATGAGTTGCTGTACTTTCACTCTTGCTCATTTCTTTGGTCTCTGGATTTTATTGATAAATTCATTCATCATTATCTAGAGATCAAAAATATATTCTTCATATTGCACCAATAAACTCAACATCTCTTTTGACAGGTAGCACAATGTTTGTTTCTGAAAAGAAGTAAGTAATAGAACTCAACAGGCTGACATCTTTAACGAATTAATCACCTTCAAGAATAATTTTCCACGCACTGACACAACTAAGATCAGTCTCATTCTCATAATCATTTGGATGGATGCTCTTTAGTCTAATTGGCTCAAACCCTCCATTTTTTTTACTGTGAGTTATCGTCTTCCACTTCTTAAATTGTCTTTGAGGGACATATGGCCAGTTTAGAAATTTCTTTTCCACCTTGCAACATTAACATAAGATGGGTTATAATTTTTATAACAGCCATCATTTCATTACAGATTTACGAGGCACTTTCAAATAAATAATCATACTGCAAGCCTCAACTTTCTCCCTATTGCAAGTTACTTTAATTTAAGACTTCCTGTGTGAAACCAAATAAAGCAGCATTAATTGCTGTAATTTTCAATATTGTGTACATAAGAATGAATTAATCAGAATAAATTTTATCCAGATATCTTAGTTATTTGATGGGGTATTTAAAATTTTATGGAATACTAAATGTATCTTAAGCAGAATCATAACTATGGGATGCTAAATTATGTTTCAAATCTTGTTACACAAATTATAGTGATTTGTTTATTACATGAATACTTTAATCAGCAACATTTTTTTTTGTTACAGCAGGGAAGCTATTGTGATAAACTTCTTAAATAAACTTTTTATAGTATGTTTTGAATTTTTTTTATATACTATTATTCCTTGCCGTTAGATCTGAATTGAAGTTAGAAGGAAGTCGTAGAAGACATGCTTCTAGCATGCGGCAGTTGGCTCTTATTAGTGATGGCCCTAATCCATTTGATCTGCTTTCTATGTTAGGTGCAGAGAAACCTCAGGAAGGTCAGGTAAGAATAAAAAGCAATATATATGTTTTCTAATTTTAAATTATTTGTTCCAGTTATTTTTGTGTATTTTGAAGTGTATATTTCAACTACATTAGTTATTATTATTTTTTAATACCAATACTATACTATAATTTACAAAATTTGAGCTCTTTAAATGTGTTTTTAAAAATCAAAATTATAATAATGCACTTTACTGAAGTTTTTTTCCCTCATAAAGAAAGATTTCTTGATTAAGCAATGGTATATTATACTTAATTTATATTGCAATATCTTAAAATTTACACTCAATATATCTCATGTAACCTTTACAGATAAGCATAAGTTTTAATCATTCTTATGTCTGTAAAGAAATTGGAAATATTGCTAATTGAATCATAACTTCTATTTCAAAATTTACTCTGATTGAAATTATGTAGTAAATATTAAGTATAATTTTTTTTATTATATTACATGAAATTATTTAAATGAGAAATTTATAAGTTGTGTGGAATATAAATATTTCAGTGAAATATTAATTTTTATTCTAGTTGAAAAAATTTATTCTATATATTATATGGAACACAATTGCTTAAATGTTATATATTTTTAGGATATCTCATATGGAGAACTTTTAGCTCCTTCCTACTCTTTTAAGAAAAAATTTCATGACTGTGCACCTGAATCAGATAATACATTCAGATTTCCGTATCAGATTTATTCTGGCAGTTATTCTGCTGACAGTATGGCAAGAATTAACATGAAGCTAGTTACACAACCTAAAGCTGTTGACAAAAGTAAGTTTTTTAAAAATTAGGTACCATAAAATCTTGCATATAACGTGTACTTATACTTTCAAGCTGCATTTTTTAGTTTTAAAGTATATTCACTATATAATGTGCATTCCCTTTTTTAAAAAAAACCTGAAATGTACATGTGAAATGCTCTTATATTTTGAAGTCATTTATTCAAGATATTATCCCAAGCTTTTGAAAAAATAATATACTTCCAGAGATATAACTTTTTTAAGTTCTTAATGTAAGTAATTTCTTTTAAATAAACAGTATTGTGATATAAGTAGAAATCTAATATTTTTTTTTATGTTCATCTTTTATTTTTAAAGTTATAATTTTTATACCCAGTGTGTGATGCGCACCTGTGATTTTCTCTCTTATTTTTTGTGTTGTAATAATTATTATTATTATTTAAAAAATGTTTTTTTCACAAATCATTAATTTATAGTTTATGTAATAATTTTTTTTAATGTTTGCATTTCTTAATGAAGTCTTTAGAAATACAGAAACGAGCTCAAAGGTAATTAAATGTTGCTAAAATAAGAAATTTTTATTGTATGATTTGATTTTTTGAGTATATTGATGAGGGGGAGGGGATCTCTTTGAAAAAATTGTGTCATTAATAATTTATCAAATTCTTTTAAAACCAACTTTTTCTCGATATATTTTCATCCCAGTGTCTGTTGAAATCCAGAGAATAAATGCTTTGATCAAAAATTTATTCAGTACATTAAAAAAATATAATATTTGGCCATCATTCTTTTGTTTTACCAGTATGAGTACCCAAACATTGATAAAGATTAACTGTATTTCAATTTTCATTATAATATGCAATATAATTTTTATTGTCTGTAACTTGTAAATTTATTTTGATATGTTATGTTGCTCATAACAATGATTTTTTTAATGTAATTAACAAAAGTAAAACAGCATTTGCAAAATAGAAAGTAGAAGTACACATATGTTTATCATTTTATTAGGTACCCAGTTCTTTTCCATTTAAGTTTGTGCATTGAAAATGTACAAAGCTTTTCTCTTATTTGAAATTCATATTTTAATTTCATGTTTAGATGGTTATCTGGTATATACTTCTTAAATGGATTGGAAAAACAGCTAATGAACCTTGGGAAAAACAGCTAATGCTTCATCTGTTCTGTGTTTTCATTGCAGTAACTTAATATCAACACAATTTTGAGTTTTTTTTTTCTTCAAGATTAGTGCACAAGAAGTTCATTTTTACATTAATCTTATCAGGGAATTTTTTATTTTATTATATCTTTTATGATACAGAATTTTCTTCTTTTATATTTTAGTATATGATAGGTTGAATCTAAAGCAATTAAAACATTTTGATGTTTAAAATTTTTTTAAACTAATTTTTTTTATTAAAATTAGAAAGTTAATTGCTTGATATAGCTCTTATTTAGTTGTTGCATAATTTTCCCTTGACATATGATTTATTAAAGGTTTCATAACATTATTTACATTATCTACTTGTGTATTTTTTTCTTTTTAATTTTTTAACTATGAAACATTATATGCTCAAATTATTTATCACTATGTTTAATATCTTTAACCCCTTCGGGCCGATCATCATGTATATGGGCCATCATGAAATACTCACAGTTCCCAAACGTCACATGCGTGCCAGCGCATTTCTCCTTCCAGAGTCGAATCATCACATCCTCATGCCACTGGCTCAGAACATTTTAAAGCTCAGATTTTTGGCAAGATATGGCATTGCATGTTCATTAGATTTAAGATACTTGTAGAATATGACCTTCTACTTGAAATGAAATATTACTCACATGCATATGGATTTTTATTTATAAATATTAGGGGAGTTGGATGTTTCCGAATTGAATGCTTTATAACTGGCATTTAAATGAATTTTTTTTTATAGTGATGAGAGAGTTATTTTCATTAGAGCATTTGTGTGTGTGTGGTTTGGGTTTTCAGTCTAGTTTTTAATGGATAATTAGATCTGGTTGACAAAAGTTGTCTTTTTTTTTAACCTTTACTAGGTCGATTTTTACAAATACTGACAGTAAAATGTTTAAAAAATTTTACTTAAACAGAAAGTGGCTGAGGTAAATAAAGTATATTAATACAAAATATATAAAGAATATGCCATTCATATAATATACTGAACAATATTGAACAACGTGTTTATATTTTGGTATTTTTATGGATTTAACAACTACTAACTTGATTACAATAAACCCTCCAGCCAGTGAGTGGTGCTTGTGAAAGAAACCTCTGGCCCTAGCGATGCACACACATTTATGTCCCAAAAGGGTTAATACTAGCTATTCTCTAAGTATGTCAAAATGTCTATTTAAAAAATAAATGTATTTGAAAAAAAATGTTTTTTTTTTAAAAAAAATTCTTTAAAGAAATTAGTTATGATAAAAAAAACATTTGTATATGTATGCCCACAGTACTTGAGTGGTCACTGTTGTTAACTTCTGATAAGGGTTGTAGAGTTTGGGTTTCAAATCCTGGCACTGCTGAAGACCTGCTGTCCAGAGAGGCTGAAATGCATTAAATCTGTTATGGTTCAAAGTCCTCACATTGGTAAGGTGTGGGTGGTTGAAGACTGGGGTTACAAGCTCTGGTATCATCCTTATCATTTGACCAATGTTCAAAATTATGGGATTCATTGCCATTAGTCTTCGCATTTCTTCAGAGTGTGACATTAATAATAAATCAAATTTATATATATTGCTTCAAAATCCAATTCAGGGGTGGCCAACCTTTTTGTTAAGAGTGCCACTATCTGATATAAAATCATTAGACATGGCACTTCCAACTTTTTCAACAAACAAAAAAATGTGTAAATGTGAGAAAATATTTCTTATTGGCTTATGGGATTTCTATGCAAATAGCATATTTTTTTATGCATGTCTACGTAGAGAAAATTTAAATATAATATAATATATACTTAAGTTTTATTGCTAATAAACTTTTTACTTAATTTTTATAAACCTTTTTAGGTATACAATAATAATGAGTAACTTAAAACATTAATTCTAATTTATTATTAAAAAGTTAGTACTTGCTTAATGTGGCTTTGAATTTGTAGCTTTTTTTTACCAAGTCGTATATTAGGATTAGTTCTTAAAGATACTAACTAAATTAGGTTGTTTTAGGTGTATATTAGTTCATTTTGAGTGATAGTATGATTTTATGTATATTATGTTTTTAATAGAAAACATTTATTCACAAACTTATGTTGATCTCAAACTACAACAATATCTGACAACCAAATCATGTAAATTTAGGAAATTGCCTGCCGGTCCAAATTTCCAATATTCAATATAATTTGCATCCATTGAGTTGAAATAAATTCCTTATATTTGCTTTCAAGTTTAGTATGATGCTGTAAATTAATTATTCTGATTTTGACTTAGAGTGGGAACAATTAATGTCTTGTAGAAAAATTGAAAGAGGATTTATGAAAAGATCAGCATTTTATTTATCGCCTTGAAAATCATCCAACCTACCACTGAATGAATCCTGCAAAATGAATATTAAATTTTTAAATCTGTTATAGCTCAGGGATTATAAACTTTGGTAGATAGTTAATAATGCTTGACCTGTTTTTTTTCTACAAAATAGAGATAAAGGTGCAAAAGTTTGTTTACAAAATATATATGACCATCTACAATAAAATTACATTGCAATTTTTTCCCTATAATCTTAAATTACTTAAATGTCCCATAATATCGGCTTAATCCCATAGCTAGTCTTTATTCTTGAGTAGCAAGTGCTCACCAAGCAGTTCATTGTTTTCTTCCAGATATTTTAAAACACGTTCCCTCTATTTAAAAATCTCGCAAGTGCACTTCCTTTGGAAAGCCAGCACACACAACAAGAAAGAAGTATTCTGTACATGATAATTTTCTATTGTCATTCAATTAATTGTGTTTAAAATAAGTTTTGAGGTTTTTTGTGTGAGACAACCACATTTTAATAAAACTGTAAAAAAAAATGGTATTTTTACTTATATTTTCTATAAGTCTTCCTGTGCCACTTTTACAACTCTGCCATGTCACACTGTGGCACACATGCTGTGGGTTGACCACCTAATTCATATTTTTTGCATTTTCTAACCAAAATCATAAGTATTTAACTTTAATTTCCATCTATTCAAATTAGGTTCTGACAAGGAAGAATTTGCGTTCTGTCATCCATGGCAAACATGCTTTGCTTCATATCATCCAAATCTATTAGATGATCCTGAGCTTATTGCTGGAAAACATAGTACTTTATTAGTCTTCCCTTCTTATATAGTAAGCATAATCTTTTTCATTTTGCTATCTATTCCAATAGTTGATCACAACACTTCGTTTTATAAAAAATTTTAAAAATATTTTACAAACCGTGTTAATTATTTATTATGTGTTCAAAACCTTTTCTGGATTGTTCTTGTTTCAAAATTTCATTTATTTGGATAAACTGCGTAACTTTAAAAAGTGTGTGTCATATTTTGTGATAATAATAAAAAAAATTAAATTAATTTTCTCTTACAGAAACATAGTAATTTGCTATATTGGCTATTAAGCAATATCCACATGTAATGCATTTCTAACAAAATTATATTTTTCATAAATTAGAAAACAGACAGCATTAAATGGACATTGATTTATTATCTTACAGATACATAAATATTTTTTTTTATAAATTTAAAATGTAATAAATCATTGAAAGTATTGTTATACAATCTTAATGTACTATACAGTGATAAATATCTTAGAAAAATATAGTGATTTATTTTCTATGGATGATTTGAGATAATTTTTAAAAGAAATTTGTTGCATTATCAGATTAAAGAATTATTTCATTAAAATTTTTTTTTAATTTAGAGGTGCTTGTAGATGTTTTAGGATAAGAGATGATGATATTATTATAAATGAATTAATTGCATTGTTTATTTTTCTTTTTAGACATCAGTTATTGATTATGTCAAACCATCTGATTTAAAGAAAGATTTGAACGATAAGTTTAAAGAGAGATTTCCTCATGTTAAATTGACATTGAGTAAATTACGAAGGTATGGTTTCTCTAAAAAATAATAAAGAAAATTATATATATGTAGTCAAATGTTTTATAAATGTGCCAGTAACAAAATTATATAGAAAACTATTTTTTGTAAGATGTCAAACTTAGATAATTTGAAGTTGAAGAAAATAGCAGGGGCGTAGCTACCGCCGTATCAACGATACAGGAGCCCCAACATGTGTCACTACAGTTCCACTAACAGGGTTCTCATATCTAAAAAAAAGGCCTGAAAGAATTTTGATACAGGGCCCACTCACAACTAGCCCAGTGCAAAACAACAACAAAAAAGAACATTTGAATTATCCAAAGATTCAAAATGTATATTTTTTTAAACAAAATCGAATTTTTTTAAAAAATGAACTCCATGATTCAAAATAAAACACACAAGCTTTATTTTACGAGATACGTATTTTTTTCTTATTTGTATATATAATCAGTTAAATAATTTTACTCTGTATTTCAACAAGGGAAGGTCAGTGCATGAAATGAACAGTGGAAGGTGGGCAGCAATCTTTTTAGCTTTACTTCTACTCCTAGAATCCTGCAAAGGGAAAATGACATTCCCTCTCTTTTCTTGTCTTTAGAAACATCACTAAAGTAACCAACTATTTTTACATGAAGTACTGAAAGAAGTGGCATGAAAAATTTAAATTATCCAAAAAAAAAATTTTTTTTTCCTACCCAGTTATTTTAATGCTGATTTTTAGGGCCCATGCAAAAAGTTTATAAAAATATTCAAATTATAAAAGCTAAAACTTTAGAGGCTTGATTCTATTTCTTTAAAAGTTGCAAAGCTTTTCCAAATTAATCATTAATTTTAAAATACTTGTTTTTCATGAGTGAGCTTAATTCTTCTGAGAAATTTATTATATTTGGATGTTATCTGTTTATACATATACTGTATTTTCCTGTATATAATCTGCAGATTATGTGTTAAAAAACTTTCAAATTTCCTTGTGCGTATTATACGCCACCGCAGATAATATGATAAAAAACATTCTCTCCATCAGAAACGAGTACTTAAAGTTTTGAAATAAATAGCATTTATGTTTTATAAAATAAATAACAGATGGCGCTGAAAGATTTTTCGACTCGGCCGACGTATTTCAGCTACAATCAGTTTTGTCCAATTACGTTCAAAAACGAATTGGGTTCCTTGCAAAAATATTACAGTTGCTAGTCGCTGGCATCATTTCGCATTCTGTCTTGACCTGAGCTGTTTGGTCATGCAAATATTCAAGTTCATATATCGTCATGTTTGAAGCGGAAGCGTATAAATTACGCGGCTAATTTTGAAATAAACGTTATAGAAAAGGCTACGGAAGTAGGAAATCAATACACTGCAAGATTATTTAACGTTGACAAATCAAATATTCAATTATGGAGAGGAAAATAAAAAGGCTAATTTTGAAAAATGTGACCCAAAGCTTTTTAATTATGAACTCGATGAAACACATCCCAGAGAGAATGTTAAAAATGCCCTGAAGTCAACATTTGCAACTAATACGTGCAGGACTGACAAAGAAATTACAGTCTTTAGACTTCAGAATTTACAGATATTAAAATCGAATGTTTAGAAATTATGGTAACAATAAATGTCGATAAAAAAAATTTTACAAAAAAGTTTTTGTCTGTATAATTTATTACTTATAATTTTAATCATATTGTGTATTTTTTTTTATCTGACACTACATTATCGGCAGTATATATTTTGGATTATTCGCCGAAAAAATTGCCGCGGATTATCAAACGTTTTTTATTTTCCCACTCGAAAAAACGGCTTTGTAGATAATACGCCGCTGCGGATTATATACAGGAAAATACGGTACAATTTTTATTGTAAAATGTTGCAAAGCTTGAATTTTTTTATTGATATTAGAAATCTAATTGAAAATATTAAAAGTAAAGCAAAATCCCAAATTTGAGATACATTTTGGGAGGGGGGGATATTATTTTGCTTTGTGTTTTATTTTTAATTGTTGATAAGAAAATATTTATGTTTTCATATTGTTTATATTTTCATAAAAAGACCTTTTAATAAATTATTATTTCATTTTAATTGCAAAATTTTCCATTTTTCTCATATTTAACAATTTTGTATGTAATGTTTTATTTTAAAAAAATAACCTCGTTGTGTATCACAGCATAAAACACAAAGTTACAAAAGTTAATTTTTTGCAGTAATTATGCATTAGAAAAAGGCAATGAAATGGATTAAAATAACTAGATGAGGAAATATTTAGGTGTCTTATTGAGTGCTTCTTATTCTAGCAGTTGCAGAAGTAAAAACATATAATAATCAACCCAGTAGAGGATTCTTTTATAACTTAATTATCTAGCTAGAGAGGAATTCTGTACATATACATGTCTTTGTTCACATAGATAAGCAATTTAAATCTGAAATCTATCAAAGTCCCTGCTGAATACCTATTAACAATACTCAAATTACATTCTGCATGCTATAGCTTGAGTGTTATGTAACTACTAATTATAATATTGCTTTTCATAAAATATATTTTTGTTATTTTTCAAGAAATTAATTTTAGAATAAAAATTTTGTTTTTCAGTCTTAAACGTGAGATGTATAAAATAGCCAGACATGAGGTATATCTATTAAATCTTTCAAATTAATTAGTTTTTTTTTATTAAAGCTTTTAAATTTTTAAGTAATTCTTTATCTATTTATCACTTTTACTAAAAGTCTACATTTCTGTTTTTAGTGTAATATTGATTTGTCAATTGTGGCTCAAGCCTTTGTCTATTTTGAAAAACTTATTTTAAAGGTAATGTTTCTATGTTGTTATTTATTACTAAACTAGACTTGAATAAAAATCAATCAGATTTTTTTTCCCTTCTCAGATTCTAGTCAATAAACACAATAGGAAACATTGTGCTGGAGCTTGTCTTCTTTTATCAGCAAAATTAAATGATGTACGAGGATTGGATCTGAGCTTGTTACTGGAGGTTAACATTTTATGTTTTATATATGTGTGTATGTTTTAGTAATTTTGTTCTAAAATAATTTTAGAACAAAAAATTTACCGAGAGAAACTTTGATAACATTTAATGGTTATATTAAATAATATATTTTCTTATATTTATAAAAACCAACTTAATGTAGCTCCAGTATTATAATTTTGACAAAAATGTCTTATCATATCATTGGAAGCATATACATTCATCTACAGGACAAATTTATTTTTCTGTACTTGTTTATACCTTAATTATCATTGTCCTAAAAAGGCTGATTTTTACAAATGTGCCACCTGGTCGAAAAATTTAGAGTTGTCGTTTTTATCTCAAAAGCAGTATGAAATATATGAAAAAAGTCGATTACAAAGTTGTTTAGCATCATTGATTTAGTAAAACAAGACAACTTCCATAAAGTTATGTTAAAATATGAAGGTGTAAAAGGCATATATTTATTGGCCCAACATCTATGCAAGCACTAATGGTAGGGGTTGATCAGAGACGATGTGATTGATGTAACTTCATCATAAATCGCTTGAAAGTCTTGCCAACATTTCTTGATGACGTCATATAGATGGATTAGGTATGCTTTGTGTATAATACTGTGCACAATTAACAGAGCATCCATTTCTGGTTGCTGAATCATCTTTGATGTGCTCTCGAAGTTTGAAATCAACCTCGCTGATCGATAAATATGTTGCAAAATAAAAAAAAAAGACACTTTGACCCTGTACTTTATGAAGGTACATTAATGGGTATCCTAATACTTGTCATTACTAAAGGATGTATTATCCGATTTTTAATTTTGCTTTTGAATGGCCTTCACAATGTAGATACAACACAATGACACTCTGTCGTACTAGGGATCACATGTCGCACAGTATATTCGAGACACATTCCAGCAACAAGTCATCAGGTATGGTGGTTGTGTTGAATGACTTTCACGGTCACCTGACCTGAATCCATTGGACTTTTTTCTATGGGGATACATCAGGCAAAGAGTGTATGCAACCCCTTCAACATCAGTGCAGGAACTTCAAAACCATTTACGAATGCTTATGCCAGTGTGTCATGTGCCAAGTTGAAGAAAGTGCAGTGGGAAATGCAAATGTGTATTTTGTTTCAGAAGGATACCATTTTGAGCATGACAGATAGATGGGCCTCATTTCCAGAAAGTGTAGTTTTTTTCACAGCTATCAAACATGTAGGCTGTGTGCTTTTCATTTGTATCCTTATTTGTGCAAATTTTTTTTTTTTGTAATAAATCCAGGATGCTGAACATCTTGGTATTGACTTTTTTCACGCAGCTCATACTATTTTTGAGATAGGAATGCTAACTCCAAATTTATACATTAGGTGGTACTGTAAGCAGTTTTTTTGTGTAGTGCATGACAACTTTATTATACCTAGACCCCATTTTTATGACTACAGTTCTCATTATTCATAAATTATTGAGGTGACAACGAGACCAATTGTATATTATGACCAGAGAACCAATTTGTTTACTTCTAGTTTCATTTCTGTTAGATTAATAAATAATAAATTTATATTAAAATTAATAATTTTTAGATCTTACATTTTATTTCTAATAAGTACTTTTCCTTTATAGAAAATTGAAAGTGTTTTTCGCATTAATCGTAAGGATTTGATGTGCCTAGAATTTGGTGTCTTAGTAGCTCTTGAATTCTCTTTGCTCCTCAACACATCCGAGATTTTACCTCATTACCAAAGACTCTTGTATGAATCTTAAAATGATGAGTTTGAGCACTGAAGTGTACTTAAAATGTACTGTTTAAATTTTTATATCATTATATTAAAAGTGTAAAAAGTATTAATTTCTGTTATGTTTCAAGTATTAAATTATGCTATGATAAATAACTCTTTACAAAATGTTAATCAAAAGCACTTTAATTACTTGATCTGTGATATTGAATTATACATTTGTTATAAATATAATATATTTACTTCTTCCAATTATTGTTTTTTGTTATGTTTTGTTTTTGGATATCTTAAACCTTAAAGTATTTTATTAAAAATTATTAGTTTTATCCTAATTATAAAAGGTACTTAATGTATTATTTGTGTTTATTATGATATAAAACTATTTTACAAACTCTTTTTGCAACAATTATGCATTTTTTAAAATACTTTTTGAAGGATATTTTGAATACTTTCAATTGTGAAGTAGGGGTTAAATATTATCTTTGCTATTAAAAAAGAATAATAATAATAATTTAGTTACAGCAATAAAATGTAAAAGCATTTAACTTGTATGAGATTTATTATAACATTTGATATTTTATGCTTTTCTCTAAAGGAATCATTTACTAATCAGTAAGAATGAACATTTTCTTTTGATACAAAATTTTAAATTATTATCAGAAAATAAAATCACATATTTTTAATGGAAGTTAAGCAAGATTTTGTGGCAGTCAATGGGTCCGAGTCAATCTTGATTGTATGAGTAGCTTAACAGAAATTACAAAATAATTATTCACAGAATTTATTTTTTAAAAAGGTGATGTAATTTATCAAAAATGAAGTAGAAACAGTATTTGGACTTTCTTTTATAAGATTTTGTATGTAAATTAAATTTTATTTTCTGTACTAAAAAAAAACAAATATGTTTAACTTGTGTTTGTAACAATATGCTCTAAATATTATATTTGTAATTATCTAAATAAATTCTGTATTCGTAGAATTATTTTTAACAAATTATTCTTATCAGTCATTGAAAAAAAAAAACCCATTTATGTAATTTATTTCAGGAATTATAAATTTTAAACTCTCTGAATAGAAATGTGACAAATAAAACTTATGTATCAAGATAATTTATTAGTAATGTGTATCTGTTAAATATTTTATACTATTATATGAACTTCAAATAGGTAATTCATCTGTTTGGGGTTTTGTAAAAAGTATTATATTTACATTATATTAGAATGTACTTATATATATTTCTCTTTCTTTATAACCAATATTTTTTATATCAATTATAATTCTGAAGTATGTGATCCAATTCTGGAAAATTCAATTTTTAGACATTTTTTTTTTAAATTTCCAGTGGCGGATTACAAGACAACTGCAAACAAAATGAGAAACAGAGAATAATTTTTAGACATCAAATGTTTAAAATGCATTTCTTTTTGAAACCTGAAAAGGTTTATTTATTAAAGTATTAAGTCAATTTTTATTGATGTGATAATCAATTAATCCATTTTAATTTTTTCACATAGGATTAATTTATTTCTATTGCTTACTTTATAATGTAATTTCAGAAATTACTAATTTTTGTTTTTGATAAATGTAATTATTAAGCATTGATGGATTGCTTGTATGCATCATTAGTCGTTCTTTCATTTTTTTATTTGTAATTTTAAAATATAACAGAGTATATATAAAAATTCTTGGAATTGAGTTAAATCATTTAACTTAACTTGCATCCCCCCCCCCCTCCTTTGAGATAAAACTTATTCTTTCATATTGTTTCTTATTTTGAAACCAAATATTTTTTATAGTACTACTCATTATATGCTGTAAAATTAAATTATTGCATGATTTATTGTAATTTAAAGGAGTTATGATATTTTTTAATTAATTTTTTTTTTCAAATGATGTTCTTGCAAAAATCCTACAAGTATTTCTATTAAAATTGTACTTAATGTAAGTTATTTGATTTTAGTGTTTTAAAATTCTTATTTTATCGAAATATTGTAATCTACATTACAATTGTGTTCTGAGTCTATGTCATTTTGTTCTTAAATATGGATAGGAATGTATGTCTAAAATATTCTTTTAAGTAATAAAACTGATTTTGTTGCAAAATGAGTGAAATTAAAGTATTTTTTTCACTCATGTAATATCAAAAGAACCAGTGTGTAAAAAAAAAAAATTCTTACAATTAGTTTTTGAATGAAGATTTCTCAACCTAATGGAAGAATTTTCTTCATGATGTACATTAATTTAACAAAGACTCTTTTTGAATATTATTAACACTAGAAATCTTACTATCCTTTAAAACATCAGCTAAGTCAGTATTTGATACTAGTTGATATTAGGCAAAAAATTCAAATAAAATGTGCATTTTAATATTTTTAAAAAAATTTTCATATTTTGCAAAAAAAATAAGTACTTATGCTATTTACAATCAATATACTAATAACTGCTGCATGTTGTTCTTTATGAAACAAATTTTATTTGTCATGTTTTTGTGACCTTTTGCATCACATTTCTTATACTTGGATTTTCAGAAAGGATGATGAACTGGATTTATTATTATATTCTCTCAGTTCTTCATTTAATAGATAATGTTTAAATAAAAATACACCTTGATATTTTTTTTATTACACATTTAAAAGTAATTCTAGGATTTATAATGGTAGAATAAATATTATACAATGTATGAACTGGCCATCTTCTAGAGCGAGTTAATATTAACGTTGCATTGTTCAGCTACACAGCCATCTCCTTTAACCTGATTAAACTGAATATTATTGGTTTGCCATTTTGTCAGCAATATCTATGTTGCATTTTTCTCCATTATAAAAACTGATTGCTTCTGGTGTTTTTTCTGAATTATTTGCAATTGCTTGAATGCATAAAACTTGGGATTACCACATTCTTTTTCGTTTTATACCAGTAAATTGTGAGTATGAAGCCTGTGTCTGTTGAATATAGTCCCCCCCCCCCTACTTTATACAATTTAGAATTTTTCATCTGGCCCTATTCACTATATTAACTAAACTCCATTTTTCCTTTAGTTTCTCAACCAACTCAAGAGAAATACAAAAATTATTAATTGTGAGATTTCTTCTCATGTTTTGAAATGGTTGTCAATTTTAAGACCACTTACTCAGAAAGTCTTCTTTGGTACAGTTTCATTTTTTCCTAGGTAAGGAAATCCATTCAAAGTATATTCACTTTAAATCTGCTAATAATCAAAATTTTTGCCTTTTTCAGTTTTTAATACATTAAACTGAGTAAATGGACAAAGAGACTAAATAGGAATTAACTGTTTATTGATTATTACGTCTGGTTTTGCAATTTTCAACAAAATGTTTCCATATTTTTGAAATTATTGCAAGTTTTTTTTTTAATTATGAAGTACTGATTAGATATCAAATCTCAAAAATCTTGATATTTTAAAAATTTGATTCTGGACATGATTTTTGAGTAAAAAAAATTTATATCCCAAGTAGTAGACTATAAATCAAAGACATTTTGAGGTTCTTAGCTCCTACAATTCCACTAGCATACAAAATCAAAAAGTTTCTTTGAAAAAGAGCAAGCACCATTTTCTCGATAAGCTTTTGTGTGTTTGTGCTTTTTTTTTATTATGATTAATGGACCACTATTTTCTTTAACATATTTTGGATTGTTTATCTGTTACAATTCCAGAAAACCATTGTTTCTACTGTCATCACAAGCCTCAAATTCATTCCAATTTTCAGAGCCATCAATTTCAGTATCCTAATTGCTGAAGGAATAAAATTTTCATCATACATAATAGATCTGTGCATTCTGATTCAGTATCAGACAGTTCTCCCTGCAGCACAGTTATTTTTTCCTTGTGAAATCTCTGAATAAAATAGGTGTTGAGCTGAAAAGAAGTCCAAAGAACATTATATAGGGCTCCTACTCTTCAATATTCAAAACATAACAGGTCACACAGAAGAATGAAATTTGAAATTATTAAATGTGTCTAATAACACCAGACAAGACATTATTACAAATCTATCCACCATGTTTGATAAAAGCTAATTCCCTAATACTTTGTGTGAATTATTCCTACAATTTTTATAGAAGTAAAAAAATATAAAATAAATCCATCAAAATTAACTAATTTTAGAAAAGAATGTACATGCCTTGGTCTCAAAATAGCATTGTCCAGTGTTAAAAGATTGTTTGAATAACATGAAAGCAGTAAAGTGAATGTAATTTTTAATCTTTACAAAATGAGTACTTCACTTTTATAAGTATGCCACTTGAGGATTTAAAGTTTGGTTGGGCTTAACCTTTTCAGATATTCCATTCTTCTGCCAATTTATTAAATATAGGTTTTGTTTCCAGACTACTTGTGGTTTTCAAATTCATTGATGAAAGTATAAAAATTTAAAGCTTATATTTTTAAAAAAATTGCATACTGTAAATTGATAAAATTTATGAATTCCTACCAATTTTTAATAAGTAATTATAATCTTACCTTTATCTAATCTATCCAAGATTTTATTTAAATGTATGGAGTAAGAGTTCATTAACATACTAAAAGGCTATAGGTGACAAATCTCTTAAGTTTGAAGTCAAGCGATGAGGATGACACCCCACTCTCATAACTTCTAAATCAATGTAGGGACTTGATCGACACATGTATCAACACCTCTACATGATGTGTCTTCAGTCGCATCAAGGCTCAAACCTACAAATCAATAATGCAGTCCATGATAATTATACTATCGTTTTAAACTAATTGGCTGCAATTTATCTGAAAATTAACTAATTATTTAAGATACAGAAGTGATAAAGTTTTTGCTGAATTTGTATTATATTACACAAAATATGTTTCTACTAACTAAAAACAGATTTTCCAGTTGCAAAAAGGTTTTGAAATTTCATAAGACAAATGTTTATAAGATCATACACCATATTCCAATACTTTTGTATTCTATAGTAAGTATTCCATTTAAGTTTTTAAATGTTTCAAATTTAATATCTAATCAGGTATGCTTCTAATTTCTAAGTCTTCTTTAAAAAATGAATGCAAAATCATTAAGTCTGACAGGTGTATTGTCTAATAACATTATTGATGCATGAAAAATTGAATAAAAGTGTGTATGCGCCTCTTGTAGTAAAATGCAATAAATTTATTAATTATTGTATTCATATAAACAATGCCATTTTAAAATTATACTATTTGTAATTACTTTTTGGTACACTAAAATTTTCTTAGTTTTTAATTGTAAAATTTTTTGAAGAAAATTTTAAGCAGAGAATTTAAATTTTTTATAATTTAATTTCTCATGTCTTGGTCTATTTACTGTTCGAATGTATACTCATTCTATAAAGTTCTTATAAAAAATGTTCAGTTTAAATGTCCATAGTCTTGTATGTTATATGTTTAAAACAAGCATTTATTTTCGATGTAAATTGTTAAATATTTTACTCTCATTTACACTGCATATTTGGATTTAAATTTTCCTTTTCTAGTTCTATGTATCAATTTGTATGAAACTATGCATATACTTATGTAGTTATCAATGTTTGAATAAATAGTTTTGTTCTGAATTTTGTGTACCATTTCTGAAAAAAAGATATACAGAGTTATTAGGCAACTTAATTTTCAATTCTACATATTTTTTAACCCTTTCTTTTATAAGTCAATAAATAATTGACCAGCTTTTTAAAAAGGGTGATTTATTATAGTTTTTAGAACTTGCACTCATAAATATTTAATCAATTAATCATATTCCAAATCACTTTTTCTCTTTTGTTATCTGATAAGAAAATACATATAATTATGGTTGCCAGGAGCCTAGAATGAAAATTGTATAATTCGATTTTTATCTTTTTAAAAGAAGTTAAACATATCAAAAGTATATTTTATAGCAGTGAACTTGGATAAAATTAATAAATTCTTTTTCGTACTGTCACCTGCATGGTGCTCAAAGCTAAGACTAACAACAGGCGTAAAAATCTAGCCCTTAGCTGCAATGAATTTCATGAACCTTGATCTGATGTTACTGTCGATCAGGTGGCATAGATAACAACAACAGAAATTCTTTTTCCTGTTGCATTAAGAACATAATAAGCCATATTGGCAACTGTTTTTAAATTTGTTAAATTACAATGTCTTTAAGTTCTTTGTACAGTAAAAATTTTAAATTATGAAATGATATGTGTACTATCTATCAAAATATATTTTTTCATCTAAATAAAATCTTTCAGATAGTTAAATTCATAATGGAACGAGGCTTCATGAACTGTTTATTAGAATTTATAAAAAATACATTGTACTATTAATACATTGATTTTCAAGGTGATCCTATATTTCAAGATAAGATTATATATCAGTTTTTTTCCACAAGCTTTTATTTTTTCTGAAAGTTTAAACAAAGTAAATTATTCTTAAATTGATACATAAGCTTTTTATTACTTGAATTAACAATAAAATATTGTGCTAAAACTATAACATATGTAATTTAAACTTTATTTTAAATGAAAAGACTTTTCTAAAAGAATGACCTTTTAATTTTTCTATGTGCTTAAAAAAATGTGTAGCAGCATGTCTCGGGCATTTTAATAGTAAAACTCAAAATACAAAATATATGATTGAACAAAACAGAATATACAAATTCAATTTCAAAAGCTGCTCAAAACATCTAAATCTCAATAATAGAACATGTAGACTATAAAACATCTTACATATCACACACACATTAAGTTTAGTATTCAATTATGACTAAAATTATCAACTATTCTCTGAGCAATTTTTCAGTCTTATTATAGGCTGCCTTTTGTACAATAAAGGGGTTTATCAGAGACTTCGTAAATTGTTTTAAAAAAAAATCCCTAATTTTTTTTAAAAGGGCAGAAAAAAAAGCTGCAAATATGTCAAACTACATAAAAAAAAACAATGTACATCAACTCAGGAGAAATAAAATTATTTAAACTATATCTTACATAAATATAATCTGCTAAAATATGTTTCAATGCAGACTGTGGTTCAAAAAATAAAAAATAAATTTTAAGAAAAATAGAAAACATCAATCTTATCTCACCACCAAGTAAAAAACAAAGTGTAAAAATGTAAATTAAAAAATTTATAAAACAAAAAATAAGGAAAAGGCACTATGTTTATGGACATACCCCAAACTAAATAAATATTACAACAAAATTTTAGCATTTAAAATAATTTTTGACAACACTTATATATAGAATATATATAGATTTCTATAGATTTATATAAGTATATATTATTTTGTTATACATTCAATCATAGAGGCAAATTTAACAATTTCAGTTACTGTCAACATTTTCTATACAATCTCTCCCACAAAAAGGATACTTTAGAGAGCTCTTTTCTTGACCATCAATTTCAATTCAATTATATAGGCACAGGTGAGACTAAAGATTCTAAATATTCCCAATCTCATACCGTTAGCCATTTTCTTACAAATCAAGTTTTGAAACTAAAAATACACACCACACAAGAAATGGCAAAACTGATGGATAGTTATCAATATGATGCAGATGAACACTTCAGAGAGTTTGAATACACCATCTTATATAAAATGGAATAGTAAAAGTAAATGCATAAGTTAAATTCCGTTAGCACATCTTAAGTTTTATTAATATTACATGTGAATGGGATAAAATAAGAATTCAAACTCTTTCTCAAATCAGCTGCATCAGAGCTATTAACTATAATTCTAGAAATATTTCGTCTTCATGTCATATCAATTCCATTCAAAATTCTTTTACTGTTAAAAATCAACATCCATTTGATTTCACTAACAGTTTACACTTTTAGCTAGCAAAAGCAGGAAATCACCAAGGTGCAGATACATTATGAATAAAAGGTATAATAGCCCTAAAATTTTTTATCTTAAGCCCTTAAATTATTCTGTAACTATACATATTCGGACAAAGGAGGAAATATTAGGTGGGTCATATACGTAGTTAAAGCAGCACAGCAGTGAAATATGAAGCCATACACATTTAATGAATAAAAATGAGCAAACTATAAAAAGTTACAATGATTATACATTCAAAATGCCAAAATAGATGAGTGAAAGAAAAATAAAACACAAAAATACCAAAAGCTGCCTCGCCAATAGAGGAGTGAAAGTATGAACATTGCATTAAGGTCACAACTGACAAAAATACACACAGTAACTTTATAGTAAAATTGATTGCAGTCCAAAATTTGATTTTCTTTTTTCCTCCTTCCAACTGATTTTCACAGACAGGAAAATAGATTGTACTGGGGGAACTGTACCATAAATGAGTGGAAAACACTCAGAGGAATGATTTCACTAAAACTAATGACCAAGAAGGCATATATAGGAGCATAAAATGTAGTGTTTTTTCTGTTACCACATTTAATTTGCATTTATATAATATAGTTTTTGATAAGGCAGTCCATTTTGATGTGGAAATGCAGCAACCTGTCTCACCAAGCTCTTTTCCCAGGCACTGAATACCATGCTTTACAAATTTTCAAAATTGAATTAAAAAGATAGAAAGAAGAAAAATTAACAAAACGTTCCCACACCTCTTTGCTGCTTGAAAATGAGATCATATTAACAAAAGGCCTTTTTTTTTCTAGATAAAATTAAAATTTTCAAAACTAAATCTTAAGCTCAGTTCAACAAAATCAAAAGATTTTTATAAGTTTAAAAAAGTCTAAAAAGATTGCAAAATAAAGAGTTAAATACCAATCGTAAAGTAAAAACTCATTGTACAATGCATACTAAATATGCCTTCAACAAATTAAAAATCATCCAATATCGTTTCAAATGCTCATTCATAAAAGCTATAGCAAGCAAGCAAATCTTCAATCCTTTTACTAATTATCTTCAATCAATTAACTTTCAAAACTATATCAAATAATCATGAGGTAAATGTAACAGTTTGTAACATCAGTTTATACGTAATTTGAACACCTAGATTTAACTTTTTTATATATAGAAAATTAGCCAGCACAGTTCAAAAAATTTACATGAGCAGTAGCTAAAACTTTCATCAAGGCTTGAGTTTGGATTGTTCCCTTCAGTAGTTTCTTGTCTTTAAATATATGGCCTCTTCAGATACAAAAGGATTGGCAGTTTTGGTTGCTTGTTTTATGGACTTGCATTCCAGGCCAAAGCCCAGATATAATTTTTTTCCCGACACTGTCCATGTCACTCTGGAGACAAAGGAAAAGTCTATATACAAAAGGAAATGACACACAAATATATCCCCAATCACAGTAAGCCATTTTGCGTCACAAATTACATCCAACTCAATCTGTTTATGAGAACTTTCGATGAGTAGAGTATGCTCTGCAACTCCAATATGTAGCAAAGCAGCTGTCATTGCGACAATTGTGCATAGCAATCTAGAAAAGAGAAACAATATTCTACAGATTTTTTTAAAATTAAAAGCATCAAAATATGACCAATACAATAATTTTACAACTGCATAATACAAAATTCCTTCTAAATATTAAAAACGACGCAAGATGAAAAAATGCGCATATTGCTTCATAAAAAAAAAATATTTAATAATATTTTGCTTAATAGCAAATGAATTGGAGGGGGGGATTAGTTTCATTAATCCCTTGCTGATTAAAAATTATGTAATCGTTTTTCACATAGGTGTATATATGCAGTGTATTGGGGAGTGGCACAAATAAGCAAATGTTTCTTTGCAACACACAGTCAAGGTCATTTTATTGCATTCCACAGCCTTCAAAAATTTTACTGATAACAGCACAAAGAAAAGTATCATATTCTGGAAAGACATATATATACACATGCCAGCAGCAGTGAAAGGGTTAATACTATAAAAATATTCGCATAGTAAATCTAAATTTCTGTTTGAAAATTGCAAAAGATATTTAAATAATTTTATTATTTATGGTTCTGAAATAAAGACAAACAGAACACTAATTCTGATCCAGAAAAGGACAGGCTACATAGCCTTAAAAATCCCTCTAAAATAAACAGTTGGTAAGTCACACTTCAGCCCCATTTCAAGACAGAATACAGAAACTATACAATATATTTTTTACAAGAAACATATGGAATTTGAGATACATATCACATCTAATCCATAGGTTTCTAAAATTAATTGAGTAAAATATCTGCAGAAAGTTAGCAAAGAAAATACCCCCCCCCCAACAGTTTTCGGTGAAAATAAATTTACATTTGCATAATATATAAATATATAAGTAAGAAATTAAACATGATTAGTTGCAGTCATATGGATAATTATAGGTTTATCTTCTGAAATTTATTTTTATATTATGCTCTATGCTTTATAATATATTAACCAGCAAATCACTTAATTATAAGGATTAATCAAAAGTTAATTTTTAAAAGTATTGTATTTTTAACAATCTTTCTACAGCTACACATTGGGCTATAAGCTACATCTAATAATATAAACTACAATCTAAAGACATAGATGACACAGAGTGAGTGCTTCACTTTACAACTTGCACATGAGCTTGTTTTATTTTACATGATACTCTTTAGAGAAAATGAGCATCAAAATTGTAATCCTTTTTCACCAAGTTGCTGCTGTACGACTAAAAATATTGCAAATACTCTCATCCTCAGAATTTAAATACAATTTAAAATAGTTTTCCCCCACAAGATTCAATCGGGTTACAATTAATATAAAATAAAGATTTTTTAAAGTTATTGTTTGAGGAATCTTACCTAAAAATCATTGAGAGCTGGACTGTTGTTGAATTTCTATCTTTTCTACAGTCATGTCAGGATTCATCATGGTAGCTTCTTGAATAGCCTCTGCAAGAGCTCGGTCATGATCTATAGGATCTCCATCACTTTGTATTGTGATTTTCTGTTCTACTCTAGTCTCAACAACTCCATCACGTTCCATTTTATACTAAAAAAAGGATTAATTCAACATCAACTTATTTATTTGATGACACATAAATATAAAAATTTAATTTCTCTATAAATACTGAAGAGCAAGAAAGTACAAAACTCCACGAGTATTTCCAATTTCTAATTATCATACCAATCATGCTCAAAAGACAAAAGATATAAAATCATAATTTTTCTATTTTTGAAAATTAGATTGAAATGTTATTGTCCCCCATTCCAATGTTTTATCATATGTACAGCAAAGCTTTTGATTAAAAAAAATTGACTTACATCATTTACAGCTGAAAAACATAATTATACTATATCAATAATTTTATGAACCATAAAATACAGCATGATCAATGAAGATTCTCAAAAAAAAAAAAACTTTCAATTAAAGCATTTTCAAAATACTAAATTTTTACATTCAACACACAAGAATTGAAAAAAAAATTACCAAACAATATATATTATTATCATTTTCTTTTAACATTCAAAGTGAAACATGGTAATCACAAAAGAAAACTTATATATCAACAGAAATGCAACTTTCAGATAAATTTTAGATTCTTTTAGTAATTGAAAATTCAAACTTGACTTAATATGCCTCAGTTATATATTTCATCATACATATGTGTGTGTTTGGGAAGGTAATTAATTGTTTGCTACTTTGCCAACAGACAGCTGTATGAGTTGAGCTAGATATAAGCCATTCAATTTAATTAATAAACAGAAAAATAACCAGACCCCAATTTAATGAATCCAATAGGAATGAATATTTTGTTTGTTAATTCGGGGTTATTCATTATATCGGGGTTCAAACAAGATACAAATTTTTTGTACTTACTTTTTGGAAATTCTAAAAGCAAAAAATACCCATGGTTAGAAATTACCCCTGTCATTAAATACATTATAATCATTAAAATTTGGAATAAGTTAATACAAACTAGTAAAAAAAACTTTGCAGCCGCTGAAACCATTAATTCGGGGTTTATTATTCCTTATATAGGGTTTTTTTGCCTTCATTTTAATTGAGGAAAGAGAAAAATTTATTACAATGTGTTAATTAAATCGAGGTCCGACTGTATATGAAACAGTGAAACTTAAAAAATGAAATAATAAAATTGTTAAAAACATATATATTGAAAAGATTATTAATTTTTGAAATGAATGTAATAATTTTATATCTAGGCATTTATAATTTACTATTCTGTATTTGGTGTTAATTAAACTGTATTACTGTAATAAAGTTAAGTTTTTGAAAAACTTAGTTGTCTTCAATAGAATATTCATCTTGCTTCAGATTCTGTGCACGATTCTTGTTTAACACCATTTTTCTCTAATAACTGTTAACACTGACTATTTTTAGTTTTCATTATTAAAGATCTTATGGTTATGAAATATACCACTGAGCAAGAGGGAGACTGCAAGACATTTTCCAAGAAAATGAAAATAAGATAAAGTCTCTTGTTACAGGATTGGAATTGAGTGAAATGATGCCTAGCATTTTACAAAAGATGAGATTACTTGGTGATTTTGATAAATTCTATGAATGCTATGGCCAGAAAAATGCCAGATACAGTGAAGAATATTGTCAATGTGAGTGAGGAGTCTTGTGAAAAACTTACAGTGATAGCATATAAGATTATGGAGGTGACACCGAGGACTCCAGAATTAGAGTAGGAGCCAACTAAAATGGACCAACTCATCTGAAAAGTATCTTCATTATCAAACCAGATAGCCAGCATGAGAGTACAACAGCATTTAGGAAGCCCTCAATGATATCAGAAGCAAATCTAGACAGTGTTACAATCCGCAAAGAAAATTTTGCAACTTTCCTATTATGGATTAGATAAAAAATGTCTCAGACAAGTGCTTACAATCATGTAGTTGGAACATGTTGGGAAACTTTGCCCAGCAGCAAATTCCACAACAAGTTTTACTGCCGAAAAGTCTGGCTGTAGATCTCATCTATTTGTTAAAGACCAAAAGAGGGATGCCAGTTTCTAATGGACAGTGGAGAAGATGTTTCCATAGTTTCTACACACAAAAACAAGTAGAATGTTTCCAAATATAAATTACATGCTGTAAGAGTACTGAGATACCCACTTATCACAAAGATATTAATCCTGGATTGAGGCTTAAGGTAAGGCATTTGTTACAGCTAAAGTTAGTAAAAGCATAACAGGAACAGATTTCCTAAGTAAATTTCGACTACAAATAGATCTATACAACAAGAAATTGATAGAGTTTCAAACCTCTCTATAAAGGGAAGATTCACTACAATTAAAGGATAACTATGTTTAAGCACTGTAAATAGGCATCATGACTTTACAAAATCTAATTTAATAGAGTACTATCAAGCAATGGGGTAAAGCATCACATCATAACTACAGGCCGACCAGCTGTTTCCAGGGCACAACAACTAGGTCTGGATAAGCTACATATCGACAAAGAGGAATTCCAGTTAATGCTACAGAATGACATCATTTGATTGCTAAATTTCAATGGACCCTTACACCTTGTTAACAAAAAGGATAAATGCTCAGACAGTTCCAGATCATAAATTCAAGGATTTTTACCTTATTTTGAAAGACAAAACTATCTTTTTAAAAACAGACCATCTTTTTGCATATAAAATCCAAATTGTATTGGGGGAATAAAGCCAAAACTGCCACAACCCCTTTTGGAGTACATGAGTTCAATGTCTTTGAACTTAGAAATACACCTTTCACTAATTAATACTTCATAACGGAAATACAACACGGATAGGACTTTGCTTTTCCATACTTGGATGATGTGCTTATTGCATTATCTTCAGAAGAGAGCACAAAAAGTTCTTAACTTTGGTGTTTGATAAATTTCAGCACAGAGGACAATGAATTAAAGCACCTAATGAATGATGGAATATCCCCAAGTAGAAATTTTGGATACCTTTTCACTGCAGGAGGTTCGCAACCAATCCTTAAAAAAGTTGTAGTCACAAGAAATTACAAATTATAAGCTACCATCCATGAGCTTTGTACATTCCTGGACATGGTAAATCTATGATATATGTGAAAAACACAAGCACCTCTTTATGCCATACCAAAAGGAGTGAAGAAAAGAGATCATGAAAAATCCTATTGACTGAAGAGGTATCACACAGTTTGAAAAATACAAGTTAGATTTCGCTGAAATTGTCTTTTCGTTTCATCCAAAATCTGGACTGCCACTATCCTCATATTCAGATGCACCAGACTTAAAAAATAAGAACTGGAGGATAATAATGTTCTATTAAAAAAGCTGAATGATATACAGAAAGTGTAGTATCTATGATAGAGAATTATTGGTAATACATCTTTCTGTGAAGCCTTTTAGACATCTCTTTGAAGGCAATGAGTTTACCATCTACAAAGATTACAAACCTCCAGAGCAAGGGTGTCAAACACAAAGGCTGACTTGGGCCAAACAAAAAAGGTTTACCTAGAGGTGGGCCGCAAAAAAAAATCAATATTCATAGAAATATAGGTTTATTTTAAATAATACATTAGAATATAAACATATATTTAAAAAAACAAGGAAAATTTAATGTTTACATTCTGGCATTTGACATCTCTTCCCTGCTACTATCTTTCCTATTTCAGAAGAAATTTTGATATTTTATTATATATTATTGTGTGTCAATGTATTGACTGGGTCACAAAAATGCTCACTGTGGGCTGCGAATTTGACACCTCTGCTCTAGAGAAATAAATCAATAATCAACCTCACAGCAACTACACCAACTTCAGCATATTTCAGAACTCTCAACAAATATTCAACATATACTTGATACAGATAATAGCATTAAAGATGCTTTATCCAGAATTGAAACAGTTGCAACAATCGACTACGATGCTATAGCAAATAAACATGACCAAGGTGCAAGTATTGCACCATTAAATGATGGACAACTCTGCAATAAAGTTTAAGCCTTGTATGTTGCAATCAAGAAAAACCTTTTGGTGTGATATTTTCTCACTCAACAAAAGGCAACAGATATTCTGACAAGTTCATGTTTTTTCACACCCTGAAATTAGAACTATTAAGCCGATGGCAGAAAAATATATCTGGCTCGATATGAAGAATGAAGAGAATGGCAAGGACATTGTCAAAAGTGCAGAGTACAGGCGTACTAAATTAAGAGAACATCAAGAACCTGATGCAAGATTTAGTGTGGTACTTATTGATTTAACTGGCTCATTATTACCATCAGAAGGTACGACCTGCATCAACCAAGTTTTTGTGCTGGATGGAAGCAGTTTCGTTGACTGATTTTACAGCAGAGATAGTTGGCAAAGCCTTTAATGAGAATTGAGTTTGCAAGTTTTGAGTGCTTGTGAAAATGATAACAGATCAAGGAAGGCAGTTTGAGGTTCAGAAGTTTGGCTATTACATGTGGGGTTAAAGTAGCTCACAAAACTTCTTACCATCCTTGGTGAAATTGGATCTGAAAAAGTGCAATTAAAGCTCAGATACCAATCATTCTACAGGTTAAATGATTTAAGGTTCAAACTGTCATGATAACTATAACTGTGTATGTGAACTGAACTGAACTATTGTAACTGTATATGATTGCTTGTGTTGTTGCTGTTGTGAGATGACGTGGTCACCTCATGCATAATAAAATATTTAACCAAGAACTGTTTGATCGCTTCAAATGCAACTGTTCTGAAGAACATTCTGAACTTAACAAACGTAACATGGTGACAGGAGTGGAAGGGTAGATCGGATTGAAAAGATATCCATGTGCGTTATGGAAGCCTTCTGACCCCCTGCTCCTCTGCAATTTTTGCTAGGAAATGTGAAAGAAAAATTGTGAAAATGGAGGCAAGAACTGGAGAATTACCTGCCTGCAACAGAAAAAGATGATCGAACAGATAAAATTAAAATTGCAATCCTGTTGAACTTTTTGGGCAGTGAAGGACTTGAAATATACAACTCTCAAGTTAGAATCGAAAGCGAATTTTTCGGAGGTTCTTCAAAAATTTGAAGAATACTGCTCACCACGACAGAATGTTGTGTATGAACGTTATAAATTTTTTTCATGTGTTCAACTGGAGGGCCAAACCATTGAGACATATGTCACTCAGCTAAAGACTCTAGCATCTACGTGCGAGTTTGCAAACCAAGAAAATGGATTGATTCGTGACCGCATCGTCATGGGAATCAAAGACAGTGGGTTACAAGAACGACTCCTGCGAGAAAATAACCTCAGTGTTGAAAAAGCGATTGAAATCGTCCGGGCAGTTGAAGCGAGCCGGGAACAAATCAGAAATATGAAGAACGATACAGCCACAATAAACTTCCATGAAGGAGAATCAGAACAAGCCTAAAACCCAATACAACTGCAAGAAGTGTGGACGAAAACACAAGCCTCGAGAGTGTCCTGCATTCGGGAAAATTTGTGCCAAGTGCAAGAAGAAAAACCATTTTGCTGCTAAATGTTTCCAGAATACAAAGAACATTCATGAAATGAACGTTCCTGAAAATGAACTGGTTTATATTGATTCTGTGAATGAAAATTAAACTAAATGTGCGATGAAAAATAGTACAGACTCTAATGTTAAGAATGTAGAAATGGTAAGTGAAACTTGGTATAAAAGTGTTTCATTAGATGTAAATAATAAGTGTTTTGATGTCAATTTTAAACTGGATACTGGAGCTGAAGTAAATATTTTGCAACTGTATATTTTGAGTATGTTAAAAGTTAATCCAAAACTTAGTAAAACTAATATATCTCTAACTACATATGGTAATTTTAATTTAAAGCCAAATGGTTCCCTTATAATTAATTGCTCTACTGATAAACTCAAAAATTTTCCTTTGCCTTTCTATGTAGCAAAAGTAAAATCCAAACCAATATTAGGGTTAAGAGGTTGTAAGGAATTAAAACTTATTGAAAGAATTGATGCTATTAAATGTAGTATAAGTAAAAATGAGTTAATTAAGCAATATAAAGATGTATTTACTGGGGTTGGGGAATTTCCAAATGAACTATATCACATTACTTTAAAAGATAATGCTGTACCAGTAATTCACCCACCAAGACGTGTCCCTCTGGCTTTGCAGCCAAAATTAAAAAGTACTTTAGATAGATTAGAAAAAGAAGGAATAGTGTCAAAAGTTAATAAGCCAACTGATTGGGTGCAAAGTTTAGTCATTGTAGAAAAACCCAATGGAAATTTAAGATTATGTTTAGACCCTAGAGATCTTAACAAAGTTATTAAAAGAGAACATTATCAAATTCCTTGTACAGATGATATTATTAGTAGATTAGAGGGCAAGAAAATATTTTCAGTTGTAGATTTGAAAGATGGTTTTTGGCATGTACCTTTAGATGAAGTTAACTCTGAAATTTGTACATTTAATACACCTTTTGGAAGGTACAAATTCAACAAAATGCCATTTGGTATAGTTTCTGCACCTGAGGTATTTCAGAAAAGAAATCAAAAGCTTTTTGGAGATATTGAGGGAGTAGAGATTTATTTTGATGACATCATTATTGCAGGATGTGATGAGGATTCACATGATGCAATTATGTCTAGAGTTCTTGAAAGAGCCAAATTGTTAAATATAAAGTTTAATCCAGATAAACTACAATATAGGGTGTCTGAGGTAAAATATGTAGGTCAAATTATATCTCAATCAGGTATAAAACCTGATTCAGATCACATAAAAGCAATTGTTGAGATGCCAACACCAAAATCAAAAACTGAAGTTAGGAGATTATTGGGCATGATGAATTTTCTTTCAAAATTTATACCCAATGTATCTAAAGTTACTGCTCCATTAAGAGAAATCATTCATGAAAATGTAGAATTTAATTGGGGAAAAGAACAAGAATTGCCCTTTGTAAACATTAAAGAATTGTTAGCTAAAGCTCCAATTTTAAAAGTTTTTAGGGTTAATGATGAAATAGTAATACAATGTGATAGTTCAAAAGATGGGCTAGGATCCTGTTTAATCCAAAAAAGTCAAACAGTATCATTTGTCTCATGCAGTTTAACAAACAGTGAGGAAAATTATGCACAGATTGAGAAAGAATTATTGGCAATTGTTTTCTCATTTGAGAAATACCATAGTTTTGTATATGGACATAAAGTTGTTGTACAAAGAGACCATAAGCCCTTAATGGCAATTGTTAAGAAACCTGTGCATAAAATATCTTCTAGAATGCAAAGAATGATTTTAAAATTATTAAAATATGATTTTGAAATAAATTATGTACCAGGTAATCAAATGTTTCTCGCTGATACTTTATCACGAGTATTTCCTGTTAGTGAAACTGTAAGGGATGATCCTGAAATGCTAAATATTGTGGATACTATTTCAAAACATTTACCCATGAGTGAAAAGAGACGAGTACAATTTAAAAAAGAAACTGAATTAGATCCAGAATTACAAATAGTTGTTAAATATATCAAAGAGGGTTGGCCTAAATCTTACAAAAATGTAGACAATAGTGTAAAAACATATTATAAAATTAAAAATAACATCTATATTCAAGGGTTGTTATTTAGCAATGAAAAGCTAATTGTACCTTATAGTTTGAGAAAAGATATGCTACGACTAATTCATGAAGCTCACTTTGGGATAGAAGAAATGTAAGAAAAGAGCTAGAGAAATAATGTATTAGCCAGGGATGAACTCTGACATAGAAACATTAGTATCACAATGTGTAATATGTGAAAAATTTAAAAAAGCTAATAGTTAAGAGCCATTAAAACCTCATACAGTTCCCTATAGACCCTTTGAAAAGATAGGAGTAGATATAATGGATTTGGGTATTACAAGTTATCTAGTTGTAATAGACTATAATTCAAAATGGATTGAAATTGCTGAACTTGTAAATAAGAGTGCAGATGAGGTAATAATTAAACTTAAAACAATTTTCTCTAGATTTGGTGTTCCAAATATTGTAGTGTCAGATAATATACCATTTAATAGTTATATTTATAAAAAGTTTGCAAATGATTGGGATTTTAATTATGCATTCATTATATATAGAGTCCCCATTACTCCCCAAGTAATGGAATGGCTGAAAAAGCAGTAGGAATTTCTAAAAGCATTATGAAAAAGGCAAGGGAAAATAGACAAGATTATTTAGTAGGTTTAATGGAGTATAGAAACACCCCAATATCAGGTCTTGACCTATCTCCAGCTCAAATGATGTTTAATCGTAGATTAAAAACAAAAATACCAATCTCGAATAAATTGTTAAATGCTGAATTATTTAATAACATTTGAGAAAAGTTAATAAAAAGGCAAAACGTTCAAAAGATACATTATGATAAAACTGCTCATCCATTACCAGAAATTGAGCCAGAAGATAATGTCAGAGAATACTAAATTTTAAAAACAAAACTTGGAAACCGGCTAAAATAGTTTCAAAGCATAAATAACATCCTAGGTCATATTTTGTTAAAAATCAGTCTGGAAATAGTTTAAGACGTAACAGAAAACATATAAGAACATCAAACACACCCTTTAATATAGAAACAGATCCCAATGACATAAGTACTTTCGATTCTGATTCAGAAGTAATTGTAAATCCTCAAAATATACAGAACTGTAACGAGTCAGATTGTAATGTCCAAAGAAGAAGTAACCGTGTTTGTAAACCACCATCTTATTTGAATGACTATGTTATGTGATTAATAACTTAAAGGGGGGATGTCATGATAACTGTAACTGTGTATGTGAACTGAACTATTGTAACTGTATATGATTGCTTGTGTTGTTGTTGTTGTGAGATGACGTGGTCACCTCATGCACAATAAAATATTTAACCAAGAACTGTTTGATTGCTTCGAATGCAAATGTTCTGAAGAACATTCTGAACTTAACAAACGTAACACAAACATCATAGTCAGAAGATTTTTTTGATGTACCTACTACTAAAATGATCCTATATGAGAAATCTTTGTACACTCAATTGCAGACTTTTTTGGGGGAGTTGAAACCAGTTAAATCTTTACTTCAAAGAAATCAAAAGAATTTTGTTCATATGAAGATTTAAAACTCTGCTCTAAAGTATTTGTGAAAGTAGATTGAGTGAATAAAGCACTTGAGCCACCATTTGGGACCACTCTCCCATTTAAAGTACCTGGGAGAAGCAAGAAATAATTCACAATGCTAGTAAAAGGCAAATATTTGTAAATATAACAGTTGACAGACTGAAACCAGTTGATTTGTTAGTGACAGACTGGGTACCCAACAAACCAAGTCTTTGCAAGCAATCATGAAAATTCAGTAGCTAAAACTGCTCAGTTTTCATCTGATAATGAGATCTCTATCACAGTATACGGTAGGGAGATAAAATTCAACCATTTAGTATCTTGAAAAATAGCAACATAGAATGCTAAATCAGGTAAAAATAAGAAACAATAGGACGTTAACATACAGTAATTGTACTGTTTAATAGTTTAATTTAAAAAAGGGAGTAATCTTATGATATTTTGTGAGATAAAAAAAGAAACGTTTTTTAAAAAAATCAAATTAACAAACATTTATCCAACACTTACAGTAATAGTTTCAACTGTCTTGGTTTTGCTTGAAACTGTTGAAGAACTGACAATTTCTCCATCTTCAGATAAAGGCAGAATGACTCCTTCCGATTCAAACTGTGGAGGAGGGGGCACAGGATAATTGACTTTCCTAGTCTCTGTAGCAACCAGAGGGACAGAAGTCGTACTGTGCTGAGCATTGGTAAGAGTGCTGGGATCATATTTGATTGCTTCAGTCTTGACAATAGCAGACTACAACAGAAAAAGAAATGTCCATGAAATTTTATTTGTTTCACTTGAAATAGAGAAACATTCTGTAAAAAATAAATTTCAATTAAAAACAAGTTATAATAAACAAAGGTATAATTAAAATATATTGTATCTTATTCAAAAAACGATACTTTGAAAATACATTAAAAAATCAATTAGAAAATTTTTTAATGAAAATCAAACAAACTTTCTAGAAATTTGCCCCTACCCTCTCTTTTTGAAACTAATACAAATTGTTTAATTGTCAATCAACTTATTTCTGTATCATAGTATCAACAGCAAATGATGATTAATATCATGGTGCATGGCTGTTGAGACCAAACATGATGGCAGAAACAACTGTAGATCGATAATACGGCCAAATGTTCATATTGCTAACAATTTGGAAAAGTAGTCATCAATCCATGGTCTCTATAACCAACAAGAATCATAAATTTACTCCACAAGTTTACCTTGATTGCAGGTACAAAATAATACCGATAAATTCTATTCTCTAAAATTACAAAAAAAAATATTAAGTCTTGATTTTTGATTAACAACACATTTGAACCATACAATTAACTGCTAATAATAAGCCATACAACATTAAACCATGGTCAATGATAAAGAAGATATCTATGACTTTAAGATTCAATAATAAATAACATACTAATCTCATTATTTTTAATGTACTCTAAGAATGAAGCGGCCGCGGTGGCCGAGTGGTCTAGGCATCGGATCATGGCTAGCATGTCACGAGTTCGATCCTAGTACCACTAAAGACCCGCCGTGTAGGGGCGCAATGCATGTTAAATCTGTCAAGAGCTCAAAAGTCCTCCTGTTGGTGTGGTGTGGTAGTTAGGAGAGGGGGGTGCCAGCTCAGGTGTCGTCCACGTCACTTGACCATGGTTCAAAATTACGCGGACCGTCGCCAAAAGCCCTCGTGTTGCTAATCAGTGCGACGTTCATATTCTCTCACTCACTCTAAGAATGAAAGGAAAACAAAGGTTTCAACCCCTCCCTTCCCAAGCAGTGAAGAGTACAATTCTCTTAAAATTTACATTTAATTATCTTCATACCATATCACAAAATATTCATTATTTTATAATATACCTGGACATCTTCTAGTGTGCCCGTCATAACTCTTGAGCTTTTGGTGACTTGCTGAGTAACTGTCTTTTCTTGGTTCATACTGGTTTTTGAAGTTTTAGTAGAGGTAACACCTTTGTCAGGTGATGTTGTAACTTCAGTACCAGATATGTGTTTGCTAGTTGAAGTTGTCATGGAACTAGCAGCAGTTGTAGAAGATTCAGTTACTAAGGTTGGTCCCTTCCATGGTTCAGCCTAGTAATTTATTTTAATATAAATTAAAAATGGAAAAAATAAAATGTAAAATATTTAACTTCAATTATATAAAGAAATGCAAAAAAGTACCATTTATCATGGAATGCATGCCTGATTTTAAATAATAATACATTTAAAATTTGAGAAATAATTAAACAGTTTTAAAAAAGTAAACTGACCAACTTTCATAGTTCAATTACTATATATTCAATGGAAGATACCTCTAAATCTAGACTATGTCATTAAATTTTTATATGTAGTTTATCTTAAATAATATTGTTGACAATATACAATAAACTCTCCAGATGAATCTATTTTACTTCAAGGGATGGTTAAGAGTGGGGATATGCTTTTTTAACTGAATTTTACTCATATTTTTTTTCTTAATTTTTTATATTGAGCATATCACATCAGATTTGACACTATTATTTGCTAAGTTTTTATGCTTTTTTTAAATAAAAGGACTTGTCTGAATTGTTGGCATATCCTAAACAGAAGCAATTATAAAGTGAGAAACTGAATACAACAAAATTATCCTTGTCTATTTTAAAAAATACAACTGGATTATAATGTTATGATCATACATTTGATGATTAAATTTAAATCATGTGATTTAAGATAACTTTTAAATGTGTTCAATAGTATAGGTACGGAGCATTTTTAGAAATAACCTTTGTATGAAGTACAAGGAACAGACCAAAACTAAGGGATCCCATCAAAGAGATTATCAAAGGCATGAGAAGGTAGCCCATATAATTTGTACCTAGATCTAAAGTATAATACATTGATTTTTACCATATTTTGGATGGATGAGTTAGTAGCTGACTAACAGATGCCAATATGTGGTAGTATCTTTAGAGCTGTCAGATGTCCTACTGAAGCTGATTAAATCAGCAATAATATATACACCAGAAGAAACCAGCTCAGAATATAAATGTGTTATATTAATTAATATCTATTACAATATTGATTTTTTAAAAATTAAATTCAAGTTTTATTTTTTATTAAAACAAAGAAAAAATAACTATTAATTTGGATGGCAATATTGATTTCACATTCATTTTAACAGAGAAAAAATTTTGTGTATCAAAGGAATTTTAATAGAATTTAAAACTTTATCTGCATTGTAAAAAGACCTATTTTGATTTAAAACACAAATTTCAAAATCAATAAGTAAAACTTTTCTTTAGAAAATAGGAAAACATTGAATATAAAAAAGGAGTGAGTCTATGTAGGAGAGGATTTAAAGAATCTTTTTTCCTTCCAAATTCTTAATTTAATGCCTAGGTCGTTCTTTCAAATTTCATACTACACAAAGCTCACGTTTTTTCAAAAAGTAAAATAAAAACATAATTTTAAATTTAACAAAAATTTGCTACTGCAAATATCTACAGCAAATTAAAAATAATTTTCAAAATTAAAGTGTTCATTTTCTACTGCCTATTTTTCATAATTAACGATTCATATAATGAGAGGGAAGGAAGCATAATTTTTTTTTCTAAATCAGCATGCATAAAAAAACTGTTAAGAGAATTTTTAAAAGGGGGTAAAAATTTTTCATAATACTGAAAAAAATATAGATATATCAACCTCTTTTTGCTTTTGTGGTTGCTTGCCTTCATCTTGAACTCCAGGACGTTGCTTACTGCGTGGGCTTGAATAAGGAGAATTGTCAAGTTCTAGAACAGCAGTTTCTGAGCTAAAAGAAACATCCTTTGAGCTTTCAGTAGGAAAAGCCTCAACATTACCTCTTATAGAACGATTTGGTGTTGAAGTCACTATTCCACCAGTTCCACCTATATTTTCATTGTCTGAAATATTTCCATACTCCTTTAACATTTCTTCTGATGAGCTGCTTGAAGAGGAATCTGAACTATCATGATCTTTTCTTGGTTTTTTCTTCACAATTTTTGACAATGAAATTTTTGATTTCTTTGCTTTGGGTTCTTTTTGTAAGCTTTCTTTGCTTTTATTTTTGTCTTTATCTTTATGTTCTGCAGTATCTTCTTTGTTTTTACTTTCATCAGCAATTTCTTCAACAGGAGCAGGTGCTGCTGCTTCAGTGTCTTTTTCTTCAGATTTGTTATCTTTTTCTGGGGTTGCTACTTTACCCTTTTTATCTAATTTGCTATCAGACTTCTTTTTCAATTTCTCTTGCTTTTCTTTCTCTCGTTTTTCCTTGGCTTCCTTCTCTTTTAATTTTTTCTCCTCTTTTGCTTTTCTTTTTGCTTCTTCTTTCTCTTCTTTTTCTTTCTGTTTTCGCTTAGCTTCTTCCTCTTTAGCCTCTTTTTCTTTTTGCTTCTTCTCAGAATCTTTCTTTTTTGCTTCTTCTTTCTTCTTTTTGTTTTCAGCATCAGTGTCTGCAACCTTAGGTTTACTTTTTTTGCTGAAAGAAAGCTTCAACTTATTTTCTTTCTCAGCTTGATCTTTGACAGCCTTTTCTTCTTCATCGGAAGCAATATTCTTCTCACTCACTTCTTCTTTCTTAGGTGTTTCTTTTACATTTTCTACAACAATCTCATCTACCTGTAAATCAGTTTCAATAGCAGAATTTCTTTTACTGGGAGTACTCTCAGTTGAAGCTTTGCCAGACTTATTTGATTTTTCTTTTTCTTTCTTTTCTTTCTCCTCCTTTTCCTTTTCTTTCTTTTTATTCTTTTCTTTTTCTTCTTTCCTCTTGTCCTTTTTCTTTTCTTCTTGTTTTTTATTCTTATCTTTTTCTACAGTTTTCTTGAACATAGAGAGACCCAATTTCTGTTTTTGCTCAGTTTTTGGTAAAATTTCTAAATTTTCCTTATTCTTAATCATTTCTTCCTCTTTAGAATCATCCCACTTAAGAGACTCATCAATTGTCGTATCATTCCACTCAGAAGAAACATCTTGAATTCTATTATCTTCAGTAAGAACTTGAGGAGTTAAAATAACTTCACTTTGCGAAGTATCATTTTCTACCTCAGGTGGTGAATAAGTAAAAGCAAGACCTTTAGCCCGCTTACTTCCAGGCGATGTTTCCAGTTTCGACATTTCAGCAGGTGTAGGTGAAACATTACCTGTTTTCTGACCTTCATATGAAAACCCATGCTCAGCAGGGCTAAATGGTGTTTTCTGTTCATTGGCATTTACTTCATAAATATATTCTTTTGTATATGGAGTCGGTTTTCCTGTGAACAGAGATGTTGGTCTTTGGGCCTCTTCTCGTCCTGTACGATCTCGAGTAACAACTTGTTCTTCAGGTTTCATTTCGGAAGGAACAGTTTTAGCTGTTGGAGATGCCGGAGCTTGTTTAGTGGTCTGAAAATCACACATCAAACAAAAATTCGGGATCATGCAAGAGGGATGATGTTTTCATAACCAGATGGGTCAATGGGTACATTGTCATGCAAAGGAAGAAAAAAAGAATTCAAATTAGAACCAAAATCAATTAATTATAGCAAAAAAAAATAAAAGAACCCCTTTATATCAAAACCAAATAATAAACATGCTTTTTACTAAACCTAATTTAAATAAAATAAACTGAATATTTAACATGCTATAATCGTGAGATATAATGAATGTCATAATCACAAGCTTAAAGATAAAAATAATAATAATAAAGCATCTATGCTAACTAAAAATACCCGAGTTGATAGTGAAAACTTCACTGAACTCAACTTAAGAATACAGAATCATGCTATTCATGTTTTCCTAATACACACAATATAAAATAAAAGCAGTAAGACCTTATAGAAATCTTTTCAATACAAATATTTATAAAAAAAACACGTTGAAAAAAAAGTTATATTTGTAATAATTTTTTTTTTTTGTTGAGAAAACAACTTTAATGACTATAATTATGAACTAGCCAATCTAATTATAATTACCCATAATTTTTACATACCTTGAAATTTCCCATTAATTGTTTTTAATAAATAACCAGAAGAGAAAAATTTTGAATTTTAAAAACTTTACCTCTTCTGTCCCTCGTTTATATGGTTCTTGAGACAAAGTTTTTATCTCGGGCTTCTCGGGAACTTCTGGAGGTATAGGAGATTTTCCTCTTGCTTTTGGTAAATCAACAGGTAGCATGACAGCAACACCTCCAATTGGTTTCTGTACAAACAATATAATTAAAAAATTTTAATTCATAATATATCATTCAATTTCTATACCTTATTCCTTTTAGGACACCTACCAGGTTAATACATGCAAGCATAAGGCAAAGGCTGTTATATACATCATGGATTTCCTAACAGGTAATTAATTATCTTTGAATTATTACAATAGGCCAATATATTTTCCCCCTAAATTTTTCATTAGTAAGCCTCATTTTGTTTGTTTGTTTAATAAGAAAAATTCCATTTCCATACTAAAATCATTAAAGAAAATATCTGCATTTAACATAAGATTACTGCCATCTTTCACTCTTTACACAACACAGAATTAATTCTCATAAAAATCCATAATATTAAAAAACATCACTGTTTATTAAGTACTTTTAAACATCATTGCTTAACTAATGAATGAGTGAATTGCATCAAAAAAATTAAACATACTTTTGAAAGTATCAATTGTAGTTAAAATATACTTACCCCCCCCCCTTCCCCAAATTTTAATGAAATATGTATATTCAAAAAATGTCACAAACAAAAAGCACGAAATCTCAGATAAAAATACTAAGATAACCAATTATTTCCAAACACATATTTTCTAAATTTCGAGCACCAAGATAATTTTAAAGTTAAAATTTTATCATTCAATTTCCAAGTTTAAAAAACATCCACCAAACCTCCAATCAAAGAGCGAGTGATGCTTAAAATATTTTTAGTATACAATTGAGAACTACTTGTTTTCACTATTTATGTGCAACATCATAACAGCATGCTCCCACAAAATTGTATAGGAAAAGTTAAAAATTATACATGGATTATCTACAGTTGGAGGTTTAATAAGTTGAAATACAACTAAAAACTTAAGAGATAAATTTACATTAGACCCTCCCCCCATAAAAATTTAATAAATAACCAGCAACATACCTTGCTTTCTTTCTTCTTTTCTACTTCAGCTTCTTTTAATTTTTCAGCCCTGGACACCTCTTCAGGAGTAGTGGTCACTGAAGTTGACTGCTCATTGACCTTCTCATCACTAGGATATCCTCTGCTGGGTGGACCTGAAAGAGTGTGGCGCTTGCTTTCGTCTGGTCTTTGTGTTGGAGAGGGGCGCTCTCTAGAGTAGCCTGGGGCTGGGAAGGGACATCACACACAATTTTCAAAGAGGGAAAGACAAGGGAAAAAAGCAAGCAATGCATAAACATGCACGGTTAGAAGTGCAAGGATCACTACAACAAAAAGCTAATATAAATCTGCTAGAAATTCAAGCACCTTTTCAATGGGAAATGTTAGATAACCAAATCTGCCCATAATGTAGAGTAGCTTAAAAAGGTTTCTCTCATAATTCAGTTTGATCAGGCATAATTATTAATTATATGCAATCAGGCAAGTGAAAAAATATAATTCCTTTAGAAATATTGATTTATACCCATTATTAAAAAGCATTTTATTAAACAGAAAATTAAAAAGAATCAATTAGTTAATTTGATTTCATGTTTTAACACATGAAATGAAATGCTCCTAGATAATTTTTTACCTAAACAGTAATTCTATGCTTACAATAATTTATTATAATGGTAAAAAAGCAAATACAGCCTTTTTATGCAGAATTTTTAATTTCTAGATATTGAATTCAATTTTTGTAGCAATACATTTAGATTACGTCATTTGGAATAAGTTTCAAAAATCAAAATCAAAAACAATTTACAAAAAACAGAATGGTAGCTCCAGCTAGACATTTTAGAAAGAAGATATTTTTTAAAAAATATTTAGATACCATTATGTAAAAAAAAAAACCAAAGATTTATTATTATATGCCACATTGCAGACAACATCTTGTATAAGTTTAACATATCTTTACATGTATGAAAAATCATAACATTAAAATTTTTTAAATAGTATTTGAAATTAAAACATCACTACTTGGATCATAATTTCTCACATTAAAAAGTTTTCTTTTTTATATCAAATATTAAATTCTCCTTTTATTAATTATTGGCATTTCTTTTTATAACTGAAAGCAATACTAAAAATGCAAAACAGAAAAAGATATCATTCCAACAAAAACTTTTAAAAAGCAGATCTCAAAAATAGCAATATTGAACAACAAAATAGCATGCTATTATGGAGATGCATGTTTAAATTCAAAAATTCTAAATCGAAAGCAAGTCCTTCAAAGTATTTTTTTCTGTATTAAGTAAAATATTTCCAACAATCAGGAATAACACATGTTTATTAATGTTTAAGTGAGATACACTGAAACTTAGCTTTGTTTTATATCCTATGAAAACCTAAGCATAAATTTTAAATGATTAAGAAGGAAAAGTTTAAATATTTAAAAATTCCAATTTGATACAATGAAAAAATAAAATACAAAAGCATAAATTTGAACTTGAATAACGAAAAATCCAAGTTTCAATAAAAAAAAAACATATACAGGCAATACAAGGAAAGGATGCACTATCTGTTTCACTGCTCTTGCACATACAAGCAAATTTGGGCCGCAATAAAGCAACAGAAAAGTTATTGGCTAAAGTTAATAACAATGGACAAGTTACTGCCACTCTAAAGAGAGGGGAATGACAATTTCATACTGATACAAAAATATTCATAAATAATAAAAATTGCATATCCTAGACAGTGAAGGGTTAACTACAGACCATGGACCAGATGCAACTCCTCCCCTAACAGGTTTTGCTTGCCTGCCTCAGATTTTAAAACAATATAAAATTCACAAATTCAGTTTTATAAATAAATTTCATTAATTTTATCCGTTTTATAAGTAAAAAATTTCCATGAAATTTTGATTTCTTTTTGCAAATGAAAAATAAAATTGAAAATATTTTTAAAAAACAAGTTAAAAAAAGAATCTGTTCAAATATACATAAAATAATTAAATCAATGTAATTGTTTACCAACTACATTGAAAATTATACCATTTTAAATCTTTATTGCATTTTAAAATAAATTATACAAGCCCCCCCCCCCTCTTTTTGGTCCACTCCATAAAGTTTGCCCTTCACTGTCACAGAAGATAAATTTATTATCATTAGGAAGAAGAAAAATGATTTTTTAAAAATTAGAATCCATCATTTTCAGAATCAAAAGACTTGAAATGCAAATGTAGTTATACAAAACAATGCTAATTTAATTTCGTTCATTTTCTGTTCTTTTAGCTAAAAAAATGCTGAAATTTTCATTTAACAGCATATTCTAATTAATATGATTTCGGATTTTTCTTGTATAAAAAACTTGACAGTATTAATTTTACATAAGGAAACTATTCTGTTTTACCTTGAAATTTGAATAATTAACTAATCATTATTATGCTCCCTAAATTTTTATACACAAAATATATATATAAATAATCTTGTAATTACCACGTTAAAGGCTAAAAGTTTTTTTTTAAACTAATCAATTACCATTGTTTTAACATTGAATAAGATTCAACAAAGAAAAAAAAACTATTTTGAGCCAGGAAACAACAAATACTTTAAAGAGGTTACAGTATGCTTCCTTGACAAACAAGGACTTTAAGTTTCTTTAAAAGCATGTGAAATCATTTTAAAATTTTAAATGTTACTAAAAAATAAAACTGAAGTTATAAATAAATCTATATATTTTATTTACAAGTGATTTCTACAAAAGCGATATAATTCTGGAGCATTTTTGTACTCTACAATTATTTCAATCTCTATTGGAATAACTATATCATTTTAACTGCCTAAAATATGAATAATAAACTTGTTGCAGTTCATTCCATTGCAAAATTCTGTACAATGCTCAGTATCTCAGATCTCTAGAAGCTCATATCATAAATAGTAAACCACATACCACCATCCATACTGCGGGTGAATCGTTTATTGCTTAAAGTTCTTTCAAAGTGTGGTGGAGGACGATCAATCATTGCACTCGCTTGTCTTGTTTGATACTGAGTTCTTCCTGAGTAACGAAATTTGGATCCAAATCGAGGCAAAAAGAGCTTTGGTTTTGGAGGAGCTTCTGGCGACATCAACCTAAACAGAATTTTCAATAAAATTAGAACAGTTAAATAAAAATAAATTATAAACAAAAGAATATTTCTTGATTGTAATAACATTTATTTTAACAAAGAATCAAAACATAAAATCACTAATTCTTCACATCAGGTTTAACAAAATTAATATGCTACAAATAGATAATGCTTAGACTTTTAGTAGTCCCCATACTATGGATTTTTATCTTTAAAAATCAGCATTAATATAAAGGAGTAATACATAAGAGATGTCTGATTAATACACATAATAAATCTTATATTAACAGAATTAATCCAAAAATACACAGAAGAAATCTAATGTGATCTAGAGAATAAAACAAGCCATAGAGTGTAGAATAATTTTATTTAATCGAACTGATAGAAAAAATCTACCAGCTGGAAATCTTATCCAAAGACCTGAAGAAGCAAGGATTTCCTGGGAAAATAATAAAAGGTAGACTGTCTTTGGAAGATAATGCAGGTGCTGGAATCTACTCTGAACTTTTTGCATTCTATGCACTCCCTGAGGAAAATGCATAACCCTTCAATGGAGAGGTACAGGCAATCAGTATCATCACACAACAATTAATTATAAAAGAAAAAGATTTCGAAAAGCTGTCTCTGTTATTCAAATAATAGCTTCCTTCATGATTCCAAATCAAAAAGAATTGAGGACTGCAGGAAGAACTTTTAAAGAACTGAAAGAGAGTGGAAAGAGGAAGTAGAACTACAATGGGTCCTGGTCCATATTGGAATTCATAGGAATGAAGTGGCGGACCCAAACCAGCCAAAAAAAGAGCAAAATAATACAAACACCAAACAACGAAATACCTTTCATTTCAGCATCAAGAATTATAAAGAGAAAAATGGATTCTCAATATGAAAGGAGAAAACTAAGAGAAATTGAAAAAGAAAGGAAAAATGCAATTTCTCATGTCTCTACATCACCAAGAACAAGTGTTGCTTATTTAAACATGCCCTGAGAAACGATTGTCCTCCCAATTATCTTTTCAGAGTTGGTATTCTCGAAAATCCAAACTGCTCTATTTGTGGAGAGGACCTAATCTTGAATGTACAGCATTCACTACTGCATCCTACACTATCAAGTAACTGTATATATGGCAGGTATAAAAATCCAGGTTCATTTATTGTTCTGTTGTTTTGATCACATAAGTCTTAACAATTAAGACTGCCTGTGTTCCCCCCCCCAGCCCCCCCAAATTATTATGAATAATTATTTATTAATTACAAGAATACATTTAAACACTTAAAAATACAATATTTCTTTTATCACTTTACTTCAATTATATATTAATTTTGAAGATATTCCTAAGCACCTAGTTTTTTTGTGATATATATCAAAGAAATGCAACATTTTCCCCCCAATAGCTGATTTCATAATCCCCTGCCTGTCTTAGCCACAAAAACACAAGCAGGATCAGATTAAATAAATTTACAACTTAAGAGGATATGGCACTTAGATAACATTTTTAGCAATATTTATCACTGGACTGTTTGGTTAATTCTAAATAACACATTTATAATTACCTTTCAGCAATACATGTAAGAATTTACAACTCTCCCTCTTTCTCTCAAGAGTCCTTAATTCAATAGATCAATCACTTGTTGCAGTTGTGCATTAGTGACAATCAAATTGCTCAATTTAATCATATTAATGAAAAGGTTAAAAATTCCTTCAAAAAGCAAACCAAAAATAATAATGATAAATTATCGATTTAAAATAATTTGATAGATTGTTCAAAGCACAAACTAAATTTTCTTTAATATTAGTTAGAAAGAAAAAAACATTTTAAAAGAAACAGGGTTTTTTTTTAAAATCTTTGAATATCAAAACTATGTTCAAATTTTGATGTTATAGGTTTCCTCTTTATTGAGTTACCAATTGAATGCATTATTTAAAAAAATATTCATATATTTCAAATATGCAAAACCTCAAATATTACCAAAAGAATAAAACTGTTTTTTTGGATGTGGAAACTTGTATATTAACTTGAAATTCTTTCCAAGAATGCATAATAAAAATTTGTATTTAAGCAAAACAAGATTGAAAGTATCATTATTTCTAGTATAAAATTTATTCCTAGTGCCACTTTTTTTAAAGAACTTTTTCCAAGGTATCAAGATAGTTTCTTTAAGACTAAACAATTATTATTTTATAAAAAATGAAAATACATATAATATATTAATTATTAGAACTAGAGATTGCTATACTTAGCAAAATTTTATATTTCATATTGTACATTTACCTGAAAAATGTATGATGTTCAACACAAACCTTCCATAACCGCTTTGCTGCCTTATGGTTGTGCAATTTAAATCCAATTGTACTTTCAAATTGATCGAACTGCAACAAAAATAAAAAAATTAATATCTCCTAAGTACTTAACTTATAACTACACTAACATTTTTACAACTAACTGCTATTAAAAGATTTATCACAAAACAATTTTTTTTAAAAAATATAACAGTTTAACAATATTACAACTGTAAAATTTACAAATTTCCTTCGATTTATCAAACTCTAGTATTATAAAAAACTGAAGTTTTTAGATGTGTCTACCTTTGAAATCATTTGAACATTGAATCATTTGTCTCTAAAACAAATATTAAACCTACAGAACTTAATAAGAGCATAATAGTGAAATGTTATCAATATGAGACAAAAATTATAACAGATACTAAGTCTACTAACTTCACAAAATTCCCCATACAAAAACATAATATATGTTACAAAGTTAATTACAATTTTGTAAAGGTTCAAAAGTTGGCAAAAGCTATATTAATGTTCAAAATATATTTCAACAAAGATATTGAGAAGTATATGAAATAATTTGACAAATAAGAATGTTTATAATTAATAGGGAAAAAAATCAGTATGAGAATATATATGCTCCTTTTAAATAATATGTAAGCATTTGCTAAAAATGATCTTAACCAGCATTTTATTCAACTGTATCTTTAGATGAATGAAATGGTTCATTACGCCAAATAAAAAAAAAGACAATAACTTTTATATCTATTTATTAAAATGCTGTATTTTTAAATTAAATATTTCCATATACATATTTTACAGCATCTAAATTATACTATACAGATTTTTATTATTTTTATTTTGCAAATTAAAATTCATTCACCTACTACATTACAAAAAGAAAATGACAACAGATTATAAAAAATACTTGTATAAAACAGTAACTGCACAACAATATTCTATTTATAACCCATTAATTACAATATATAACAGAACAGTTGAAGCTAGAAATTAAAACCTCAAGTATGCACAAGTCACTTTTTTGCTGTTGTCTTCAGCAAATATAAAATAAAGTAAATATAAAATTTTCCCCTACCTCACCAGGACGTATCTTTATGTAAAAATTATTCCTTTTATAAGAAATTTTTAAAATTTTTGGCCAAGCAAATCTATTGATACGTAGTCTATCTCGGTAAACTAAAAGACCAGATGCACAAACTCCCAGCATAATATCAATTCCTTCCGAATCTTTTGCTTGATGTAAGTCAACTCCATACATTGCTAGCTTTTTTGCATTTTCTAAAAAATGGAGTTCAGCTTCAGCTGGTGTTTGGCCTCTATTAAAAACAATATTAAGACAAAGCTTCAGAAAATGTATACAATAGAATAAAAACAAGTCAATTAAAAATCTTTGATTGGAAAAACTTTACAATGTTAATTACTTATGTTGCTTATGTAGCTCCACAACTTTTTCTTCAAGTTCAGGAGTTTGATTGGGAGCAAATCGGAATTCAGACAAATAATTATTTCCATGTTCATCAGGATCATAATCACCTAGTTCTGACTGTACTAAGTAAGATCCCAGAAGTGCAAGAGTAACAAACGAACATGGAAGTCTGAAGGGAAATAAAAAGGGTATTAAATAAAAATAAATACAAAGATACATGCATGAAAACTTGTAATCAAAATAACAATATAAACAAAAGCATATTAATAACAATTTTATTCATAACATAGTTAATCGTGTATCTAGCAACAGCCCAGAGTAAAATAGGCATTTTTGTACTCTTTCAAACTATCATAAATCTGTTTTGTACAGTAATTTTTATAAAAAATTCAGTAGATTCAAAGGATTTTTCTCCTTTGCAGTCACTGCTGATATAATTAATTCCATGCAATGTAAATGATAAGAAATAAAATTAAAAAGTTTGCTCCTTTTTACATTATTAATATGCATAAAAAATACAAATATTTTTGAACATATATATACTCTCTCTCTTATTTACATTTCCAAATTAAAAAATATGCACAATAAACCGAAATTCTATATTTTTCACATTTAAATAAATAATAAATGTTTACATAAATTATTCAAATTAAGCTACAGATCCTTTACATTTTTTTATAGAAATGAATTTTTATTTAATAAAAAGTGAATGCTCAACCAAAATCAAATCCATGCTCTAATAATCATAAAATAAAATAAAAATTTAAGAAAACAGAAATGAAATATATAAATATTATTAAAAAATTAATGAGTTTTTAACTACCTGATTTTCAGCAAATTAATATGTAACAGTCATTTACACAAAATTGCACGGTGGATCTGATTGTGATTTTCTGGTCAAAAAATTATATTATAATATTAGAACAATACTTTAGTCATAAATCAATACTTATTAAATTGAAATATTTTCTAAATCACATCCTCAATTCCCAAAATTTGGAAAACATATTAAGGATGTGTAACCAATTGTGGGTATGTGAATTTAATATTGCTAACAGCATAAAACATAAAAAATTAGGACTTAAATGATACACTGGTACTTACTGGATAATAGTAACAAAATTTTTTATTATAACTAATGATGGAATAAGCTTTAAGTGGTATAGTGAAGGCCCAGTAGGATTTTAAATCCATCCAACAAAATTCTCCCCTTCCTAAAAAGCTATCAATCTCGTGATATCTTTTTAAAAAAACAAAAAAATTCCCTGATTTTTCAGCACTAATCAAGGAAAAGAATCGAAAATTATGATAACTTTCATGAACACTGAGCATGTCAAAAGTGTCTCATCTGATGTACATTTCAGAAACTAATTGCTACATTGTATGTTTAAAGCTATATCCCTTTCCTATTAAACAACAGCCAGATGGCACTACTAGTTCTTTTGGAAGAAAATTTCTATTTTTTCTCAAAAGATAGTTCCAATAAGATTGCCTACGTAATGTGTTCTAAAATGAAAGTTTTATGTATGTTATGTGTTCTCTTGTGTTGTGGAATTTAGAGATCTCTCTCATTAATGTTGTCCCTATATATATACACCACTGTCTTATTATTTTACATAAAATAATTAGCCATGGAGGATCACAAAATATTAAAATAAACTTAATACAGTTCCTGGTTCACATGAATCTGAAATTAAAAACTCAGATCCATGAAAGAAGTTCAAGAATCAGATTGCAATTATTAGGAACATGTTTAAAAGACTCTTATATCATGATAAATATAATTTTTATGGAATTTGTTTACCTTTTATTGTAAATTAACATGGGTAAAAAGCACGTTAGTGGTACTTTTATTTTAAATCACATGATAGAATTTATCAGAAGAGAGAGTACTCATGAATAAAAAGTACAATAAAGCAATACAAAAGAGCTGACCAGATGAAACCAGATTAAAATACAAGAAAATTAATAATATTCATAATATATATATACTCACTTCCCACAAAGGATATCATTTCTTATTTGTAGGCACAGCTGATACCTAATAAAAAACATAGTATACAAAATTAAGAACCTACAAATAGAATGTTCATTTTTCAATTCTATACAAATACAAAACAAATCACTCAATAAGATTATCTATTAACTAACCTGGTAATATCTTCCTGAAGTTGAGCGGGATCCGGAGGATAAAATTTTACTTCAAAACTGAAAACCCAAGGTGCATCTAAAAAAAATTATTTTAAAAAATCATCGCTGTGCAAACCATACAATGTCATATCTGCCAACCTTAGAAAATGACAAAGCATAAAATAATGTATGGAGATTTCAAGGATAATTTAAAAACAGCGAAGCATAAACAACATTTCAAGCAAATTCTTAAAATAACACATGAAAATTACTTAGAGAAAGCTACTTTTGTATTGACTTGATTTATAAAAGCTTGTATACTAAGGTAAATTTAAAAGCATGCATATAGTTGCATAGAAGAAAGTAATGACTTTACAATAAAGATGCTTTAATAAAAATAAAAAAAGCAGTGTTACAATACAACTTTTAGATTATATTTATAAAAAAATATTACATATACAGAAGTTAACTAATTTTTAAACAGTTGGTATCAAGACTACAACCAAGCAATAAACATCACAAGTACAGTAGACAGACAGTAGAATATATCAACAAGTATATCGCCACTTTTAAACGTTAAGATACAACACATTTTTCTGAAAATGTGTAAATAACATGCACAACAACCCACACTCAGTAAGGTTTTTTTCTCCTTTAAATAGGCAAAAGCTTCCCTTACATTACAGCAGAATTATCTGTTAAATTAAACTAAATGTTCAAAAGGTATCACATTTTTTTAAAAAAATTCCATAATGAATGTGTCAATTTTTTTCCTTAGTGGAATTCCTAATCTAACTTGGAATTGCAAAAGAGTCACTTAGATTAAGACATTTTGCAAGATCAAAGTAAGTAACCACAATGGGATAAAATTTTTATTTCGTATTATTTCCCCCATTAGATAATGTAAAAAGACCTTGTTTCGTGTATTAAATCACAATCCTTTTGGACTTAAAGTTAATTTACTGATCACAGCAGATATTTTGGTCCTTTCATATTCATACAGCTTTAGGCAATATAGGATTTTGGAAATACTTTGAAAACCAGCACAGTCAGCTGAAATCAAAGATAAAGTATGTTCTACAACAAAAAATATAAACAATACTTGAGCTCGTATAATATTTGAATGAACATCATTCTTAAAAAACAATCCAATTTTAAAGCTTTCAAATGATAAGCAATATCATCAGCCACCATGACAAATGCATATGTCAGTTTCCCTTTTGTAATGTGGCGATACAAACAAATTCCTTTTCATAACATTCTTAACACATTTGAAAGTATATTTTGCCTTTGCTAGACCATGGAAATCAGAACAAACAAAAAAACAAACAAATTGCCCAGCCATCTGAAGCCAAAAGAATACTAGTATGACCAAAGAACGATATGAGTTAAGTTCAAGATATTACTACGAAAGGAAGGGAAGAAAAATACAAATACTTTGCATATTGGAGCCATGTCTATGAATCAGGAACCAATAGCTAATGAAATACAATAAACAGAAAGAAAAACTTTAAGATTTTTAAAAAAACTAATGGAAACAAATTCTACAGTTTTTGTCTACTTATTTTCTGGTTACCGTATTTTCCTGGTATATAATCCACGGATTATGTGTTAAAAAACTTTCAAATTTCCGTGTGCGTATTATACGCCGCCGCAGATAATATGATAAAAAACATTCTCCATCAGAAACGAGTACTTAAAGTTTTGAAATAAATAGCATTTATGTTTTATAAAATAAATAACAGATGGCGCTGAAAGATTTTTCGACTCGGCCGACGTATTTCAGCTACAATCAGTTTTGTCCAATTACGTTCAAAAACGAATTCGGTTAATTGCAAAAATATTACAGTTGCTAGTCGCTGGCATCATTTCGCATTCTGTCTTGACCTGAGCTGTTTGGTCATGCAAACATTCAAGTTCATATATTGTCATGTTTGAAGCGGAAGCGTATAAATTACGCGGCTAATTTTGAAGTAAACGTTATAGAAAAGGCTACCGAAGTAGGAAATCAATACACTGCAAGATTATTTAACATTGACGAATCAAATATTCACAATTATGGAGAGGAAAATAAAAAGGCTAATTTTGAAAAATGTGACCCAAAGCTTTTTTAATTATGGACTCTATGAAACACATCCCAGAGAGAATGTTAAAAATGCCCTGAAGTCCACATCTGCAACTAATACGTGCAGGACTGACAAAGAAATTACAGCCTTTAGACTTCAGAATTTACAGATATTAAAATCGAATGTTTAGAAATTATGGTAACAATAAATGTCGATAAAAAAAATTTTACAAAAAAGTTTTTGTCTGTATAATTTATTACTTATAATTCTAATCATATCGACACTACATTATCGGCAGTATATATTTTGGATTGTTCGCCGAAAAAATTGCCGCAGATTATGCAACGTTTTTTATTTTCGCACTCGAAAAAAAGGGCTTCGCGGATAATACAACGTTGCAGATTATATACAGGGAAATACGGTACTGTGATTATAAAATAATAAATAACAGCTGTGTGGGGGAGAATGTAATTGGCAGATGATGAAAACTTTGCAAAAAAGTGTAAAAAAAATTATTAAAGCATAAAAGTGTAATGAAAGATCAAAGAGTAGATTTTATGTGTTCAATGTAAAAAAAAAAGTAGGTAGTTTGCGATTCCAAACAAAACAATGAATTATATCACATTAGATATTTTTTTAATAAGAGAGTAGCAATATAAATTTTATTCTAATTTAACAAGTGTATAAAGTCTCTTGAGAATGAAATTTTACTATGATCAAATTAAAACAGCTACTTTTGAAAAAGGCAATTAATTCTCTTGATTTCACAAAAACTAACATGATAGTAGAGATATCTCAAAACACCTTAACTATAGATATGCACACAAAAAAATTTGCACTTACTTTTCATTTGTTTGCAGATCCTTTTGTCAAAATTCACCCAGTTCTAGAAAACAAATAAAAAGTTTTTAATATTTGACAGATTGAAATATTATACATAAAATTAAAGGCTTAAAGGCTAAAATCTACTACTTACCCTAGCATCTTCATGATCACGATACGTCAGTCCAAAATAATCTTTTTCCATAATATTCAAAATTTCACATATTTTATCAAACAGTTCGCCACCTTTAGCTCGTCTCTAAAATAAACAACAAAAGTTTCTTTTAACAACATTTCCAATATCAACAAAAAATATAGTTATCCAAATGTAATTCATTTCAGAACTGAAAATTAAAATTATTGTTTACTTTAGGCAACCTATCAAATATTTTATATCAAATGCCTTTTTTAAATTTCTACTATTAATTCACTCTCTTTCTATATATATATATATCTTGTTCAAATTTTCAATTGTTAGTAAAACACTTTCTATTCCTTCAATCAAGTTCAAATACATTTTTTAAAACTTGTAATGGATGACACTTGATGTTACAGTTTTTCAAGTATTAATTCATTAATTAAATTAAAAAATGATTAAATAGTAACAAACAAAAACAACAGTCCAACAACATATATAGAAAGGAAAATCGTTCCTTCTTGTGTTGGACTTCTAATTCAAAGGTTATGGGTTTGAATCTTGCCTGGGATGGTTTAAATTTCTGACACTGATTTCTTTTTTACTATACTATTTTATGAGAATAATTAAATTTAATTAATGAATAAATAGTAACAAACAAAAAAAATAATCAAACACCATATATAGAAAGGAAAATTGCAAGGGAAATCGCTTCCTATTTTGTCACTTAATATTGTGATTCCGTCCTATGCATATACATATTTATATTAATTTTAACTATTCAATAAAAAGTAACAAAAATAAAAATTTTCTTTGTTGACCTAAGTAGGAATTTACTAAAAAAATTTTTTTTTATATTACTTGTTTGGATTATATTGATGCAATAGGGTTTTTTTTTAGATATCAACGAATAAATAAAAAGTAAAGATTATAATACTGCATTCATCATATTCAGGACAAAGTTGAATTCATTTTCAAAAAGCACTGAAGATTATATAATGTTTAACAATATTAAATTTTCTGTTATTTAAAGTATAAAAATTTATAAGTAGATTTTCAATTCTGCTTTTTTTTGCTGTAAAAATATTTTTAAATTTAAACATTTACATTTTATTATGCAAATTTATTTAAATGCATACATGACAAGAAAAAATTTTTACAATCATATAAGGTTCATAATTAGACATGTAATATCATAACTTACATCAATTTCTGTTTCATAGTCTGTTCCATCTAGAAGTCGAACTCTACAAAGACCAGGCTTTGCTTTACCAGATATTGATGAACGTCGCCCTTGAGGGGAACTGTGTGAAGAATTAGTTTCTGTTTCATGTGCATTCTTTTTGTCATCAGCTCCTGATTTTTGATCTTCAGCATCCCCCTTTTCTTCTGCCATCACTAACAGAAACTGGGGAAAAAAAGGAAATTGATTTAAAATGAGATGACACAAAGTAGCTATATATCACATTTTTAACAAAGGCACAGCAAAAATTTAAAAAATTATGATTCAAATAAAATCTTTAAAAAAAAAATCAAAAATATAATACAACGAAGATAAAAGACGGAAAATGCAGATGAAAAAAACTTGATTATATACATTGGCGTAGTATATTCCACAGATGGGCATGATTCTTTAGAATGATTCTGTATAAATTGATATTCACTTATATATTTAGATAGTGACACTTTAAAATTTACAGATATACAAAAGAACAGTAAAAATGTAAGTTTCAGTAGTTACTGGTGTCTATAACCAGTAGTATATTTCAATTAATACAATAACACTAAGTGCAAAACAGCAACACTACTAGACAGACATTATCTGGCCACACTGGTGCACATAGACTTCTTTATTGGGCGGGGGAGGGGGGTTACACTCTAAAAAACATTTAAACAAAAGCACTGAGGGGTAATCTCCAAGGTAAAAATTAAAAATCTGTCCATGGGGAAGTTAAACTTGTACACAAACCTTCCCTCTTGTGTACACCATTACCTGATCTCTATACAAAAACTATTTTCTGACAAAAATTGTGTTAGTAAAAAGACAATTGCTACTGGTCATTTATCAAACTTTTGTACTAGCAGTCATACAATTGTTATTACTAGACAAATTCTGCAGAGTAGTTTTTTTCCTTGCAACTTAATTATTGCCCAATCAAAATCAGACCTCCAATGGCTAAAAAATTAAAATGGTTCCCACCTCGGGTACTTTTATTTTCTCACAAATGTAATAACAAATTACTCAGAGCCCCCATACTGTTGACTCTAATTCACTTTTTAAAAGACTTAAATTTGCATCAGTCTAAGTCACGTATTAAATATTTTCCTTTCAGCCACATGCTAATTAATGCATTTATCAAATGAAATTGTACTCAAAATATAAGACTGCAAGCGATATACTTTTTTTTTCCAATTAAAAATAAAAAAAATTGCTCTCTCTCTCTATAATAATCTGATTCAGCATTCAATATTTTTTAAAAATTTAACATCTAACGATAGTAAACAAAACAATTACGTTAACATTCTTTTTAAAAATTTTAATATTTTACAATATTTTCTTTCTTGTATAAAACACACAAAATTAACAATCTGTTAATTTGCTCGCTAAATACTTAGATTTTATTAATTAAAATGAAATGAAAGATTCCCACCTCCAAAATAACTGGTGAATATATATATATTTCCTGTATATTTGTAGAATGTTTCAATTATTATCCTATTATATAAAAAAGGGGGAGGGAGAAATGCATACGAAAATGATGGTTAAAAATCATGTAAGCTCTCCCTCTCTTACTTAACTGCTGCTATTTACAATTTATAATAAATAATTAGAATTCAATGTGGATCCAATAAGAATAAAATATTAATGTATTTCAAAAATAATCGAATAGATAAACACAAGACCAGTTTCCGAAAAATTCTATTTGCTGGGATGATTACTACGTCGTCCAAATGTAATTGAGTCGGTAAGGGGAAAAAAAGATAATGAAGTTTACAGCTCAATTACCACTGATGTAGAAGGAAAACTGCAAAAAAAAAAAGTCACTCAATACAGTGCGGGGGAGAAGAAAAAATGATACGGCATATTTAAGAAAAACTGTGTTCTTTATAAAGTGTAGGTCGCGATCCCATTTCGAAAGCCCTTCCATTAAATTTAGAAAGATAAATTATATCAAACTTTACCTAAATGCCCTTCTGCAATTGGAAAAAATACCCCCCCCCCCCCTTCAAAGATGCAATTATAAAATTAACACTTTTTTGCTGCTGAGAAAAAAAAATTGCGCGCATAAATTTTTTTTATTTGAAATGAATCATTTCGATCATTTACCACTGGAATGCGTTCAAGAAGAATTTACCGAGAGTTATTTATTGAACAACAAAACTCTACAACTTAAATCTTCCAACAAGAAAAAAAAATATTTAATGAGTTTTAATTTGTAACTGAGGCACTTTCATAAAATACCTCTAAACATTATTTTAAAAATTTTGTAAGATATATTTGTGCGAAGCAGTATTTTCAGTAGTAACGTTTATAAAATTGGCGGAAATCGCTGAATTCTGTAAAATGTGAAAAAAACTCTGCACTCTGAAAAATCAATGATTTTTCCGATAATTAAAAAATTACGTAAAAGTAGACAGCATTTAGTTCAAATTGTAGCACAAATTACCTTTTAGTTCTAGCATAAGATGTTTCGACGCGACCGTTCTGTAGATTCTCTTTTTCCTTCATTCAAAACATTTACATGTTAATAATATATATTCATACCTGTTTTTTTTTTTTTTTTTTTGAAGTATAGAATTACATACAAAAACGTGAGCAGATCTGTCGGAGATTAGAACCCATGGATTCGTAAGCATGTTACATACCACTAGACAAAAGTGATCACTCCTGTCCGGAGGCTGTTACTGGCTCATTTAGATACCGCCACAGTAACTATCTAAAATAACATTTAATATTTAATAAACCTTTTTTAAACAAATTTATTTAATTGTAAAAATAATTAAGTGAATTGAAAAATTAAAACACAAAAACAGATCGCGTGACTCGAACCTTGGACGGCCACGTAGTAAGCAAGCATGCTATCAACCATACTACTGCGAGTCTGGCTATTTTCTCCGAATTGACTGGCCATTCGACACTAATACATTGAGGGTTGAACACCCTAAAGGAGTACTACTATTAGACCAAGTCTTGTCCCAAAATGAATTTCCTTGGTCGTGTCCTCCCCTTGCAAGTGAAAAAAAATTAGAATTCCTAGACATATAAAATCGCCAATAATTGTTGAAAAATATTGATAAAAACTGAATAAATTCGATTACCATAACAGTTTCACTATAATTCAAAACATGTCATAAAAGAAAGAATACTTAGAAAGACATGCCTGGCTTGAATAACCATCAGCCTTTAACAAATTTTAAAGAAAACAATTTTAGAAACAAAAGTTACGAATGTAGAGATTTTAATTCTCCTTTGAATAAAATTAGTTGAATGCAGGTTATGATAATTACAAATTAAATTTTTTAAAAGCTAAGCATTAATTCTTCAATCCAATTTCTAGTAACGATAAAATCGATCTTTGAATTTCCTGAAGTTGGTCACTTTAATAATTGGTTACAATTGCTTATAAATTTTGAAAAAACAGGAAATTTTTTTTAATGCGTTAGGTTATTAAAACACTATTTCCAATAATATATTTAAACCAGGGATCGACAACCTGTGGAACGCGATACAATTATTAGTGGCACTGCACCGCTCTATAAATTTGTCAATTTTTGAGTGGATGAAAAGTGTGTGTGTGTGATAAATTTGTAATCGACCTTATTTGACTAACATCTTCAGAGTTACGGACATTTACGGAAAAATTAAAAATCTGAAAGATAACTCTAAAGATAAATTTATAGCTAGTTTGTAAAATTATTAAATGTCATTGCTGGAGAGATTTATTTATTTATTATTTATTTATTTATTTATTATTTTTTTTTTGAAGAAAGTTGCATGCACGTTGTTTATCGGAACGTTTATTATCCAAAACGTCAAATATCCGAACCAGTTTTTTTTTTTTTTTTTTTTTTTTTTGCACCTTGCAGTGAAAATCGAAGGTGTACAATGGTACAGCGAAAAATAAGTGATTATTTTCCACTATAAAGGTAAAATTGCGACATTTTGCACCTATTTTGCTTTTTCTTCAAGCACGTTTCCCGCATAGGATGATTTTCAATATTCGTATAGTGTCCGGTTTCATATACTGTATGGATCGCATTCGGTTTTCGGTTATCCGAACAATCGCGTATCCGAACGGTGTCCGGTCCCAATTGATTCGGATAAACGACATTCTACTGTACTCTGCTTTCCGTTTATGGTTCTACATATAAGTAAAAAAATCTTTCCTCATATGAGAAATATTTCGAGTTCGCAAAGAAATTGTTTTAACAACTGAATGCTCAGATTCGTGTCAAATTGAAAGTCACACATTATACCCCCTATTTTCGTATACGAAAGTAGAGAGGTGGAAGCACTAGGTACGCATTAAAATTATATATCTTTTTATTTAACTATAATGAAGGGAAATAGTTATATTTTATGTTGTCTATTTCTTATTTCATAAATTTGTTAAATTATGATTATATATATATATAATTTTTATGGCTGTTTTCGAATTATTTAACCTTTTTCTGTGCATCCGACATCAAGATTAGTGCAAAACAGCATAGCATTTTAAGTTGTAAATTATTTCAAAAATGCTCAATTTTTGTCGAACTGTAACTCAAATCCTATACAACGATAGACAGGGACCGAAAATTTTTTAAATGATACCTCTTTACAGCAGGTATTAAACAATAAAATTCATACAGTAAATAAAAGCATAACCACGTTAATGAAAAAGGAAAAATTAATGTAATGATCAAGACAGAAAAATAAATTAACAAATTTCGCAAAAGATAACACTGTCAATTTTATTATTCTCAATCAGAATCAAATTAGATATGAAGCTTACATCACATGCTGTCAATCTATTATCTTGCAATGTATGTTTATTGAACAAAACTCAGAAAAATTTGTTCCTAGAATTATTTAAATATGATGTATTAGACAGATAAAATGATTCCCATATTAAACATCCTGACATGTTTCGCAACCCAACTTACTTTAATTTTTGCATTCAAAGCACACCCAGAATCTACCTACACAGATGCATCCCAAATCCAGCGATGAGAACATGAAACCGGATGTCACAGGTGTAGAGGAAAAACATGATCAAAAGTTTGAATCTGGATGTCTCTCACAAAATAAGAAAAAAGAGCAACGTTTCGTAATCTTTTCGCCTTTAATGATTTATTTCCGCTTGTAAATGTTTTTAAAAAACCATTAAGTTTTTGCCCCCAAATAATTGTATTTTCTTAAGGTATCCCGACTACCCTAAAATTGTGAATTTTGCCAAAAATTGACTTTTTTTTTTTTTAATGATTTTATTTTATAGGCCATCCCCCTTATCAGTTTTATAAAAATACCAAGTTTATAATTTTCCGTTCACTAGAACAAAAACTACAAGTGTTTTAGTAAAAGCAGATGACATTACTTTAAGAAAGATGTTATACTTTAAAACGCGTTTTAATCGAAATTTTTTTTTAAAATAATGAACTAAAATTTTTTGTGTATGTTCTGTAAATAGTAGAAGTGTTTTAACCTTCAGATTTATCAATCACTGTTTTATTACAAAATTTACAGCCCCTTATGTGAATATAACCACTGTTTTTTAAAGCAATTTCATGTAATAACTAAGTCGCCATAAATGATCCCATAGTGGCTGTATTTGTAATTATTTGAATTAGTTTTAATCAATTAATTTTTATTAATTATAATTAAATTACTGTATTGTCATCCAAAATAATCGTGTATATGAAATTTCAGCTCAATTGAGTGCTTTAAAATGCATTTTATTAACGATTCAATTTTGAACAAGATAAATATATAAATATATAGAGAGTGTGAACTAATAGTAGGAATTGAAAAATAAAACCCTATTTTAAGTAAGCACTCATAAAAACTTTATAATTACTATTTAAATTTACAGAAAATAATTAATTTTGTACAATTCAAGGCTATCTTAAAATTCCCTTCTCAATTTTTTTTAAAAAAATGTAAATAAAATTTTCATTACAAAAAAAAAATTGAAGGCTGATGTAATTTTTTATTACAACCCTTTAAAATGAATCAGCATTGAATAAGAGTAAAACAATTCATAACAAAATTAGATTTTTCCAAATATATAAGAAGGAATTTTTTTTAAATTTAAATGTCTCAGACAAATGTATAATCCAAAATTTGAAAATGCTCTTACTAACAGCATTTTATGTTAAAAATCAGAGCAATCTCAGATTCTTTTTATGCACAAAAAAGATTTCATACAAATCAATATTTTTCACATTGCGTCATCTGCGTTTTTGAAAAAAAAAAAAAAAACACTTGCAATCGCATTTCTATAGATAAATAAAAAAGATCAGAGTGGGAGAAAAATTCACTGACAGGAAAAAGATAAGCGGGATAACAACTACCGAAAAAGAAAAAAACGTTTCCGAAAAGGTGAATGGTAATAAAAATATAATAAAGCAGAACTGAAACACGAAAAGGATGCTGGGGTAAGAGGAATTCGCATTCAAATACCTATCACGTCTGCGGAAGCCATTCTAATGCTGTTGTACACGCGCGTGAGGGAAAACCTTTCAGCTGTTAGCCATCTTTCTATTGAACCAGAAATGCAAAAGTGTGATGTGTTCCACACTCTCTTACGCAGCACTTTCTATATCCGGCGCAAAGTGGCGGCTTTGAATTGCTAACTTGTTGCCTCATATTTATTTGAAGGTTCGGGAAAGAAATCGTAAAATGACATGAACTTGATTCACAAAAACAATTGAAATTTATTATTTAAACTTGTTGCCACATGTATGTTACTTCAAAAAAAAAAAAAAATTCTCATTAATGAGAACCAAGTTAACCTCCTCATAAAGTTAAAAGTGAGTAAGTGTTTATTAACGTGGCATCCTTGTAATTTTGGAACCAATGGCAAGTGATAAAAATAATACCAGGGCCGGTATCCCACTTTCCTAACTTCCACACCACGTCAAAGTGAGAGCTTTCGGCCACGACAAAAGTTTCATGCACAGCCCCTCCACATGACGGGTCATCAGGATTCGAATAAGTGACCATGACCACTAGGCTACCGCTGCCACGTTTCTCTCTCGACAAAATCTAGGAATATATTCTTTTTTTTAAAAATGATCTCCACATATGTTAAAATGAAAAATGCATTGTTTCCATGTATTTTCCCATGAGATAGTACGGAAATAACTTGCCAATGGTAACAAAAAATGATGGCTCGCGAATGAGTTGCATTAGCGCCGCACAATAAAGCAGGACCTCATAATTTTGAACCATGGTCAAGTGACGAGGACGACACCTGAGATAGCACCCCTTCTCTTCAAACGTCCACACCAACAAATCCAATCTCGATAAATTAAATGTGCAATGGTGCCCTCGACACGGCGGGTGTTCAGTGGTACTAGGCTCGAACTCGTGACACGCCAGTCACAAGGCCGTCACCTTGACCACTAAGCTACTGCGGACACAAATGTTAGATCGCAAAGATAGGGATGTGTACCTACAAAAATTAAAATCTATGCCTTTTTCCCTTTTAAACAAGGCCCCTCGAAGTTAAAACGCAAGTAGTACAATTAGTGCATATAAAAATATCACGCAACTTCAAATTTTTTTTTTCATTTATCAATGATTGACTCTAAAATATCAACATTTATGCATAGTTATCATAACAGAGCGTTTATTTTAACACCCTTTTAAAAGCTTCACTTGTATGTAACGGAATCTTTGAACTCAATATTTTTACCCACTTTAAAAGGTCAGATTAATTCGAAACTTTGCTCCCTTGTCCAGGACCGATGACAATACAATAATTTAATAATTTTGTTCCATTGTCCAGATCAGGATTAACGATTTCCCATTTTCAGTTCCCATCCGGCATCTGGCGACTTATTTCAAATCCCATTTCCAGATTTGGCGACAAAAAGATCAAGTTACAACTTAGTTCGATTAACTATAAAAGGGAGTTTTTTAAACTATAATTTATTTTGAGACCGTCTGCATTGATTTTCACTAATGGTTAATAATTCATCTAGTTTACTTCTACCACCAACAGACCCTTACATGATGATTAAAAGGACAAGCAAACACTCCAAGCGACTGTGCGAAAATAACATAACTCGAACCTAGAACGAACACAACATTTCGAGCAACATCCAGCAGCTGGAAGAAGAGTGGGTTACTAATGTATGCCAGGCGGGCGTCGCGAATTCCTCGAATTACACGAGACCTTTGCCAAGTCCAGCCATTTGTCTCGGTTTGCTGCAGGCTCACGTGGAATCGGAAGACGCTCCTCGAGAAACGGGATCTATCTCAAGAGGTCACGCTCTGCATCCCTTCAAGGGTCCGATTTCTCATTCTCAACAATGTCAACAACGCGATTGTATGCAGAAGGAAATAGTTTATTTCACTGGGTTGATTTGGGGTAAAGGAGAATCAATTGCTTGTTCCTTGATGACTAAGAATTGGAATATGTGATGAGAGTAAATCTATGAGACAAGTGTAAGAAACTAAATAATTATAACGCCAAGAGTATCGTTTCAACATTATGCCTACCAGTACGAATGATTAAAATTCAGAGCTTGGTTTTAAAAAGAATGCACGGGAATTGCTCAGACATACTACTCAATGAAAAATGACCAAACCATTTAATGTCTTTTTAGCCCCTAACATCTAATGTAGCATTAACCATAAACGGGCATTTTGTATCATGCACTCCCAAATAGGAAAAAGATCATGGTAAACCAAGATTGGTAAAATATATATATATATGTATAATTTTACTCTACAGTAAACGAAGCGCGTTAAAAATTTCGTTTAAGCAATGCAATTTCTGTTACTGATTATAAAATATATAAAAACGAATGTACAATATGTACAATACAGGCTTTAATCTAATGCTACTTTACACAGAGCTTAAATATTTAATGTCCTCACTACTACTATAACGCTCTAATGATTAACTTAAGACGAGGTGACACAATACCTGACTTTAGGAAGTCTTCCAATAAAATGCAATTAAAAAACACTTCTTCGTTTAAGTCTAATTGCATTTTATTGGAAGACTGACTAATCTCATCACTTTCTTGTTATCTCACTTCTGGCTTCTTTACTTTTTGTTTACGTCTACACTTCACTGCCACTTCTAATCTACTCACAATTCACTAACTGCCAAACTCGCGAATAAAGAATAATATATATATATATATATATTGAATTTAATTTGCATATCACGTTTTCTGCTTTTCGGAGAAGATTGGTTGAAAATGCTGGCCCAAAAGAATTCCCCAGAGGGTTAGTGGAAGGATGCGTACAGATCCGTCACAAGTGGGTCGATAAATGAGTACCACGCTTGCTTGGGAACTTAACACCGGGGGTTTCACGTCAGACGGACCACCTAATTGGAACATCTACTCATGCATCTCAGGGCCTAAGGTCGCGTATACTGATATGAGCACAGTAAGCCTTGGCCCTCATGGGCTGTTGCACCACTGAGTTAAGTTAATTATGGCCGAGATATTCTCAAGATTAGCGGACAGCATACTGAATATACTTCTACTGAATACAACAACGAGAACTAACTTTAGATAAAAAGGTGTTTATTTTTAAATGCATTTTGAATTGTTTGATAATAAATGCAGCGTTTGATATTGTTATATTTGTGACTATTATTCTTGTGTTCGTTTTGCTTTAAGCGCGGTTTTAAAAGAGTAAGTTTGTTTTTATTGTACTTTTGTAGGAAAGTAGATGTGTTCCGTATTTATAATTATGTTATAAGTAAACCTTTTTCTTAGCTCACCCCACCTAGGTCACTGGGTGGACGGCAACACCTTGAAAAAATTAGAAATTTTCCCTGCCCTTGAAAAGTCTGCCCATCCCTGGCTTAGAACGTCCCTGTATATTATACACAGTAAAAAAACAAGTAATATAAAAAAAAATTTAACGTCAATTTCTATTTTGTTAGAAAAACGTACTGGCATCATCTGTTGCAGCTAATTGTAACTACAACGGAAATAACGCAGAATAAATTCAAAATTAAAATATAAAATTTAATTTATTAATATTTGAAAATATTGTATTAACATCAAGTGTCATCCACTATAAGTTCAAAAAAAATTATTTGAACTTGATTGGATAAATAGAAAGTATTTTATCAAAATTTTTATGAAAATTTGAACAAGATAAATACATAAATATAGAGAGAGTGTGAGCTAATAGTAGGAATTGAAAAAAGGGCACAAAGAATGGTTTTGGAGATCAAAGGAAGATACGCCAACAAAATCTCCTAGAATAAGACTGGCAGTAGCAAGTATCTTCCATTTACGAATATTCACTCAAACAGCTTGCCAATGCAAGCTACGCAGATCTTAATACCTTGGCAATTAGTTATAGCAATCAAACTATCAATATCTGACCATGCATGATCAACTTGTTTATTACATGTACCAGAACCATCATACACGATGCCATTTTTCATCCATCAAAAAAAAAAAAAAAAACTTAAAAATCACTAAAAATGCAAAGGATTATTTATGCAAAAGATCGCGAAGAAAATAAAAGCCCATAAACTAAGGAAGAGGCGAATACAGTATCTCATTAAAAGTTCGTTTCAAAAAGATCAATAATTTCAAGACGAGGCTATTTATAACTTCGAAGAGATTCGTTCTTAATGAATTCATTCATTCATGAAACACGCACGGTAGTTTATGCGAGTGGGAATGCCATAACTTAATTGACATGAATAGATTTTGTGCATGGATGCCATTAAACGAACACTTAATAAAGTTCACGATCGAAGACAGTAACAGACTTGTGCTTTTATGATTCTTTATTCACAAATGGAACACAAAATATTCTTCGGATTTATGAATCTAGAATTAATGGATGCATGTAAAATAAAAAGCTAGATCGATTGCTTATTTAAATGTTTCCTAGTCGTTTCTGCGGCATATTTAAAACGTATGTGTGCCCTTTAAATAATTCTAAAATGCATCTTTAATAAATTCTAGTTTTAAAAAAAACTATAAAAAATTCTCTTTTATAGTTAATCGAAGTTGTAACTTAATCTTTTAGTCGCCAAATCTGGAAATGGGATCTGAAATTATCGCCAGGTGCGGGATGAGATCTGAAAATAGGAAATCGTTAATCCTTATGTCCTGATCAGGACAATGAAACAAAAATATTAAATTTTTGCATTGTTATCGGTCCTGGACAAGTGAGCAAATATATATTCGAATTAATCTGACCTTTTAAAAAGGGTAAAAATATTGAGTTCAAAGATTCCGTTACATACAAGTGAAGGTGTTAAAAATAATCAGAAGTTACATACTGCCTCATTTTTGCAGATCAATTTTTTTCTTCCTGCGTGCTTTGTAAAAATAATCGAAAACCAACTTCGACCAATGGGCTACATTCATGATAGTCGCGTGATAAATACAATCACGTGTTTTCTGACGAATTCAAAGCTGACAGACATATACTTGATGTTGTGCAACAAAGGGGCTAAATTCATGACAGTCACACGACAAATGTCATCCCGACCATTGAATTTAAAACTGACATGAGACTTGTGACTTTTTGTTCTACTTGAGTTGGCAGCAACAAAGCACGAGAAGTGATTGGCTGGAAACATGTGACTGCACAGTTAGGTGACTATGACGTCACATGATTTTAGCCCATTGGTTGGAGACACGTGAATGCATGTATCACGTGACTAACTTCACATGAATTTATGAGCGAACTGGATGCAAACACGTGATTGCAGTTATCACGTGACTTTAACGTCACATAAATTTGGTTCATGTGTCAAGACTGATATACACAATAAACCCTCATTAATTTCTCAGCAATTGAAAAAATTTCATTGATAAACGCGAAACTGTCATGTACTAAGAAGTTTTATCCAACCTAATATATATCATTAACAGTGACGCAAAGCACGCCCCCGCATAGCGGGGGGGGGGGCAAATATTATCCGTGACGCCACTAATGATTAAGTAATGTATTGGCTTGAACTCTTCTTGAGAAATGATTTTCAATAATGCTTTGTATTATTTTAACTATCTTAGCTCATTTAACAGGTTAATAAGAATGTATTAATTCAGACGACCTGGAGCCCCATTTAGTCCTGACTAAAGAGGTTCGAGTGTAGCGTAAAATAAAACTACACATTCTTTAAACACGTGAAACCTAACATTTTCACAAGGTCTAGAACTCAAAACTTAGTTTTTGTTCATTCGTCCGTGTTGAGAAAAATAATCATGATTAATTGCTTTTTTATCTGTGTTATGTAAAGTTAAGTTACGGAAGACTAACGCTTGTTATTAAGTTTAAATTAAGTCTGGTTTTCATATTTCAAATAAGGAATAAAAAGTTCTGGATCAGTGACAAATAAAACTTCGAAAACAGTGTTTCAATTTATTGTAAAGTTACTATCAAAATAAAAAAAATATATATACATATATCTATTTTAAAAAAATTATGTAGTTTAAAATAGTAAATTTACATTCTAAAACATTTTTGTGAATGTAAGTTTATACAGTACTGTTTATACTATAAACAGTATTTAATTCGACTGAATAATTGCACTAAATAATAATTACGACATATTTAAGTATAAGACGCGGAAATAAATGTGTTCAAGGATACAGTAGCATTCCAACTGTGCACGTCTGAGGACATAAAAATTTATTTAATAATCACATAAAATAATGGATGAATCAAGAGAATAAATTTAAAAAATACTCAATAGGAATGGTTAAACAATTAATAACTTATTTTTAAGTTTAAAACTCTGTTTAAAAATATTTTTTTAAATATTTATACATTATGAACCCCGTACTTCTAAATTTAGGTCAAAAGAGTTCCACAAAAGAACTTGGGTCAATTTTTCATCAAGTTAACTGTGACTGCGAGCTTAGTTTGATACCATTTTTATTCGAAGTCCCACAACTGAAAAAGTCTAGAGGCCATTTTGAATTCGTGAATGTAACGGCAATGCTATATGAAACTTTTATTTTCCTTCCTCAAACCTAGACTAGTCCATCGATTTGAATGCAATAAAAAGCATATGAAGAAGCAAAAAATAAAACAAAAAATTCTCTGGAATTACATATTTTCCTATATTTCAAAATACGGTTGGGCCTCCATTTTACGAACCTCTATATTTAGAGAATTTTTCTATATTGTGAACTTTTTCCCGGAACCAAGAACATTGTATATTGAAAGATGAACCTGTATTTAACGAATTTTCCAGTTAACGAACTTTATTCGAGATTTAGCAACTTCCTTAAATAGAGGTCTAACTAAATTTGTATATCCATTTCAATTACTCGTGTGTGATTTTGCAGATTTAAAAAAAAAATCTTTTCAATTATCAGAGGGAAAATGTAATTAATTCCCATAAAAAACGTCCACTTTTTTAAAAAAAACTTTTGGATGCACTGTACCGCATTCAAATCGGTGCACTAGTTTAGGTTTGAGACGGGAAGTAAAAATTCCGTAAAATTAACATTACATTCACGAATTCAAAATGGCCGATAGACAAAAAGCTTTAACAATTTATGATGGAATAAATTACTTGCTGTGGATGTCTAAGTTGGTCGCCAAGCATAGGTGATTTAATAACGATTACCTAGGCAACGAATTCTAACCTTTTTAAGGCGTAGACTCTCTATAAACAGGAAATCTAATTAAACGACTTATAATCTAATACGGCTACACAATTTTGTTATAAATAAATTTAATAAAGACATAAAAGTTTTGATAATATAATAACCCTGATCTGAAATATCTATAGGTGGTAAGCTGAAATGAGTGTTATTTTTAGTGAACTAGTTAGTAAATATGATTATACTAAATTCTGTTTTTACACGAACTTTTTTTTTAACACGATTTTGATTTAACAAGAATTTGAAGAAAAAAACTCTGCTCTATTCTATTTTTACACGATGACTTTTAAAAGGAAGGTCCTGCGAACAATGTTTGGTGCTGTTCTCGATAATAATAGTTGGAGAATGAGATTAATTTTGAAATATATAAGATTTTTAATAGTGATGATATTATTAAGTCCATAAAACTAAGTAGAATGAGATGGACAGGGCAAATGGTAAGAATGAGCCCAGAACGAACAGCATTGAAAATTTTTAATGCGACGCCCTCTAATACAAGACCAAAGGGAAAGTCCAAAAGGAGATGGAAAGACTGTGTGGATGAGGACTCTGCCATTCTTAAAGTGAAGAACTGGGGATCAATTGCTTCGAAGGCTCAGGCCCACAAAGGGCTGTCATGCCAATGCTGATAATATTTTTGATATAACTAGATCGCACAAATTCGAAGAAAATTTTGCTTTACTTTTAATTTTTATAATTGTAAATTAGAAACAACGACTGTAATACGATTTCCATTTGTAATTCATTCTCGGAATTTTATAACCTCAATATAAAGTTTCGTCTGCTTTGCGAATATCAAGCTCACGATACCAAACAACGATTGAGATACGAGAAAGAATAAGAAAACAAAGAACGATACACGAAGAGGAGACAATAATGAAGTACGAAGACAATATAACCAAGATATTTTTAATGGAAGCAGTAATTTAACAGTCTTATGCAAATGTATGCGTTTATTGTCAGAAAGTGAAAACGAATGAATTCTTTAAGTGTAACCCACATTATTTTGCCTAATTTTTGTGAAAAATAGTAACAATAGCCTAAATTAGCAACATGTTCTTTTCCTATTCAAATAATAATTTACTTTGCATGATACGTGCACAATCTTTATGAAATATTTCAAATCCTAACATAATTCATGGTTTGTAAATTATTTTTGCTGATCTCTTAAGATTAGAACTAATTTTTTATGCGTCCAGAAAGATGCAATATATATTTTTACAGATATTCTCTTTGGAAACGTATTTATCATCTAAAATCAGTATTGCGAAAAAAAAGAAGAAATGGTCGCATAAAATGGAAAAGATTGAATTCTTTCAAAACAAATGGTGATATTAGAGCATGCGTTAAATTACCGTACTTAAAGTTAAATATAAACCTAGTATCTTTTAATCGTACAGTATTTTCTGCATTCCTAACAGTTCTGTTAAAGATATCCCTTACATCATTCAAATTACATAAGAGACAACTATTACTTATAATTTTTATATAAATCTATATTTCTAGATAATTTTATATTAAGAAGTTATGGCACGTATGATTTGAAATGAATTTAAAATTTAAATATTATATGCAGCGTCCATGTCGTATGATTATGCGGCATGTTAAAGACCCTAGAGCACCTGACTTGGCTTGGGTGCTCTCAGCAAAATTAAATTCCAAATACAATATCGTATCGTCAACGTTTAGGTGCCTCCCTCTGGGAAGGAGGCTGAGCGTCAAAATTACATTGTGGCAAATGGTATTCTATATAGTGCCACACACTAAAAAGTGATACCAGCTTTCGGGGAATGGACTAGGACTGCAATGGTAAAATCCCTATCCACAGCCCCATTTGAAAGAAAAAAATTATATTCTGTAAAAAACGATTTGCCACAGACCACACACACACACATTTCTGAAATTACTAATTTCTGTGTATAAAATTTTTCAGTAAATAAATGCATTATTGATTCAAGGCATTATTTTGTCGGTAAGTTTCTTAATCTGAAATTTTGTGATGTGAACTTAAATGCTTAACATTTATTCCTGAAAACTAACATTCCAAAAAAATGAAGAGCGTCTTTAATCAGAAGGCAAGTTTTTAGATATATAAAGAATGCAGAAATCTAAAAATACTACACGTCTTATTATACCATCGTTGACAGACAACTGATAATAAGCTGATAAAAGAGCGATAAAAAGACAGTTGAGATAGCTCTTTTTTTCCTACCCGTTTAGATTCTCATTGATAAAAAGTATCCAACTTAATTCAAAATCGAAAAAGAAAGGTATCTTTCGCTTAGAAGCTTGAAATACTTTACATTATTCAAAAATAAACTGAACTCAGTGGCGCAACAGCCCATGAGGGTGAAGGTCTACTGGCCCACTCAGCATACTTGACCATTGGGCGTTGAGGTGCATGAGCAGATGTCCCGATCAGGTGGTCAGTCTGAAGCGAAACCTCCAGTGTTTAGTCCCAAAGCAAGCTTGGTGCTCATTTATCGATCCACTGAAGGGATGAAAGGCTGTGCCAATCTTGCCCAGCCCGAGGATAGAACCCCGAACATGTGGTGTAGGCCTACTGTGCCCATCTCAGTATACTTGACCATTGGGCATTGAGGTGCATGAGCAGATGTCCCGATCAGGTGGTCAGTCTGAAGTGAAACCCCCCAGCGTTTAGTCCCAAAGCAAGCTTGGTACTCATTAATCGATCCACTGAAGGGATAAAAGGCTGAACCAACCTTGCCCAGCCCGAGGATAGAACGCCGAACATGTGGTGTAGAAACGCGACACGCTATCACTCGACCACTGGGCCTCTACATTATTCAAATATTCACTGAAAAACAGATAGATGTCAAAGAAAAAACCCAGTTTCTTATACGAAATCCTACATTTCTAATTTCTTAATTTTTCAAATTTATATGACGCGGGAAGGCTTACCAATCTGATAAATTTGGAATAACGATTAGAAGGCAATAAGGCACCAGAGAATTAGTGTAGTTCACCAGATTTGAACACACATTCCAAGTGAAAACAGATTATGGGGAATTCGAAGGAGGGAGGGAGTGTATAATAACGTCGCACTATAAAGCAACACGAGAACTTTTGGCGACGGACCTCGTAATTTTGAACCATGGTCAAGAGACGAGGACGACATCTGAGCTGGCACCCCCTCTCATAACTACCACACCACACCAACGGGAGGACGCTTGAGCTCTCGACCGATTTAACGTGCATCGCTGATACACGGCGGGTCTTCAGTGGTACTGCGCTCGAACTAATGACACGCCAGCCACAAGTCCGTTACCTTGACCACTAGTCTACTGTGTCCTAGATACTGGTGACGGACCTCAAAACTTTGAACCATAGTTCTGTGACGAGGGCGGCACCTGAGTTGGCATCCCACCCCTCCCCGAACTTCTACTTCACGTCAAAGGAGGACATCAATCCTTGACAGATTTAACGTGCATCAGCCTCTTTACACAGCGGGTCTTCAGTGGCACTAGGCTCGAACTCATGACACGCCGGCCACGAGTCCGTAATTAAAACCACTAGGCTGCCTCGCTCACTATAGGAAATTCGGATCACCGGCCATAATTTTTATTCAGGAAAAAGGATTCTTATTTTCTTCCGATTTTCGATTTGCAAAATTGACAGCCATATTTGTCTAAACTGCACCAATTACTTCATTGAAAATTTAAATTAATGATTTCATTTCCTGTTGAAACATTAATTCCCATTCTAAACTTCCACACAATGTCAACCTTACCTGATGGACTAGAATGCAAAAAAAAATTGTCAATTTAAGAAGAAATGCTGGATTATAGACTCTATAATCCAGACAAAACTCTGCAAGGAAAGAAAAGAAGAAAGAGAATGACGAGGAGGGGAATCTAAAACGGAAAAGGAGCTCCAGGATATCCCGAAAGTGTCATCCATATTTATCAAAGGCGATATAGGAGAAAGGAAAGGTAGTCGGACACCTGGAAGTCATAAATTCCGCACAAAATAGAAAAAGATTCACCGTTGAGGGGCCGATTTCCAAGAATATGCATTAAGTTACCGGTCTATATATTATTTTTTTATACTTCAAAACAGATCGTTGGGAAAGCCTTTTATACATATATAATAACCTTGATAGAATAAACTGCATATTCAAAAGAGCGAAGATCACCGGAAAAGTACTTTCCCTTAGAATAATTTTTCAGATGTAACAGTACGTTCTGGAACTACCACCAATCTGACCTGAATATCAACAATTGTTCCAGAAAACAGTCAGAATTACGGCCAAGGGCATAATGAAACAATACAGAAAAAGAGGCATACGTAAGATCCGTCCGCTTGCTGTATGAGATTTTGTGAAATGTATTTCTCTCCTTTTTAATCATAAATGCTATCTAGAATGAATCAAGAGAACGATATCACTATCTTCTGAATTCATCCCTAAAACCGGTTAAATAATAACATATAGAATCTTTTGGAAGTTTGTAGATACAATCATATTAAATATATTATAGATTTAAAGTAAAATCCGAATCACGACGAACGTTTTTTCTTAATTCACTTTGAGGAAACAAAATGTGATTAAAATGAAAATCCAGTGAAAAATGATACTAAATGAATTATTTGAATGCTGTGTGGTTGTGATAAAAATATATGGATAACTGTGTGCAGCAATTTGTTCCCTCAAAAATTATTTTTCGTAAATTTTGGGTTTTTATCCTGTGCCCTTTAAAAACATTTTGTAGGAATTAACCACGCTTAAGAGCATTTCTACGTACTATATAAATACAAAGAACTGTGGGATAATATTGTATAGCTAATAATATTTTAAGAAAAAATAAACTACATAAATAAAATTTAAGAATACGAATTGCATGCAAAATTAAACCTTTCAAAGAAATTTTTTAAATAAAAATAATTACATATGAATCTATCATATATTATCTCGTTCTAAAAGATATTACCCAAAAACAAAAATTTTCTCATTCGTAATACTGAGAGGGGGGGGGGGGCCGGATTATATAAAGAAAAGAAAGAAAAAGTTTTTTTTCATTTTTGCAATATTAGTTGAAGGTAAATAAATCCTTTTGTGAAATACAAAACAACTCAAAGGGATAAAGTAGACTTGGAAGATAAAAATACACTCAATCTGTAATCGAAAAAGAAACAAGGACGTTCTTAAGAATAAATTAAAAAAATTAAATTATATACAATCCCTTATCTTAAAAACCATTAAAAATATATAAGTAATATTTATTAGATTGCACAATATACAATTGGGATTATAAAAAGAATGTATATAATATTCTATTTTATTCATTAAATAAGCAAGGCTCAAAACTTAAAACACAATATTTTTAATAAAGGGGGGAGAATTAAATTAACAACGACGTTTCTTTTTTTCATTTTATTTTATTTTATTTGTTATATATTTCATTCATTTCATTTTAAATTTATATTACGGAACTTTTCTTATTTTTTTTTTCTGCATCAAGTTTAGTTTATAAAACCTTTTTTTTTTTAAAAAAAAAACCTCTTTTACTCTGGCACAAGATTATCTTCTGGGTATTGTCACTGAATAAGGTTACAGCGTCTTAAAAACTATAATCTCTTGGCAAAAAAAAAATCTACTGAATAAGTTGTTGGATAAAAATTCAACTCCTGTTTTTAAAATTCAATTGGATAAACTTAGCAGCCTAACACTTCGACTTATAACCAGATGAAAATTTATTCTTTAAACTATATATATACTAAATATGAAGATAGTAAAGAAATATATTTCTGGTTCTTTACAAAATTTCATCAAATTTTAAATCCGGGCACTTCCTTTGAACGATGCACAGTAAAATTCGTTTGGAATAAATAATCTTCGAGAGCATTTCGTTCAAGGCTATAAAAAGAAATTCAATTTACTTTCACTGCGTTTTCTCCTGCATAAAACATTACTTACTGACACAATGACTGAATTTTTTTTTAAAACTACTAACTAAAACAAGTTTGAAAAAGGAATATCCAATGTGCCATTTATTTGACATTTGTTTCATTTAAAAGTTACAATATACACTTGTGATTATTTATTTATAGTATTCAAATAAGACATTAAGAAATTTTGGCCCCGGAAAAAAAATTTTCATGTTATACAGTAATACGAGTTCAGTAAAACTGGAACGAAAGATTTTAAACTTACACACACCTTAAAACATTTAATATCTAATAACCATTTTTCATTCTTTTATATTTAGCATGAAGTAGGAAAACTTTTTTTTTCAGTTACCCAATAGGTTACTGTTTTTCTGTCAATACTACATTGCAAAATATTTTTTTAAAATTTTAATGAAAAATACACAAGGAGGAAATTTTAAACATTTATACTTTTATATTATTACTCCTAGTAACTTATACTTTTCTCCTAGATAAGGAAACACATGCCAAAAATATTGAAATCTTCATCTCGAACATTCAATTTACTAGTTGAATAAAAGTCAAGAAATCTCACTCCTTGAAAATAATTACGTCAACCCAAATTGCCTTTGAACATAAAATATTCATAACGGCACTATTTCTCATTCAGTAAATGCTTGCATTCCAAAATTTGACTTGTTTTTTAAAGACTAAAAGTGAAATATAATCTCTTAAATTCCTATTGTTTTCACAAAAATTTAACCTAAATTAAATCTCGACATTACTTACGTTTTCATTTTCCTTGAAACACGTTGAAGTTACATGCACACACAATAGTTCAAACTATCATTTGCCCATAAACTTCAGACACGCACCGTTCAATGAAACTGAATTACCAGTAAACACGCACATATGATTCGCCTAGATTATTTTTGGCGCATTTTTCAACAATTATGGGGCATTCCATACTTTTCAGGAAACATCCATTTATAATTTTGTATTCAAAGTACATGGGAAACTGCTTTCTTCCCCTTTCGAAAAGTAATTTTCTTCCAAATCAAACAAATCGTGGCATGCGCTTTTAGATTTTTGTATAAAAACAATAATAGTGCAGCTATCTCCAGAAGTTTAAAAAAAAAATTACAAATAATGAAAATCGAGAAGAAAAAAAACACTAAAAAAATTAAAAAAGAAATTGTTTTCGATCAATAAAGTATAAACAAATATGCTTAAAAAATTTTTTTAAAAAGTGTAGGGCTAAAATTTCCAGATTCGAAAGTTAGAAGAAAGAAAGAACTTGCATGTGCTATACCAGATGGGGGGGGGGATTCTAGAAAGCTAAAAAACATACTAAAAATCGTATAATTCACATTAATTTACCATCACAGTTAACACACTTAAATATATTCAAAATGAATAAAAAATCTGGAAATGCAGATCCTCCTCAAACAATCAAAATGAATTCCAATCACCAGTTTGTTCAAAATTTGATCTTTTACAAAGCGCAAACACAAAGCCAAATCCAATCAAATACAATATTAGGATCATAATCGCATGCTTTATTCTTTTTTGATAAGCAATTATTGGCAATTCCCTTGCAGGAAAAAAAAACTTCGTTACGTAATTGTTTTGAGACGATTATCTGGAGGATTCTGTGGAATTTCTGCAACATCCAATGTTTTTGTACCGAATTGCATACTCACCAAATTACGAAAACGGTCTTTCACACTTCCTGCTGTGAAGTTGAGCAACTTACAAACCGAATACTTTAGTTTTTGCATATCACATACACATTAACTTTCACACCATTAACGAAGAATTTCAATTTAGTTATCTCGGACTGGTAGGAATCGCTTTCATAAACTGGTGGAATGTGTTCCAACACTACGCATTCAACAACAAAAATACACGCCACCTGAGATTTTATTCCGACCTTGCGTTTATAATAGAATAGCAGTGTAAATTTATGATGACACTTCAAAACTTTTACGATGATGTTTTACGACTCAACTCCCATACCACACTGTAAAGAATAAAGGAAAAAAAGAACATATTTCTTTCTCAATACTTTAAAATCCTGGAAATAATAAATCGATTTTGATTTCTAACTTTTTGGAAGATTTGTTTCGCCCCGTTCTTGTTCATTCTTACTTTCCAGTGGTTGTATTGGTGACAATAATCAAGTTGCGCACTAAGCTAGCAATAAAATTCCTCAACCTTCGATTTCAGCTGAAGTTTATGGTCCACTTAAAAACGTTTTAGAAAACACTACAACTACAGTATATGGTTGGTCTGTTAAACAGATTCACTCAAAGAATTCGTAAACACGTGCCGAAAAAAGTAGGTGTACAGAGATGACAAAGAAAAAAAGAATTATGAAAAGGTAGTAAGGAATTGGAAACTCCATTCGAGGTCTTTCTATTCTAAGCATCTTTTTTTTTTCACCCCCTTGTACAAAAATGGATTTGAGCACGCTACCGAGTAATGTTGCTCTGCGTACAGTTTCAGCTTCTTTTCTTAATGGTTCTATTATGAGGTCGAATAAATGACACATGTAAAATTATTATAATAATCCAATTCGAAATTTCGCTTTCCTATTTTATAAATTCTATCGTGCGAAGGAGTTGGTGGAGACACGAGAACGGAACCAGTGCTGCTCCGGAATTAGGATACTGTTTTTGTCGAGATAATCGGATATTGTATGTTAAGAATTAATTTTTCGGCTAGTTTGCTTAGAATTGGTGATAAAGAGATGAGGCTGCAATATTTTTGGTTTCGTAAGGTCGTTCTCAGGTTTTAAAATAAGGACTACAGTTGTAGTTTTCCAAGATTTTGGAGAGTATCTTAATTTAAACATATTATTAATTATATAAGTAACATATTATTAATATATAAGTAATTAATATTAAGTAATTTTAAAAACGGTAAGGATAGATGTTTCTTCCGCATTTTGTTCGTTACCCCGTCTCTACCAGGGATTTTCTAATTTTAATCTTTTTAATGTATGTTTTTATTCAAAAAGCGAGCATTCTATACAATTACTGTGTAGAATCAATTATTTAAAACACGTAAACAGTTTTCATCATTTCTTTCCAATGGTTAATAAAAATAACCAATGGTTATATTAAAAATTGTTTTCTTTTAATCAGGTATTTATTTGCAGCGAACAAGAAAATTCACTGCAGCTATGATATCTAAATGATACAGTATTTCCCATTTAAACCAAATAACATTAAAATTTGACAAAAAATTGTTTTTCAAACATATTTTTATTTACTTTGAAAGTTAAATCCTAATTCATTGGCAAAAGTAATAAATAGGGGGTGGGGGATTTTTTATTGCTATCAAACTGTTCCGATTTACGGAGAGAGAAAAATGAGAGAAAATTATATATTTTTTACCGGTTCCATTTTCAAAAAGGGGTACAAACATGGTTTTTTCATTTTGAATTTCCTGTAATCATCAATGGTGTAGAAATGTTATTAATGTTCAAATAAAACAAGCCAGAGGAAAAACAAATTTACAAAAAAAAAAAGTTGAAATATCTTTTAAAAATTACCTGTTTAAAAAGTGCATGTATTAATTTTTAAATGACACACATTTGAATGGTTACATAAAAGTTTATCAAAAATAGTTATTAAAAGTTCATTACATTTTAACAGAATTTATACGTACGAAGCAATGTTTCAATTAAATGTAGATTTATAGTTGCCCGACTTGAAATTTTTAGCTCCAATGAAAAAATTAAACCTTCCAACAAGTAAAATAAAATCTTTATCGCTTAACATGATTTTTGAACAGCCCTACATGTACAGTTACAATTCATTGCAAAACTACAGCTCCAACTTATCAATACATTTAAAGCTGTAATACAAATATCATAGTTATATACACACAGCTGCTAAGTGTAACGATATAAAAAAAAACTAGAACGTTCATCGTTAATCGATTTGTCACAGTTTAACATGACTCCTATCTATTGATAAATAATGATCATCTATAAAAACTTACCAACAAATTAATCGCTGTAGATGGTATTGACAAAACGATAAGATTACTCACAAATAGGAGGATGTATGTTCCTTGTATCAAATATACATATAAAAAGGCCCAAACATTAAATTAGGTAAATTTCTTATGACTTTCCTGCAGATAGCAAGCAATTTTTGAAGAACTATTCGAAGTTTATTCATCTATATATATATATAAATGGATGTTTGTATATATAGCCTTTGCTTCACTCCAACACCGTTTAACCGATCACTATGAAAATTGGCATGCATATGTACTTTTTTTTTGTGGAAAAGGTTTTCGTGCTATCTTCTTAGCTGCATTTCCCCACCAGGTGGCGCTACAGCATATCAACTTTTGCACCGTTCAATCCATCGCTAAGTTGCCAACAGGGTCGCCAAAAATGATGCCAACTTGGCTCTATCGCCAACATTTCGCTATGTTTCCATTAAATCGCCATTATAATGTAAGGAATGTCGTTGCTTGCGAATATTACAATTTTAACATAAAATAAATAGAACAGAAACTAATATTAACGTATTACACATCCAGATATAAATTATTTACACTATTTTAAGCACTCATTACACAAAATTTGTAACAATGTGTTACTTTTGCTGAGCAGAGATCAGCTTAACAAGGTGTTTTCAAAAATTGACCCACAAGAGAGTTACAGGGCATTATAAATTTTTTTAAAAATCCTTTTTATCAGCTATCAGATCTACAGACTTAAAATTTAACAAATATGGGTTTTTTTTTTGTTTAGCTGAGATACGCAAAAAGCTATTGTTTTGTTTAGTTAGCAATTCACGTAAAATTAACTCATTAAGAACTTCTTTATCCTTCAATCTGTATTGTTTAATTTTTCAATTCACCCGTGCTAAGAACGGGTATACCAGCTAGTTTTAATATAAACCAATCGCTCATGATTGTTACCATAAATCGATATCAAGCAATCATCACTGTTGGCGCCAGTTGGCGAGAATTCCTTTGTATAGATTTAGCTCCAAGTCAACTGTTTCAACCTTTTTGTAATCAGTTCGAGAAGTATAGCGATCCCATATGGTTGGGATCCGTTTTGCTTATTAATTAAAATTTCTTAAATTTACAGTTCGCTTAATTATTTTAGTCAACAATCACTAATTGTGGAAATTTCGGAGGTGACGACAGTTTTGCGGTTCAAGTTATTGTTTTCTAGTAAGCAGAATTATTACAATATTTCTTCATCACTGTCCACTGAATAAGAAAATCAAAATCCCCAACGGTCACAATATCCGAACTGAAACTCTCGAAGAGTTATTCCAAATATGTCACTGCTCCGCAAATTAGGTGTTCAGAGACCAGGCAGAGCTAAAAACAAGACAGAAATATAAATCGCTAGAAAAAAGGAAAGGAAATCTATTTGGAGCAAGTTTTGTTACTTATTTTAGATGTCGAACCACACGGGCGCGGTGGCATCAAAGAGGTAAGAAAGTAGAAAAAGTTTTTCTTCAATGGCTTGCAGAAAGATAGCTTTCACACAGTTTTATGGCCTATAAATCAAAAAAATTTGGAAACCGCCACAACCTTTACGTTTTAGAAAGATTCAAATAGAGTTCGCAGACTCATTCGGCTTTAAAATGAAATTAAATCAAAAGCGGGGAAAGTTACTGCCAAGGATAACAGAAAGTCTTTCCTGGTTCATTCTGTGAGACAATCAGGTTGAATACATTTCGGATATTTCAAAACCAAAATATATATTTCATTGAATTCGTGGAATTATTTCAATTAGAAAAAATAATTAGTTACAATTTGTGACGTTTCTAGTTTAGGACAAAAATTACATGCATGATATTCATAACTATGTTATAATTTTAAACTCATTTAAATACATTTGAAATTTTTTTGTAACATTTACATATTTTTTTCCAACACAACATTGCATTTTAGATTTAAACCGAATTTATAAATGTAAAGAACAATAATCAAAGATTTTTCGATTGATTATTATTAATACATATTCATTCCAGTGAGTGTTAACGTCGCAATATATAAAGCAACACAAGGGCCATAGGCGACGGATCACGTAATTCAGAAACGATTTCTAATGATGAGGACAACACTTGAGCAGGTACCCCCTTTCCAAATTACCACACCACGCCAAAGGGAGGACTTTGAGCCTAGATAGATTAAACATGCAACAGCCCATCTACTCGGCGGATTTTCAGTGACCTTTGCTCGAACTCATGACCCGCATGCCACTAGGCTAACGCGGCCTCCAGATTCATTCCAAAAAAGCTTGACTATACTCTCTGTAACGTTCCATTTATCTTAAATATTAAAATGTTATTTCTCTCATTTTGAGCTCGTTTGTAAACACACAATTAGTCTTCTTTGCAAGTCGGAAAAATCATTTTAATAGATACCATAGTTCTTTGAATTAAGCTTTACAATTTATGAAAAGTATTATACTTCCACTATTCTTAATTCTGTGCTGGTTTTTTTCGAGCCATAAATGATTACTGTCCTTTACTTACTTTACTCTTGTTTATTCATCAAAAATAAACAACAAAAAATTAAAAAATCCTGGTAAGTGGCCTGTTACGATTCATTCTCGAATAATATACTTTTACATGGTTCAAACGAAAGGTCGAGCAAAACGGGAAAATATACGAAATGTAAGAAAATGCATATAAAATTGCATTACTAGATTATAAATCAAATTTTAAAATATTATGTAATATTATGAAAAATATTTTAAAACTAATAAATTCTCAACATCGTATCTACCCCTTCCAAAAAAAACTCATTTTAAAATTTTCGATCATATGTTGCCAACGATAAAAAAATAATAAAAAAACAGCATTCCCCCACCCTTACGTTCAAGATTAAAAGGTCTGTCATGTATGACATCCTCGCCTCTCAGTACGGCAGACTTTTAATTGGCTCCAAGAAACCAAATTAAAGACTCAATGAATGCTTAATTGCTGTCCGAAATATTTCTGACATCCTAAAAAGAAGGCGATACGATGAAGAAAGAGGGAGGGGGTCACCATTGCGAAAACTTGTCAGCAAAGCTAATGAAAGGTTTCCGACGACTTTTAACTGCATCGTAATTATGTACGACTTGGTGAAGAGCTTCTTGGGTCCTTGATGGTTTCGAATAAATTTTCTTTCAAAAAAGAAAAGAATATATACGTTTTTTGTATGTAATGTTATAAACTCGTTCCACATAAAACATAAAATAATAAATTCGAATGAAATTCCAAACGTGATCCACCAAATTCTAAGCAGTTAAGTCACCCAAAATTAATCTGGCTATTGTATTCATGTTCTCGGAATTCGATTTCACAGTTTCGTAGAATGAAAGAAAATATATCTACGACAAGGACTTCAAATGTTTAGTTGGCCTACTTACAATATTCATTTTCAAACAAAATAAATAATGAGTACTTTAAAAAAATCCACCAATATTTTTAACATTTTAGTTAACTTTCGAAACAACTAAATTTATATTAAATTGGCATTATAAGACACTAAAATATATGATTAACTATCGAAATCTTAAAATTAAAACAAAATTATCCTATTTTCAATCTATGATAACTATAAAATGTCGCTCAACTTTTCTGCAAAATTTTCAGTTTCACATCCCTTTACACTCTTCAAATACTTTAAAAAACAATCTTTTAAACCAGACCAAAGAAAATATGAAAACTTATCTGTAATTACCTAAAACAATAATTGCAAAATAATTCATATTCAAACCATGGAAATTAATATATAAAGAAAAAATTAACCATCTACAATAATCTATCAATAACACGTTTTAAACCTGCTTCTAAAGAAAGAATACTTTCAAGAGATTTTTTTTTTAGTTTCAAAATATATTAAATAAAAACACACAACACTAGAAGAACGATATGCTAATATAAAATAATTAAAAGTGCGAGAATTTTTCCCCCCGTTTATTTTATGAAACACGCCTTAAAAAGCTTCAAAGCATTAATGAAATTTTTAATAAACTGTGATATGCATTCAAATATTCAAAAACTTAACACAAAAGTTAATTCTTAAGAAGCGAAAATTGTTTCAAAAGAAGCTTAAATAGCAGCACTATCTGGTTTTAAAAAGAATGGCTTTCAGTTTTAATTAAAAATGACTTTTCCCCCTTCTTCTAGAACCATAGTAACGTTTTCTATGTTAAAACTAAATTACGGTTTGTATTATGTCATCAAAATTAGATCCAATCAAACGATTTTTGAAAACGAAAAAAGAAAGGAAATTAAACTCACCAAAAATGTAAAAAGAATATTTCACTTTCTTTCTTTCAAAAAAATTGTAAATAATTAGCAAAATACTCAACTAATTTGATAACGACAAAGGGAAGAAAAAAAAGCTTTCTTCCATTTCATTACAAAAATGTTGAAAATTCAGAAATTTTTAATTGGAACAAAGCCAACTCTACGCAACAGCTGATTGGTGCTATAAAGCAAAAAAATAATCAAATCATTAACTAATAGGACACACCTACTGAATTCAGTTAAGTCTTTCTTTTTGAAAGGAAACTTCAACACAAGATGAATGGAAGGATGTTTGATGTAACACACAACAACAATGAAAAATGGAAAAAAGAATTGGCAAAAGAAAAAAGTAGTAGTGTATTTAATACACATTTTTAGAAATGTCGCAATGTTGTACTTAATATCGCCTACATATAAATACGCCTTAGATAATTCGTTATTTTCAAATACTTTAACAGTAAATGGACACAACGAAAAAAAATATAATTTGACATTTAAAATAACACCAAGACCGGTCGCCAAAAAATGATACAACCGACGCCAAACGAAATATTCCCCCTAGTAAACTTTTACCACCACATTTTTGAAACAAGTCGTGGTTTTTTCTTATCGGTAACGTCTTTTTCATAATACATCAAAAATGGATGAAAAAACAATAAGAACTTTTATATATGTATATATTTTCTGTGTGTATATTGTGTGTTGTCTCCTATAACAGCAACGTGGCGAGAATTGCGCCGGCGAAACCGTAAAGTACCTTTCATTTTGCTATATTTTGGAGTTTTTGTCATGTTTAAGCCGACTGAATTTTTTCTGAGTTACTGGAACGATATTTTTTGGGTGATCATGTCGATAATTTCATATCTAATTCCCCCCCCCCCAAATAAATATGACCTGAAATATATAGAGAGAATAAAATTGTATTTTAACGAGCGTTACCAGTGGCGTAACGGAGAATTACTAGCCCCCCCCCACTGCAAAATCAGGTTTAGGGCCCCAAGCCAGATCTTACAAAGAGTACATACTTGGTGTTAGTTAGGCTTTGGGTCCCAATAATCCTGCCATCCCCCCGATGCGGGGATGTACGTTACGCTATTGCCGTTATAATTATTACAAATACTTCTTAATAAAACTTAACGTAAGTGAGCAATTTCATCATTGGAAATTTTTCATAAATAAGAACTTCAATATTACTAACTTATGTAATTTAAGTGTAACTTAATTTAAATGGCACTTAGTTATAAAAACATGATTATAAAATTCAGAGTTGATATTTTTCTCATAATTATGTCAAATACAAATTCAAGATTTGGAAATACATACGAAAGTTAAATGTCATGTTACAGGATATTACGACAGATAAATTAATTTTTAAAAATTCTCATTTATACAAAAGCATATTCATGTAATTCAAAAAGGAAAAAAAAAAGTGTCCGCAATGAAGAATCCTTTCTCCCTCTCTTTTGTGTTTATCTCCCTTTCTCGGATGCCTCGGACGGAAATTCAATGTAACATTAAGAATGTGTATTAACAGCACTGAACATTGGAAGCATTACATCGAAAAATAAATCATAATACGAGCATAAAATAACACAATTGAGAAATATAGCTCATCTTTTTTTTTTTAAACTTCCTGGAGTAAATTGTTTAAATTACAGGAAGGTTATATTCAAGTAATACCGAACACACGTTTAAGTTACTGAGGGCAGAAAGTACATATTTGTCACAAGGAAATATCTGTGATCTAGACGTAGAGCATACTAATATCAAAAAAAGATAAAAAATAGAGAAAATTGGAATGACTTTTTTTTAAGGGAGTGCCATTTGTCTTTGCCACAAATGTCACCACAGGAGAGAGAGGAAAGGGTACTTGGATGGATTCTCTTGAGGTTGTAAATCTTGTACTTACTGTTACCAAGCACAGCACAGATTAAACAAATAGTAAATTTGAATCCTGCTATGGTGCAAGCGGTAAATGACAAATGATGAATACTGACATTGACATTGTACTGAATATAATGTGAAAAACAAAAATCGGTCAACCTAAGTTGTGACCTCTACTTTGAAAGATAATTTTGCACACTTAAAAATTTTATGTTTTGATCTGTTTCCTATTGATAAACTACAGACATTCACATGTGTTGGACAGTGAATTTAACAAATCCCCACTCTTTTTTAAAGAAAAAGAAAAATGGTTCAAGCGTAATTTCATTATTTTTAATATCCAAAACCTAGCGTAATTTTTCAAGCAATTTTAAAATCGCTTCTTAAAAATTTAGTTACATTCGCACCATTCAACATGTCAAACGATAAAGATAGCCATAAAACCTTAAAAAAAACTATTATAGAAAAAAATCAGTTTTCTTTAATAATGAATTTTAATTTCATAACCAATACCAAAGAAACTGCAAAGTAAACGAAAAAGAACACAAAATAAAAAAATACTTCCTTATATAAGAACCTTAAAGTTCAAGTTTTCTTTGAACCTTAACTATGCATCACGCAACAACAAAGATTGACAATATTACCATCTCATATAACATGTTCCATACCACTAATTACATTAATAATTATCTGATTAATTCTGCATCTTCCAAGCTGGATTAGGTGACAGCTTTCTAATACTCAATGTATAATCTGACCCTTGAAGAACAGCATGTTTCAAATAACATTAGCATTTTACCACTTGAAACCATCTCCCGCAAAAGAGAAAATCAAATCCTTTAGCGAACAAAACGAAATCTCTCCAAACAAGAATGACACATTGCTAACTCGATACATATCACAAAATACACAAAGACGATGCTTTTAAAAGAGCAGCAATTAATGGTCCTAAACATTACTTTGACAAGACACTGTGTTAATGTACGAAATCTATGCTGTGACCACATTTAAAAAAAAAAAGAGCAAACAGAGGGAATGAATAATACTGAAAAAAAAATGGCAAAGAGACAGTATATTCAACTTTTGCAACGCCTCGCAGAAGAAAGAAAGTGTTAATTTGGATAACGAAGACGGAGCAGGAGGATTTTCAAATGAAAGCGTGTCACTGTCATTTCCGTCAGTCGGCGGGAACAAAAGACAATGCCAGACACAGAAGTCAATTGTCGGAATTGTGTTCCAAGGTCTGTCACAATCCATTCAGAAGGATTTTTTCTCAAAATGAGTGGGACACCAATGTCAATTGCATGCCTCACTTCCCCGCTGTATAGTGTGTAGGTGGTAAGTAGCCCGTGTCGACACCTATCAAACACCTAAATTCGGCGATTCGAACTTTTTTCAATATAATTCAAGTTATGTTTAAAAATCTGCTATGTACAAGTCTATGATGTAGTTTCTTGATATAATTTTTACTTCTGTGAAAAAACTTTCTGGGAGGAAAAGATTTTTTTAAAATCTAGTCAGAAGACATAACAGAGTTCTAACTGACTCTGATATTTTTTGCGTCGTTCTTTTTTACCATATCTATTATCAACGACATTCCTTTGCACATGAAAAAACCTAGATACATTTTCTAAACTTACAATGAGTGAAGAAATACAGCCGGATTTATATTTAACGAAGTCGCTAAATCTCGAAGAAAAGTTCGTTATGTGAAAATTGATTAAATAGAGATTCATTTAAAAAAAATTAATTCATAAACACTATATATTAATAAAAAAAGTAATTATTCACACTTTTGTAAATTCATATTTATAAATCTTACCCTCTGCAAGGAAAACAAGGGAAAAAATACACTGTCTAGGAATACACTGTATTTTCTACTTGTATACACTGTACACAGAATACACTGTATTTTAATTAAAAAGAATTTTATAATAAAATCAATTAATTTTTAAGACATTTCCTAAATGCAAGCCTACAAGTAATTTTAAGCATACATTTCCACATAAGTCCTTAAATTTAATAACTTAAAAAATTAGTTAATTTTATTTCAGTTTTTTTATTTGAAAAATTACAGCAATTTTTTTTTTGCTTTGGGTGAGTTAGGTTCCTGGTAAAACTAGTTCAAGTCAATTGATCATCATAAAATGTGTTAAAAGAAAGAATAATTTGAATGTTCAGAAATATTTTTAAAATAAGGAGAAAAAAATCGCATCGCAAGAGAAAAAGTTCGTTAAATAGAAAATGCACATAGCTATTTGGAGGTTACTTTACAAAGAAAATAGTAAAATGTGCTTTGTGTTTCAGAAAAAAGTTCGCCAAATAAAGGGGTTCATAAAATGAAGGTCCGACTATACATTTAGAAAAAGCACATTCGTCCAGTCAATTGAGAAATCTTGAAACGGAGAAATATTATACAGTCTATAAAATTAAGAAATCGTGGAAATTTCCAGAAAAAAGTAAGAGCAAATTATTCATTCTACTCCGAAGTATTAAAATTAATATTTTTCCTCAAATTCAAAAATCAGAGAATTGTCAAAAGAGAAAAAAAAAGTTCGAAAGAGAATAGTCATTTCTCGTTTTATAACTTCAGCGAAGTCCAGGTATAAAACATAGAAGATAATATATAATTATTCAAATACGTAAATGATGCTTATAACAGAAAAAAACGTCTAGAGCAATCTGTCTAAAATTAGCTTGTGTTTATAAAAGGTTAACAACACTGTTTTTGGAAAATAATTATTAATCCTTTTTCATAAAGAATATTGCAATATCATGTAAAATAGATTATCAAATCAGTAAAGAAAAAAACTTGATCAAAAAGCAATCTTTTTTTTTTTTTTAACTTTGCAGATGGGGAGGAGCGATTTGAATAATTATTGAGAAAATTCTACCTTCGAAGAACTCTCTAAAAGGCCATAATTTTAAATAATTATGGATGATTTAATAGTGATAGGTAAAAAAAGGCAGAGTTTTCTCTTGAATGGCTATTTTACGGGGGGGGGGGGGGAATTAGAGCTTTATTCATGCAATTTTTATTTTTGCATGCATAAGTAAGCTTGTTTTCGCAAAAATATTTTATTAACATTGCCTAAAAAAAAAAGTTAGACAAAGAATGACAAAATTATCTTTCAGAAAATTAGCCAACTCTATTTTTAAACAATTCAGTAAAACTGGAAAGCTTTTATTTCTGCTCTTATAAGACGTAACAGGCAGACTAAATATGCATATTAATTTTAAAATCTTTCGATATTTATCCATTCTACATTAGACTTTATATTTACATCATATTTAAAGATTTGAACCAACTTCTAAAAATTGGTCATAATATGTTCCTAATAACAATATAGTTTTATAATCTTCGATTATTGTTTTCAAACATTTAAATACCTCTTTCAGGTGCTTTAAAAATGATGCATATTTTAGGATCATTAAGAATTTTCAAAGGCCGAAAATGCTACCAAGACATTGGTTGCAATGACATAGGCTTATATATATACCAGTGGCATAACGGAGAACATTTGAGCCCCCTGCAAAGTCAGGTTTCGGGTCCCCAAGTTGGAATTTGCAAAGGGTAGGTACTTGGCGTCAGTCAGGCTTTGGGCTCCCTTGAACCCTAGGCCCTCCGCAATGCGGGGGTGTACGTTACGCCACTGATATATACCATTATACAGCAATAATATTCATATTTGTTTTAAATTATTTTAGTTTTTTTACATCGGGATTTATCCGGAATCATAATAACCACCACCTGATATATGTTTTCCAGTATTTACAATCATAAATTTGAGAATATTTTTTTCCCCCTTTTTTTTTATAAGCTGTAACAAAACCAATACAGAAAAGATATTTTAGAAAATAAGCTTTTGTGAATAACGTTATAACATTTACCCCAAGTAACATTCTGCCAATTCTATAAACCATTTGATGAAGTACAGGAAGTTAAATAAACCAACGTCCAATTTAATTTACTGCATACCGAGCTTGTGCCATATTATATACAAAAGCATTTACTTTTCTTTTTTTCAAAAAAAAAAAAAGAAAGAAAAACGCAATAAAAACTTTAGTCTATTCTGATACAAGTCACGCAAATCAGAAAACCCACGAGAAATTAAAAAAAACTGAGATTCCTCTTAAAAATTTGATGAAACAGTGGTAGAGATAAGGTTGATAAACGGCGCTCTGAATAGACGATGGTATAACACATAGGAAAAAATCAATCTAATTAGTTAGATTAAATTGACGCTTGAATTGGTACAAAAACCTTCTAATCGTGAGACCCTTCAACGAGTCACGGGGACACAGTAACAACTCATTTAATTAAGAGCATTCTACAGGGGTTCTCTTCTCAAATTACTCAGATAAAAAAAAAATAACACATTCAACTCATTTTTGTGTCTAGAAGCGAGGAGGAGAATTAGGGAAATGATTCCTCTGCCGTCGAAAATTATTCTCTTTTTTTTAACATAAATATACGTAGGTCTTAAAAAACTAGCAGTAACGAGATTAATTCCCTAAAGGCCTCGAATTTCCATTCCAAAAATGTGAGGTTTTTTGTCGAAAAAGTTATATACTTTTAAAAATGTTTGTGTTCCTATTTGCCAGTAACTTTCCAACTTGCATGCTGTGGATATTTTGTCGTTATAATAATCTGCCTTGTGAAACAAATTGGTTTATTAAATAATTTATCACATTATTATGTTGGTATATTCAATAACATTAAATCAAATATTTTTCAGTTTTTAAAGTTAAAAATATGGTATTCTGTAATATTAAAATGATTCGCGACATATGTTGGGAAAAATAAATCAATACTCATATTAAAATTATTTTATATTCATAAACAACTTATTATTATTATTATTAATCTAATTTTACCTGAGGGACACAACTTTCGTCTTCATCTTTTACAAATCCTTTATAATAATTTTTCATTTTTTATACATTAATTTTTATAAGTCATCTTTTATATTTTAACTTAAACAAATACTTCGAGATGAGTGCACTACTAGGAGCACAATTTTACAAATAAAACAAGTAATATAAAAAAAATTTTAAGTCAATTCCTACTTAGATCAACAATTTTTTTTTTTTTTTTAAGCTTCTTTTTGTAAAATAGTTACAAATGATATAAATATGAATATACATATGACAGAATCACAACATTAAGTGGCAATTAATTTTTATTAATTATCATTAAAGTATCGCATTGTCATCCAAAACAATCGTGTATATAAAATTTCAATTCAACTGCTCAGCTTTGAAACGTGAGGAGAAAAAAATATTTTAAAGTTTTGACCCAAGTCGCTAAAAACGAAGCCAAAGTAGCCGTATCTGTAATTTTTTAAATAATTAATCAGTCAATAATTTTAATTAATTATAATTAAATTATCGTATTATTACCCAAAACAATAGTGTACAGAAAATTTCAGCTCAAACGAGCGCTTCAAAATGTGTTGAACAAGTCGCCAAAAATAATGCAACCGTGGCTGTATTTGTAATTCTTTGAATAATTAGTTTTAATCAATTTTTATTATAATTATAATTTAATAACTGTATTGTGTCATCCAAAATAAGCGTGTATATAAAATTTCAGCTTAATCGAGTGCTTTAAAATGCATTTTATTAACGATATATATATATATATATATATACACACAGAGAGAGAGCTAATAGTAGGAATTGAAAAATACTGTACAATAAAATAATTTGAAAAATAACGCATCTAACAACAATACATGTTTCCATAAACGACATAACATATCCAATACAAAATAATACACACAAAAATATACTTCAAATACTTACGCCAAATTTTATTATCCTTGGCCCCCTTACAAACTTTTAATACATCTTCACGGATATCCTCTTTCCAATACACATTTTTTAAAAAAATAACAGCTTCTGGATTACATATCCTCACATTCTAGTCATCAATATTTCCACTACTCAATTCCAGAAAGAAAGAAAAATTTCACTCAAATCTCTAAACCTTTCGCCAATACCAAGACAACCAAAAGATCAACGCTCTACCAAGTCTTCCCACTCACCATAACGATCGTTATTCTGAGAATACAAGTACTATTGTATGGAAATAAACACAGAAAGAAAACTTGAGAGAGCACACCATTCAACGGTCGTCACAACCACGCAACACCTGTCCTGTTTGAATTTTTCATTACTTTTTTTTTTTTCCGTTTCCCCCAAACCGAACTTTTAAACAGGGATGCTCTGAGAGTGCTGTACAGTCATTTTCTACCATGACACTTTCTTAGTGCTGAATCTTTGGTGACCAGCGATGCATAGCTAAATGTGGAGGCGTGAAGGGAGTCGCGGTCCTTCCGCTTCCTGTCCGGATGGACATATGACACCTCAGAAGAATCGAGATCTTTTCTGAAGAGTTCTTTTATCTCGAGAAATCCAGCAATGCACCACACAACTGAAGAGGAATTTTTGCTGCTTGGAAGAAAAATATGGAATGTGCTCAAACGAAGCGAGTGAAAGAAGAAACACTTAAATGATCTGCGAAAAAGCGTTTGTGTGTGTTTCTTAGATTGCTAACAGTCATGAGAAAAAGATATCTATTTTGAACAACTACATTTTAAAAAAGGAACAAATAAAAGCGTAAAATGTAAAATTAGATAAACCCAGCAATAATTTTTTTTTATACTTTCAGCTTCAGTGATTCATAAACATTTTTATTTCTTTTTGCAACAGTTTTTACAGATTTTGAATATTATATGCAAACTTTTCTCACCTTACGACCTAGTTCCATTCTAAATAATAGGTCTTACATCGGATTTACATTTTTCAACACTATGTTCATTAAAATGGTTTGTAAAATAAGTACATCAAACACAAAAATCGAATCTATATTTATTGCATATAATGCAAGAAATGCATATGTACCTCCTGTATCGTACGTATTATTGCTTCACCAATGTAGTATGCCTTTATTTACTACAAGCTGAAGTACTCGTTCTTCGCACGGGTTATATATATATAGTTTTTTAAAACTAAAAAATATTCTTGATAAAATAGTTGAATTGTGAAGCGAGTAAAACCCGGTACAAAACAATGTATTGAAATCATTTGTTTGTGTGCATCATGTATTGTATCATTTTTTAATAAGTGCACTTAATACTTATCTATAACGCCCCTTGGGGGTTGATTGAAGTAAAAAGGGGACCTTCTTCATGGATGGGGAATAGAGGGTTACCACACCATACCACTTACTCCCTTGATCGTACCGGGACTCGATTCAGAAGTATGCACATTGTGCACACTCTTTTATAATATATATTATTTTTTAAGATCGGAAAAAATTTGGCACAAATAAAAATTTTACACGATTTATTTACACAAGGCTACGTCTTGTACACACACACATTTGCAATTCGTTAATTGTTCTATGTATACAATTTTATTGAAAATTCAATTTAGAAAGCTGATCCATATATTAATGTTCGTTAAAAAAAGAAAGGCAGAAACTCCAAGCAGCAATTTAACGATAAAGTTTTAATAATAATGATGACAAATATGTCGTTATTAGATATTTATAAGATGAAATATTTTGAATCAGATTACTGAAAGTTTCTGTTCAGCGTGCTTTCGATTACTTAAACACAAATCGCTGGGGAACTTAGAAAAAAAAATTTTTTTTTAACTATCCGACATATGTTGCAGATAATTTTAGAATACAACATTTTTGAAAAAAGAAAAAAATTACCCAGCTCGACTGAAATTAAATAATTTTCAAAATGCAATGGCATTCATTTTATATGTACATTAACAACTGCGGTGTAATGTTAAGATAAGTTAAAAATTAATGCATTTTTAAGTCTCACCAGGAATACATTTTCACGGGAGAATGAATTTTTTCAGACAAATAAAAAAACAGTTCAAATTCAACTCTCATATTACTTTATGTAAAAAAAAAAAATCAGTGCCTCTTTGATACTCGATGTATATAATGCTAATTATATTACATGCCTTACACCATAGATTCCCAACCTTTTTTGAACTGGCGCCCCCTTTTCTAGTAAATATTTCGACACCGCCCCCTCCCACTCTATAGAAATAAGAGTGTACATAATACATGGTGAAAACAAGAGTTATGTTTTATAAAATATCCTATTACTTACTAAAAGAATATATTTTTTACTTAATTTTTTCCCCCTCAAGCCCCAATTATTTTACTTACTAGCTGAAATGCCCGTTCTTCGCAGGGATTAAGTTTTAAAAACCAAAATTCATCTATTATAGCAATCATAATATTTTTTTAGGGAGGGTAAAACCCTGTATTAAGTAGTATAACCAAAAATTAAAAATATTTTTTTCAAATGAATGTTCACATTATAAATAATTTTAAACAAATTGCAATTTGGCCTAAAATAAATAATTTAACAAAACAAATATTTCAATGTAAGAGAGAAAATTAGCATGCTAAAGAGTAAATAGATATGAATGAATGCAAATATAAATAAAAATTATTAGAAATGTGATAGTAGTAGTAAGTTTCTGCTATGGGAACTATGGGTGAAATAACTTGCAATAGATAAACCGAAAGAAAAAATTAATGATGATGAAGTGATTCTCACTAAATGCTATCATAAATAAGAAACAGGAAACTTTCAACTGAAAAAAAATTAAATTAGTATTATATGAGGCATGGGTGCAATGCTATCTAACATCTCTGTAATACATTTAATATAGAGTATTGAAATGTAATTCAGTACTAAAAAAATTTTAATTAGTATGAACTAAAACCAAAAAAAATCTACCTAAAACAGAAAAAACAGGTCCCCATTGAAATAGCCCAGAACCAACAACAGTACTGAATGAAACAAAGAATAAACCATGTTGCTAAAAAATTAACCATTACAAATGATACAGTTTTCTGGTTTGCAAGATTGTCAGAAGGCAAACTTAAGTCATGATGAAAATCTGTTCAAGGGGTGCATCTCATCATAGTTTCAGCGAATAGCCCCCTTTTTGTTAAAAAAAAAATTTCTGATTTTTTTTTTATTTAAAACAAAGATGAGTTCTTACCCCAATTATTTTACTTACGAATCTGAAATATATATTGCCACAAATACATTTAAATGTGTAAGATTATATATTTTAGTCATAGGTAGGATATTGCTGAAATTGAAACGCTCTCCTGAATTTCTTCTTCCTTTAAAAGAGTGGAATAAAAGTTTTAACTTACTGTTTTAAAGACAGGCAGGGGTTTTGATGATACGAAGTAATTCATAATAAACTGTTGCTTGCAAAATAAATATAAATTGACAGTTTCAGCCTTAAAAGAATCCCGTTAATTCCTGGGTAACATGTTTAATTATGTTTCTTCGATAACATACGTAATGAAATGTAGTGGACGAAACATGTTTCCTGCTGCTCACAGACAAAGACACACGAGCACCCTACAGAAATTAAAAAATGCACTATATCATTCAATTTAATGTAGGTCTCAATGTAATGCAATCTTTAAGTTTTTCATCCACTTCCCAAACTACCGAAATATGTGAATTTCCGTACATGTGATATAGAAATGATTTAAATACCTACAATCAACAGCAGGTAAACAGTATTAAAGTTTCCTTTTGTTAATACATAATCAGCGAGTTTTTTTTTAAAGTCTTTTTTGGTTAATCTGACCAAGCCCCTCCGTGCCATCTCAACGCCCCCTAATTTTCTCTGGGTCTCTTACCGCCCCCCCCCCCTGAAAGCCTCAAACGCCCACAAGGGGGCGTTTGAGAACCTATGCCTACACAAATTCTTCCTAAAATAATTACGATAAATTTTCTCCAGAGAGAAGGCAATTTAAAGATTTTATTTCTTTTTAAAAAAGATATCTGTATACATCATACAACACAGAATACTTGTTTTAGTAATAAAACATTTTATTGGAATATGACAAAGGAATATTTATCTAAAAATGAAAATGTTGAGTTATTCCAGGATGAATTTTCTCGCAGAAGAACAATTCATTTCATAACAATAGCTGAAACAATTTCATCCGTTAAAAAATTACATTAAATGGTTTATACAAATATTACCAATAATATTTTCATATTTTAACAATGAAATTTGAAATTTTTTTTATTTCGGTATTAAGAATATTTTTAAAAACTTTTATCAACGTCATATTTCATAAACAACATTATACAAACAAAAGAAAAACTCTATTAAAAGAAATTATGATCATACTCAAAGTACACAATGCTTATTAAACAAGAGATCGTATTTAGTTTTCTTTGTTGTAAAGATGTATATGACATTTAAAAAAATAAATTTGGAATTAACAATTATTTCTTTTACATAAATAATAATTACTTTAATTTTTTTTAAAGCATCGACTAGTCTTTATGTCCAAAACAGAATCAGATTCACATAATTATGTGTGTGACCATTTGTTAAAATATAAAACCTTCCAAACAAAAGTTCAATCGTAAAACACATACATGAAAATATGCCAACAAAATAATAATAAAAAATTCTTAATGCATGTAAACTAGCAAAATTTGTTGCCATTCATATTTTTTTAAGATTTTTATTTAGTAATATTCACAGACAAACAAACATTAACAAAAAGTGTTTTCTGAAAGCAAACATCTTTCGGTACTTTTCCATTTCACCGGCGCAAATCTCGCCAAGCTGATTTTGTTGGCGACAACACACAATATACACATAAAAGAATTTTAATAAATGTTAACTCTCATTGGATTTTCATCCACTTTTGATGTTACATGAAAAAGATACTACTGATAACAAAAGACTGGTACTTGTTTTGAAAATGCAGTGGTAAGAATTTACCAGTGGGAATATTTCATTTGGCGTCGGTTGTATCATTTTTGGCGACTTTATTGCTTGCGCCGCCGAAACGGAGCAGTACCCATCTTTCTAATGTTTAAAGATCTAAAGTTAAGATTCCAAACATTTAATATATGAGAATAAAAGCTTTTATTCACTATCTTTTCCCCCTTCTTTAAATTTTTTTTTTTTTTAAATTCCGAAATATTCCATTTTCTGAATAACAAAAGAAAACAATTACTGCCTCACTTGCTACCTCTCCCTTTGAACATAACCAAACATGCAAGATGTACCAAACAAGAACATAACAATCTCATATATACACCCTTCCCCACCCTCCACATTCATTTATGAAACATTACATGCATGGCCGTTTCTTCACATAGACATAGAATAAATTCTCCAACAAAAATACAATAACACAAAAGGTACGTCCTTAATGGTTTAAGAAAAGAAACGCTTCCATTCACTCCAAGCGAACAATAAGGCTTTCTTTTGAAAAGATACCACACCAGACGATGGAACGGAAGGCACGGGGGCCCACCCAGTCGTACAGAATATCGTCTTGAGCCATTAACCCCCTACCCTACATAACATAAGCCTTTACTACCAAACATATCTGAGACACGCGCGTATTTTTGGAAGACGAAGATAAATCTGCTGACGTACTACTTAGTTGGAAAATCTCGGAGCTCTTTGCACCTCCACGTTTCTCAGGCGTAGGTCTGTTTTTCTTCAGGGCACAGGGAATCTTTTCTCTCATTTCGTGGAGAACACTCTTTACACTTCATAAGATAATACACAAAACCCTTTTTATCTAGTATCATCTGCTCAGTGTCCCAGAATGGGGTGGTTGCCAATTTGCGAAAGAATATTGGACATCAGTGTGTTTAAGGTTTTTTTATGTACTAATTGCAATTCTGAATCGTATTTCTTTTACGAATAAGGAACAGAAGATCCTTCAGAAAATAAGGTGAAATAATAGTATAACTGAGGGCGCGGAAATAGTTACCACTGCCATAAATACCAACCAAGTGATTTTATAGTTAAGTAATGCACAAATTTTACGATAGAGTGTTTGTCTCATTATCAAATAAAAGTAGCTTTTACTTTAAAAGAACGTCATAAGTAATAACAGATACTAATGGTTTTCCCTTTTGTGTTTAGATTCGCCCATAGAAACAAAGCTTGGTTAATGTGGTTGGTGAGAAAACGTTAAAAATCAATCAATCAAGAAAATGGTAAACAAATTTTTATTTAAACATTTTTATTGATTGAAAATACAGAAGAAAAAACTATGCTGATTTGAAATTTAAACATAAATATAAGAGTAAGATATTTTAGACTACTGGTGATGAACCACTAAATGTTGCACCAAGAGCAAACGAGGAGCCACATAAACTCGCAATATCGTGATTTGATACAGCAATCATCTTTATTCCACATGATCAACTTTGATAAAAAAAAATAATAACGGTCACTAATCCCAGTTCGTAAGATAAATAACATACAAATAAATTATTTTAAATAAACGAAGCAACGTCGTTCATAACTGAAAAAATTTCCAGCCAATTTATATCCAATAATTGCAGTATCAAACACATCAGCTTGATCACACTGTAGAGAAACACGAGGGATGTCGGTGACGGACCTCATAATTTTGAGCTTGTCAAGAGGCGAGGACACCTGAGCTGGTACCCGACTCTCCAAACTTCCACTCCACAACAAAGTGAGGACTTTAGGCCTTGAAAGATTTTTCGTGCACCGCTCCCTACCCCCTTGTACAGGGAGTCTTTCGTTGCATCAGGACTGGAGCCGGCGACACAAAAGAAATAACGGCGGCCACGCGTTTTCGCGATCTTAACCACTCGGTTACTGCAGCCACCCGGACATATGGTAGAAACACAAGAAATAAAAAAATGAAGTAAAACTAAACTTAACTCAGTGGCGTAACAGTCCATGAGGACCAAAGCCTACTGTTACGATTTCAATTTTCATGACCTTAGGCACTGAGGTGCATGAGCAGATGTTTCAGCCAGGTGGTCAGTCTGACGCGAATACCCCCAGTGTTTAGTTCCCAAGCAGTTTTAGTACTCATTTGGCGACCCACTGAAAGGATGAAAGGCTGAGTCGACCTTGCCCAGCCCGGGATTTGAACCCCGGATTTGTGGTGTGGAAGCGCGATACGCTGCCACTCAGCCACTGAGCTTCAAGTGAAAAATAGGCTGACTAAAAATAAAATTACACAGAATTAAAAAAAAAAGTGAACAAAATTTTAACATAAGGTAGAAAGAATTGTGAAAAGAAATAGATTAGAAAAAGATAAAAACTGGAATGAATGAACATATAAATAAGCCTATCACTTACACATAACTGCAATTTTTAACTTAAGGTGTTTTTTTTTAAAGCTTACATTTTTATTCGAAATTGAAAGTTACAAAAACACAATCATTTTTTAAAATAAATAAAAAAAGAACGAGGCAGGGGAAAACGTGTCTATTGCATAGGGAAGAGGTAGTTATGATAAAGATATTACTCTCTCTAGGTATATCAAAAATCTCAGTAGTTTTTGTGCTATTCATTTTAATTTTAAAAAATCATAATTCGACATAATATACATTACATAAAATTGTACCCTACGAACTTAAAATTTTTAAATAAAAACCACATAGCTAAATTTATATTCGCAATTCATTTATTTAAGAGCCTTTTAAGTGACACACTTAAATCGCGTCAAATAATATAAGCTTAAAATAATCCCAGCAGAATAAAAGTCCGTTTTTTTTAAGAGCCGAAACTCGAAAATTAAATAAACAAAGGTAAATTATTAAATAATAACATCGTTCATGGATTAAATGATAGTCTATGATAGAAAAAAAGTCTAAGTAAATATATATAAGTTTAAATTGTTTCCAAAAACAATATTCAATATAACTGTTCAAATCTGCAACTTTTCAAAACCAGATAAAGAGAAAAGTAAATGCCAATTATTCAAAAGAGAGTCCTACTTTATCAACCGGAACTGCAAGTGTCTTTCAACTGCACCTTCATTATCAAGGTGGTCAACATAAAGGTCAGAGTTTACAGGAATTGCACGCCCGTAAATCCTTTGTGCTCTGACCTCGCGCTCTAAAGAATATGCAGCAAACCATATCGTCAAATCTAAATAAAATATTTCGGCCATTTGAGAAAGTACAACCCAGTTTACAAGTTTTTCTCAACTCGAAATCTTCCATGGAGAAAAAAATTTTTTTTATTTGAAAGTAATATTTTTTTAAAGAAGCTTTTCACAACATCGAAAAGACATAGATGGTATGATTGATTTAATTTATTGGGCCAAGCGTCATGTCTAGCAAGCTCAGTCAAACACTCCCAACTTAAGAAAATATATGTATTTGTGTATTCATGTGTGACGTTTGGGAAAATTAATGGTAGCGTGTGAGTTAAGGAATAAAATACAATACATTTACATTTTAAATATAAGTTATTCATTTTATATTAATTATTTCTACAGAATATGATCTTTGTGAGGGAGGAGGCAAACACAACGGATCTTTTTGGTATTTAAAAAAAAAACGGTCTTCCTCTTCCCTCCATTGGGGAGAGGCAATTGCCTCTCTTATACCTCCAGTTTCAGTCGGGTTTCCGGCTCGTGGGCGGAGCGGTGTTTCTCTCACAGCCATCGGTTTTGGGGGGCGATGTCAGATGAAAAGACCCCTTAATATTTAGGGGTGCATGTGTGGATATGAACTGTGATACAATCTATGTAGGAAAGCCGATTTTTGCAGCTGTGTACAAACATTACATAAGAAAAAAAATTCTAAAAACAAAAAAGAAATAAAAGGAATAGGGATAGGAAGACAAAACAGAAAAATATTGAAAATGGAGAAGAGATTAAATGGGCATCTCGGGGTTGTGTCACCTGTATTTACCCCCAAACGGTAAACTTCACGAGAGAGAAAAAAGAACAAACACTACGCACCGCGCCTCGCATATCTTGTACTTAAGAAGGTGAAGGACGCACCAAAATACGAAGGTAAGACTTTGAGAGGCGAAAATGATATAAAATTTCAAAGGGAAATGAAAAGCCATAATGGTGCAGAAACAATATTCAAATCAGTTTGAAATTCACACTACATCAAAATGGTAGTCAGATTAAAACAGCTAAAACTCTCATGAACTCTTTCTTAGATAGATTCCACCTTAAACGGATAGCCGCGGTAGCCTAATGGTTATGGTCACGAACTCGAGGCCGGCGTGTCACTCGTACAAATCCCAGAACCACTAAGACCTGTCGTGTAGATGGGACCGATGCACGTTAAATCTGTCAATCATCCTCGTCACCTGACCGAGGCTCAAAATTACGAGGTCCTAGCCCTCGTATTACCTTATAGTGCCGTAGTTAATATAAATTTCCCTCTACCTTAGACGGAACATCCGCTTAGTAGAGGGGCTGATGTGAGTTAAATATATCGAGACTCAATCCTCAAGTTGGTGTGAGATGGAAATTACGAGAAAGCCAATTCACTTGACTCCAATTCAAATTTACGTGGTCTATTACCAATAGCCCTCGCTTAGCTTCAAAGTGCGACGGCAATACAGATAATGGAGCATTCTTTCCAGCATATGATAAATATATACATGAATTAAACTACAAAGGTATTCATTTGGCAATATCGAAGGAAAAAAAGCGAATTTAAGATACAAGTAGATTTATAAGCTTTGTTCATGGTATATTTAGAACTATGAAAGTATGCAAAGCAAATTAGTAATGTCCCAAAAAATTTATATTTAAGAATAAGATTCTTCCCCAATGAATTATTTATATGAGCATTCAATTGATACGACCATACAATTAATGCACTTGTAACTTACTTCAAAAAAAGTTATTTTTGTTTAAGGGGATACAGTACGATTCAATTGACAAAAACCGGTCAAAAAAATCCAACCTAATTTTTTTACCCTAAATTATTCTTTGTATACTTTTCTATAACCTCACAAAATTTGAAAGCTCTACACTTAAAAAACGCAGTATTATGATAGCTTTTACGTTCGTTTTTATTCACATCCTTATGTCAAATCAAAACTTTTAATTTACTTATCTCGGAAAGATAAAATAACGGGTTTGTCTTCATTTAAAAATGCATAGGCTTTTTTCTATTGTGTTTTTAATGCTTTGAATTTTTTCCCCACCTATTGCTAATAGAACATGTAGCAAAAGGTGGTATGCATTTTTGAATAAAAGCATTAGTTATTTTTTTTAAAAATAATTCAACTCAGAATTTATATATTTTTTAAGGAATTTTCAATAAGCATTCATAAAAAGATTGGTATTATACGATTACCAATCATGTTATCGCAGAACCCAAACCAAATTTTGTTATCCATAGTTTGACATACTTGTAAATCAAATTCTATGCGTGTACGTTAATTTTTGTAGAAGAAAAGTAACATTTTAAAATCACTTAAAAATTTTTAAGTTTTTTTCCTTAAAAAATTAAAAATGGCTAGCTTTTTATGAAATTTTGAGCACAAATTTTGTTTTACATAGTATACACACAAGGCAACCAAAAAAAATTTGAAAATCCTAAAAAAATTTTTTTGCATAAATCGTACCACATGTCCCCTTAACAAAAAGATAGCTAGTTTTTTCCCAAAAAATAATTCAATAATTTAATTTTTCACTTCCCAAAGTAACAGATCTCTGGTTAAAAAAAAAGCGCGTGGTTTGAGGGAATAAATTCCAAATTCGTCCACCTTAACTGTGTTTTTGTTTTGTCAATTTATTACAATACCAATGAGCATGTATGAAAGTTTAAGAACAATTTTGAACAAGTTAATCGAGCAAGTTTCAAAACATTACATAAAAAACTTGCTAGATGCAAAGAAAATAACCTCGTCATTTGCTTCAAAAAAAAAAAGTAAATGGTAGACAGATAATGGAACCTGAAGCAGTCGCAATGGGTGAGTCATGAAATTGCATCAGATTTCATTTCAAAACTTCACATCGATGAACTCATACAGCGACTGAAATCAGTGACTGGATCGGCAGGGCGTGTGTCAATCCCGATCCTAAGCAGAAAAAAAAAGATACGTGCTTCCGTAGTTGTAAAAGAATCCTTTGGGATCAAGTTTGGCAACTTCCATTCATATAAAATCGAATTATCCCTCATTCGAACAAGTCAGCACGGAGGATTAAGCCTTTTAAAACATGTTTAAACAAGCTTAAAATGGTAACAGAAAATCGATTGGAGTATTTTGGGTTCTAAAAGTTCTAACCCTATAACACTGAAAAAAAAGTTAAGGCAAAATAAAGACTTTTAGGGTCTTGGAAAATAATTTTATGACCCTCTTATTCGGTCTTTTATAGTATTAAGCTCAATTAGTTCTTTTGTTGTAGCCACTCTTTTCAAACATGGCAAATTTCGAACAGGTTAAAAGAAAAAAAATCGCAACTTTAAGAGTAAGAATTATTTTAAAAATGGGGATGGGAAAGTTGTAATGGAATTATTCAAGGTCCTTAACAAAATTAATAACTATAAAAACAGCCAAAATTCTGCTCTTTTCATTTCATAAATGGAAATCAGGTGCAAACTATTTAAAAATTAATATAGCTTTAGAGTTAATTTAATTTCTTGGCACCTTATTTTATTACTTAACTGTAACCTGTGGCAAAAGAGAATCTGGAGAGTGGTATGATAAGTCTTTTAATTCGCCAAGTAAAAAACATAAAAAAAACTTTACTCTTAACTACCGTAAAATCCGGCGTATAATGCGCACTTAAAACACCAAAAATAAGATCAAAGTTTACGGGTGCGCATTATACGTCGAGCATAAAAATGACAAGGGAAAAAAAGTCGGACTACTATATCGATCAAAATATTGTTTATTTAAAAGAAATAACTTTCCTTGTGAACTTAACAGGTTGTTTTGTTCTAGAAGTATATTATTTTTTTCTATGAGATAATACATCGAATAAATGACTTCAAAGCATAAGAGCATGCACATGAACATTTCAGGTTTCTTCGTAAAAAAAAAAAAGGTCTGCGTTATGACAGTGAATTTGCCTAAAAATTAAAAAATGCAACCGTAAAGTACAGGTGCGTCTTTTCGCCAGAATTATAGCAATATTGTACTTCTATACAAATTGCATTAAAAGTTACATGATATATGAATTCAAAACTAGTTCTTAATAGAATGCGCATTCAAACACACAATCATGAGCATTTCTTCCGCGTCCTCGGGATGAGGTTCAAAATCCAAGAGGACAAGTGTTAAGGGATGAAAATAAAGGCCCATGGCAAGCGAAAACAACCGGTTAAAAGAAGGTAACACCTAACGCCGACCTGAAGTGTATGGTCATCGACCGAACTAACATGACCTCTTCTTCTTGAACCAATTCACGTAAGATATCACATGAATTCTAATGTTCCAACTATTATTGATTACCAATACCATTTCTGTTGAGCTTAGACAAACAGAAAAATATTCCAAATTTACCGTTGTAATGTAAAAAAATATTTCGAATACATTTGATAAAATAAGTTGTCAATATATATATGTACTAAAAAATAAACATAAAAAAAATAAGTTCTTTTTAGAGGTGAAGGAAAGGATCAAGAACAAAGTATGCCTTAAGGTACTAAATTGCCCTAAAATTCATACGTGATGGGGAAAAAAAAGTTTAAAAGTGAATTTATAAGTATATGTCTACTACAAAAAAAATATCGTTTGCTTTTTAAACAAAAACCCAGTTAATTCAATGATAAACGAATGGATCGATAATAAATACTATATTACACAACGAAAGCCACGTGTTTTCACAAGCAAATTAGTGCAAAATTAAATAAAATTTTTCGAATATCGGAGATAAATTTACATGCCAAATATTTTAAGTGTCAATCGAACGATTAATCAATAGTGAATTTAAAATATAATTACATGTATATTTCTAAAAATAAATGTTTCAAAATATTAGTTTTTCTGATACAAAAAAAAATGCAGTTATATATAAAAAGTATATCTAACTTTTTTTTAACTACATAATATTATATATCTGAAACATTCCATGAGCATTTGTAAAATAACAAACGAGTTATTTCTCCATTTATGTGGGTGTGGTAAATCTTGAATATATTTTTTTAAATAAAAAAGAATGTATGTCTCGAAAAATTCAACCTAAACCGATATATACACTCAAGAGCCAAAACATTATGACCACCTGTGAATAACGAGTTGGCCCACCTTTAGCGCGCAACACACAGCTTCAACCCGCCTTGGCATGGATGCCACAAGTCCTTGGTAGATGGCCGGAGACAGATTGTACCAGATGTTTAAGCAACGGTCACGCAAATCCGAGATATTGCAAATTGGTGGTCTTTGAACTTTGAGCTGCCGTCCCATGACATCCCAAATGTGTTTATCGGATTGAGATCCAGTGAGTTAGGCGCCCAGGACATTAACTGGAATTCAGCATCATGTTCCTGGAACCACTCCAACACAATTATAGCCTTGTGACACGGGGCGTTGTCCTGTTGGAACATTTCATTTCCAGCTGGAAAAACAGAGGCTATGTAAGGTTGCAACTGGTCCGCAATGATGTTCAGATACCCTGTAGCATTCATGGTCCGCTCTACCACAACCACGGGTCCCAGAGACGCCCAAGAGAACGTCCCCCAGAGCATAATACCGCCACCACCGGCCTGTGTATGACCTACTATACATTGAGGAAGCAACTCTTCGCCTGGAAGACGGCGTATCCTGACACGGCCATCGGCGTGATTCATCTGACCAGGCAACTCTCTCCCACTGATCCATGGGCCAGTCGCGATGTTCCCAGCGCAGGCGCAGTTGGCAATGACGCTAGGTCAGCAACGGCATACGAGTGGGATGTTTGCTGCGTAGCCCCATATCCAACAGTGTCAGCTGAACAGTGTGCTCCGGTACTATTCTACTTGGACCTGCATTGTATTGGGCTGTCAGCTGAGCCACTGTCTGGCTCCGGTTTTTCTTCACCATGCGAGACAGCCTCGGACGACCTTTTTCTTTGATAGCGTGTGGAGGTCCAACGCCATGTCGTCTACTGCTGGTTTCACCGTCATTCATCCACTTTGCATAAGTACTAACAACTGTAGAGCGCGAACAACCAACGAGTCGTGCAGTTTCGGAAATACTTGTTCCGAGCCTTCGAGTCATTACAATCTGCCCTCTATCAAAGTCGCTTAGATCCGCAGCCTTTCCCGTCACGCACAGAAGTAAGTGAAAGAATAATTCTTCAGACTCTCCAGCAGCAGTTAAATATCATTTCCACCTGATGACGTGCCTTCCACGTCATCCAGGCGAGTTCATTGCAAAATGTAGGGGTGGTCATAATGTTTTGGCTCTTGAGTGTATGTTCCAAAAGAGCTATATTTGACTGAAAGTTAAAGGAAACCAAACATTAAATTTTATAATTAAGGAACAGAGAGTGAGTGTTTATTGACGTAGCACCAAAATCCAACACGAGGGCTATTCGCGACGGACCTCATAATTTTGGACCATGATCGAATGACGTGGACGACCTGAGCTGGCACACCCTCTTCGAACTTCCACGCCCTGCCAACGAGGGGATTTTGAGCCTCGACAGATTTAACATACATCAGCCCCTCTACACGAAGGGTCTTCAATGGTACTAGGGCTAGAACTCATGATACAGCGGCCTCGCGTTCGTGACCACAACCACTAGGCTACCGCGGACAGAAATAGAGCAATATAAATATTAAAGAGAAAAGGGGAGGGGACAATTTTTGTGAGAATGTGTGAGTGTAAATATTTTTTCTATGATTTTCTTTTTTTAAAAAAAATACTATGAATCATGGGACAAAAACTGAAATAAGGGCATAAGGACGTATCAAAAGGTAGAAAAAAAAATTGCTGGAATAATAAATTGTTAAAAAAAAAAACCACATAAAAACTACTCTTTTATAGTAAATCGAACTAAGTTGCAACTTTATCTTTTAGTCGCCAAATCTGGAAATGGGGCCTGAAATTAGTCGCCAGATGCGGTATGAGATCTGAAAATGGGAAATCGTTGATCCTGATCAGGAAAAATGGAACAAAATTATTAAATTTTTGTATTGCCATCGGTTTTGAACAAATGAGCAAAATTTCGAATTAGTCTGACCTTTTAAAAAGGGTAAAAATTGAGTTCAAAGATTCCGTTACATATTAGTGAAGCTTATAAAGGGTGTTAAAAAGAACCATTTATTTCAACCATCAGGTAATAAATGGGTAGGAGACACGTAGATTAACATTTAGAAACATTAGTTTAGTGTTTGTAACTGAAAGAACTTATGAGACTAAGGATATCGTCCAGGTATTCTAGAAAATTATTCTATTCCATACATATAATGCATTCATTTCTTATCTCTCTTCTATAATTCCACACCCAACAATGAATTATTGATTGTAAATTAAGAAATACACACAATGGATCGTGTTTCATTCACCACAAATAATTTCTTAACCAAGCACACAAGAGAGATCAGAAATACTGGCCAACATTATATGAGCATTTTTCTTTATTTTCCCCATTTAATCTAGACAGAGATGCGGTACATAGGAAATATATGTTTATTTCGCGGAAACTATTTGCAGATCAGACAGCGATTAAATATGAATATCAACAGAGACCTTCGAGCCAGACAATGATGATAAGAATACTTATTAAAGAGAAAATTTTAATTAAAACAATACCGTTGCTTCATTTACATTTCAGTAGAATTCACAATACAATATCAATTCAGGTGAAAGTTAATTAAAAGTGATATAATCGAATTCAGGTTATTATCAGTTTCAATAACAGAAAGAGTTCACGTACAAAATAGGATTTATGAGAATTAACTGACAGTGGTTAATTTAAGTGATATCACATTTTGGTAAAGATATTTATTACATTAATTTGCCTTGAAATTAATTTTATATTGTGGGATTTCGTTTTTCCACAAAAAAAAAGCACTGAAAGGGTACATAAATATTTTAATTATACAGAATTGAAAGATTTTCTTCAGCTTCGCTGTAATTCTATATGCTTGTATACCACTAATTTACTATACGATTCTTACACCTTACCCTTCAAGTATCAGAAACTCGTTCCTAAAAACTCTGTAAAATATAAAAAACTATTCATTACGGGCATTTGGTATAATAAAAATGAAGGAACCCTTACAATTTAATACATTCGTTCGCAGTGGCGAAATGTATACCCCGGCAACCCTCACACTGCGGGGGGGACCAGGATATTAGGGGGCCCAAAGCCTGAATGATGTCAAGTACATACCGATTGTAAGATCCGGCTTGGGGCCCCAAACCTAACTTTGCAGGGGGGGAGGCTAATAGTCTCCGTTACGTCACTGTTCGTTCGTCAGGAGCATAAGCCATGGCAGCCAACTCGAGGCCAGTGTGTCAAGAGTTCTAGTCCTTGTGTCACTGAAAACCGGACAATAACGGAAAATATTAAGCCCCCCCCCCGCAAAGTTAGGCTTTGGGACCCCTAGAATCCTGCCCTCTCCTGCGATGCGGGGGCGTACGTTACGCAACTGATGAAGACCCACCGTTTAGAGCAACTGATGGACGTTAAATCTGTAGGGGCTCAAAGTCCTTTCATTGGTGTGCTGTGGTAATTTGGAGAGAGGGCGCCAACGCAAGTGTCGTTTTCGTTACTTGAACAAGATTCAAAATTACGAGGTCTGTTGACAATAGTGCAACGTTAATAAACACTCAATCAGAGGCATAAGTCATCAAAAATTAAATGAATTGATACGAATTTTGGTAGCTAGATTTAATTTTAATTAATGTTTGTGTTCGCTTACAAATCATTAAAATGCAATGTTAAGTGATGCAACCACAATTCAAAACTTTGGCTCATCCAAAATAGGCCAATGAAATACATTTTTCAGATTCTGCTTAACCGTAATTAGAAAGACTCAATTATTTACCCTTTTAAAATTCTGGTCTTCTGAGGCTGATTAGAAATATGAAAAGGGGTTTTGAAACAGATTCTTCGGAATGAAAGCAAAACTTTATATGCTTGTATAACAAAATTTTCCATTAGCAAAAAAAAAAAGAAGGAAAAAAAAGGATTTTTTTAAACAATGAAACATTTATTTTGAAAAATGAATTTAAATATAAAATATATAAACGATGTGTCGTTCCCTTCTCTCTAAAAAAAAGATAATCCTGAATAACTACTGTAGACATTTAAAAATAAGACTTAAAAATATTTATAAATTTTTCGGAATTAAGATTATAAAGAAATTAATACGTTCTTGTTACATAACAGTAATTTAACTTTTCAAAAACAAAAGGTTTCCATCGGATTCGTACTTTAAATAATATTCTAAGCCGGCTATTTTCCTAGAAATACTATAAATTTTATTCCGTGATTTCCCGCCTCAGACATTTGGAATCTTCTCATAAAAGAGTCAACAGGGTACAATCCTCGGTCACGAGACACGCCTATTTTCTGTGCTTCTGGCTCTTTTATGAGAGTTTTTTTCATCCCTTTATTCTTTGCTTTGGGTCATGCACACCATCGATTAAAATCGTCGAACGGAACAACTCTTCTGAAAAGACACCATCCATTCTCTTTAATGAGAAAAAAATGGCCACGGAAGTTACGGCTGAGTAACAGGATTCAAACTATATTAACAGAAAAAAGGTTTCGTTTGCAAATATGATGTGGATTTCTTTTCCCCCCCGTCTTGAACAGAATAAGAAATATTTTTTTGGCGTAGGCTACCCCAAGAACTATTTTAGTGTTGAAAATTAATTGACTATGTATAATATTAAAGAATATGATTTGGCAAGCTTCATTTTTAAAAAATTCGACTTTTTTCAATGTTGGGTTTATTTTATGCAAGAGGAAATAAAATTTTCAAAAAATAAAATAAAACTGTCAAAATTGTGTTTCTTTCCTTGTTGACTAAACAAATTAAGCGGACTGTAAATTTTACAAATTAATAAGCAAGACGGATCTCAAACACTTTTCGACGGATACTTTTCGAATTGATTACAAAAAAGGTTGAAACAGTTGCCTCGGAGCTAAATCTTTACAAAGGAATTCTCGCCAACTGGCGCCAGCACCCTTATGAAAAACTGATGTTAAGAGAGTCACTCTTTGAAGCAACAAGAGGGCTATTGGTGACAAACCTCGTTATTTTGAAACATAGCAAAGTAAAGAAAACAATACTTTAGCAGACCATCCCATTCATCAATCTTCCATACCATACTTTCAGAGACGTCTTAAGACTTCTTGAGGACCTGGGCCCCCGCGCAAAGGAAGCCCTGGCCCCTAACAAATGTAGGCCTCGTCTATGACGCTTAAAAGTAGACATAACATAGCATAAGTTGTCAAAAACTCGTATAAACAATAACCCGAAGCAAATAAATGTGCATGATGTACAATCGCACAAACCGGCTAAGCTGACTGCCGCCTTTTGACTGAATGAATAATAATAGTGTAAGGTGATAGCAGCCTATACATGAACGACGGTCATCACATGTAGCCAGTTGACATAACGTCCGAAATTCCCAGTTTTTCGAAGAATACAACAGAAAATAACATTTGACCGTTGAAATTATTCGATTGTGATCTTATTAAGGCTGCGTCGAGAACGAGTTGAGACTTTCATTGTGGTCGAGGCCCTGGGCCCAGTTGGTCTAAGCCTCAAGACGTTCCTGCATATTATTGCGAGGGCTTTGACTGTCGACAGATTTTACGAGGGGAGTGAGTGTTTTTTAACGTCGCCCTATAAAAAAACATGTCTATTGGCGACGGACTCGTAATTTTGAGCCTCTGTCAAGTGCCGATGACGACACCAGAGCTGGTACCTCCTCTTCTAACTTCCACACCATACAAACAGGATGACATTGAGCTTCGAAAGATATAACGTGCATCGGCCCCCTCTACAAGGCGGGCTTTCAGAAGCACCTAAACTCAAACCCGCGGCACGATTTTGTGATCGTAACCATAAGGCTACGCAGCAAGATTTAAAGTGTATCTACTCTTCTACACGGCGGATCTTTTGTGGCTCAAGAACTCGAACCCACGACTCGACAGAAATAATCCCGATCACGAGCTTGTCGCCGTGATCACTCGACTACCTCGGTCACATTTAGTAATTAAAAGAACCACCAGTTTTTTTAATTGCAAAAACTGCTATTTTTCATTTTATATTAAAAAAAATATGGCAAAAATAGATATTTTTGCAATTTTCAAAACACAGCAGAATTATTAGTAAAATCTTTCAAAAAGATATTTGAACAATTACCCATTAAAATATTTATTTTCTAAAAATGTGAGAACATGGGACGGTTTTTCGTGAAATCTTCAGGAAAATTTTTTACTTCTTCCTATTCGCATCCCCCCCCCTTAAATTCGAAAATGGATAAACAAAACTTTAATATTTAAGAAATTTTATACACAAAATGCTACTTTCGATTTCGACCTGCATTTTATTTTCTTTGCTGTGTTTTAAAAGTGTCATTGCTAGATTCTTCTTCAAAAATTTCTATTTTAGTATTTTGAGTGGTCATTTCTATTCACTTAACAATCTAGTAATTGTAATTCTATAGACCATTTGGAATATAGGAGGAATTTTCTTCACTATTAATAATTAGTGAGTTTTTTTCTCCTCAATTGCCCACTTTATATATATATATATATATAGCTACAACTGATAAAAAAAGTTCTTAAAAATATACTTTTCCTCTACTTTTTTGTAACTGTGATTTTGGTTAATTTTAATTATCTACAATAAGACTATTCCGTGTAAAGGTGGGGGGAAGGAAGCCATATAAATATCCCTAATCTACAAGGAGAATGAAATCTAAAAAAGGAATGTTAAAATAAATCGGTATACGAGTATTTTACATTAAAAACATAACACAACATAACAATTTATTAAAAATCTCATCACATACTAAATTTTAAATCATGTAAGCACTATAAACTTAACTGAAACATAGAGATGAATAGCTATGACCTAAAGTTACATGATCTCTACAATGAAAATCAAAAACTAAAAACGTGAAGAAAGGATTAAAAGTAAATTTTTTAAAGCAGAGTGGCAAAGTTAAGCTCTCTAGAGCAAATGACTTGGCATTTTGCCTAAAATGATTCAAGTAATACACTAGAAAGCACCAGACGACCTCGACAATGCAGACTTAAATAACTGCAGCAATTACAATTTTACTTCATCAAGAAGAGCATGATTGACATAATTTTACTATATTTAAATTCAGTACTCTTTCAAAATAAACTTCTTTTTTACACTGTGTCCCAGTTATAAAATGCTAGTTTTTATAATTTGTTTAAAAAAAATTATGCTGATTAAAAATACAATTAGAAATTTTCATTTGCTTTGCCTTAACATTAATGGAAATTTAAAAATATTGCAATTTATACTTTAAAACTTAAAACTGAACAAAATATGTAATTTTGAATATGTTGCAAAATCACAATAAGCTCTGAATTTATTATGGATATTAATGTTTGAACTTGATCAGATTTTCAAAATCAACATCAGTTTCTGAATAGTAGATTAAATTTACATGGGGGAAACTGATTTTTTACAGGTGTTTCAAAAATATAAGGTTTCTTTGTATTAAATACAAAATTTTAGATTATATTTTTAATAGGTTATATTTTTAATACATTATTAAAACCTTTATGTAAAAATTGAACAGAATGACTTCTTAAATTCATACTAATACCGATTCTTAAATTTTATTTGGTATAAAAAAAATCATACCATAATATTCAAAATAATTGATATTGCTTATTTTGTGTATAATCTATTTCCGATTAACTTAGGGAATCAATCATAAATTCAATAAATCACACATAGTACCCATACATACACTATCATGTAAATATATGTACGCAGATGAAAAAAAACTATTTATACAAAACAAAAGTATTAGAGGATTCATTCATTTCATTCTAAAATCCAAAAATAATCATGAAAAAGTATAATCATTTTTAAAAAGTTTTGTATATGTTTATTCTAAGAACACCAATATGCACTTCTACATCAACAATCTTGTCAGTGGCGTAACGTAGAACATTAGGCTCCCTGCTAAGTCAGGTTTTGGGTCCCGAGCCCTAATACGTATATGGCATCAGTCAAGCTTTGGGCCCCCTAGAATCCTGGGCTGCCGCTATGCAGGGGTGTACATTACGCCATTGAATCTTGTTAGGTATTGCCAATGCAAAGCACATATCTTTGAAATATTTTTAAAAACATTCTTTGTGCATGTTGCTCTTTTCTAATCAAAAATTAATCAGATAGAAAAAAATTTATTGAACAGCTCTTTTCCTTTTTAATTTTTAATCAAGTGTTTCAACATCAATATGATAAAATTTGATGTCATTTAATTTGGTGATTAAGAATACATCAACATATCTTAAATATGAAAAATAAGGTGCAAAATAAAGAGGGTATATTTTCCTGCAATACAGCATAATTCGTGCAAGTGTGAATGAAATCTCAGAAAAATTATTACAGGTATATTCTTTCACATTCAAGAAGAATAAAAAAATATTTCAATCAATCTGTATTAAACAATTAATCCAAAAACACACAAAATGAACGAAGATTAATAAATTTAGATTCAAAATTCAGAGAGAACAGTCTATTTCAGCAAATCTAACTGTAGTGAAACTTAAATTTATCTGTACTAACTGCTATGCATCATTATATGCATTATGTTAAAAAATAATTATAAAAAAATCATAAGTTAAATAAAATAATTTCATATAAATTCATATGACGTATTTTTGATACCTTATTATCCTTTCAAATATCGTACAATATCTAGAATCTCTGACTCAGAATCCAAACCTCAAAATTAAAAATTAAATAAAAGATCAATGATAAAACACTGAATTCAAGGACCTTATGAAGAGAATCTTTAAATTATTCGTGATACAGTAATGTTTAGCGCACACTTGATTAAAAAATTTCCACTCAACATCCAATATATATTAAATTTCATGGAAAATATATATTTCTTAAAATGCTCAGAGAAAAAAATCTTATGCAAATTTTATTCTATTTATGAAAATTGAAGAAATTACTACTTTTCCCATTAAACAGAGAAAATTTAAAGCAAACGTACAAGCCAATTCAACAAAAATTAAAGCTTTAATCAGATTTAGACAATATCAGACTCAACTGAATCAATATAAATATAATACATTTAACTTTATTTCATTATTTTTTAAAAACATTTATGTGTAGTAAGAATTTTTTTAAAAATTACAAGAATTTAAGCAAAGAAACAAGCAAAATAATGTTGCTTTTAGAATGAACTCAATCAAACATGAGAAAAATCTAAAGAGTTTAAAGATCCTAATAAATTAACTTTAAAATTACAAACATCTAAATTTTCTTTTTACTTATAAATACCAAAAATAATTAGCTTTCTCAAATATAAAAATAATGGGAAATAAATCAGGATGAAAACTCAAAAAAGAATCTTGTTTTAAAAAATTCAGTTTTCAAAAACACCTTCAATTTAAATTTTAAAAAGATGCATTTTTCTAAACATTTAATGAAAGATATATGCTGACTTACAAGGAGTTAAATCATTACTAGCTAAATAAATAAATAGTCATTAAAGTTTTCAAAAACAAGTATTTATTCGAAATTCTAAGATTAAGAACAAAAAGAATTTCTGAATTAAAAATGAATTTAGAACTCCCTTTTTGGTAAAAATTCATCAGACAAGAAGCCTTTTCAGATAAATTCTTTTATCCAACACTTTTTTTATTCCAGAAAAATATGAAAAAAAACTGCAAATTGGAAATGTTTCAAATATTCAGTAAATTGAAAGAAAGTAAATTGTAATTTGAATAATATAAAATGCTTCAATATGCTTATATATAGTGCATTTAGAATACTTCAAAAAAAATTAAAAGCCAAATAATATTACACAAAATACATTTTTTTCAATGCAATATTAAGAAAAATGCAATGGATTTATCCGCCAATTGCTAAACATTTTTGAAACGAAAAGTAGGTATTCAATCATAAGCTTGTGTATATGAAAAACATGCATCGCGATACTTGGAAAAACTAAAAAATTATCTGAAAAGATTCAAAAATGTGCGTGTTTGTGAAGAGTTTTTAAAAATTAAGTTAACATAATAAATATTGAAAGAATAAAAACTGATAAATCACAATTATTAAAAAAGATTTATTAAATTTTTCGACCAATTTTATTAACCTTTTTAGTTTAATTGTATCTTGTTGAAAATTATAAAATGTTTATGTTGATAAAATGAGCAAAATGCATTCATATTTATAATATACTAAAGGAAAGTCCCATCAACGAATTTTTTAGTTTGTAATCTTGTTACATCAGTTTCTTGCAAGATCTGCAGATCCACTTGAAAATAATAAAAAAGAAATTGTTTACAAATACGGATCAACCACACTGCATAAAATTTGCAGTCAAATTTAATTTGAAATTTTTTAAGAATGCAGAAGCAAAAATAAATCTGAATATATCGTTACTCAAATTTTTGCATGCCCAACTAATTTTTGTAAAAATATTCTTTCGAATTGGTACTTTTTTTTTTTTCTCTCTGCGAAGCATATTTACATTTTAAAGGGGGGTGTGGCATGTCGTCTGTTCTTATGCACCCGCCATTTTACGACTTGGATACTACACGGTCAGCGTGAAATCAAAATCATACTAAGAAAATTTTCCATCCAACCAATTACGCTCTACTATTTGCATGCTTTCAAAAATGCAATAAAAACAATATCACACCCTGTTCGCTTTAGTACACGTACCAAACATGGCGCGACTAAGCCTATTGAAAATCTCAGGTAAAAAACGCGCCACGGATAAGATAAAAACTAGACTTACCGGAGAATTAAATGGCAAAGGTGTATTGAAGTAACGGAGGATGAACTATCCAGAGTCTTCGAGATTTCTTTAAAAAACAGAATAAAATTTCAAAATATTTAACGTAAATTAAATTTCATACCTCAGGACACCCGCGCTACACACCATACATTTGAAAGCTGTTTTATGGTTGCCGTAAGTTGAGCGATTATTTTGTCGCCAATAATCAGCTGCCATGAAACGAAAACTGGAATAAAAAGGATTCAATTTTATCCAACCGAAAGATAGAAATCGCTTTCTTTGCTTACATGCTTTTTGTGGCGCCAAATTTAATAACCGGTTTTTACAAATAGAAAATTTCTTTTCAGAATTTAGTGTATTAATAAGAGGAATTTTAAGTAACGTATTTTGAAAAAAATCACTTTGCCAACTTAATTAAGAGTGCATCGTCAAGGTTGATTTACAAGCTTTCGATTCTGAAGTACATGTGATTCTTTAGAATTGAATATTAATTCTTTTAACTATTATATCTAAAATTTAATCTCCATTTTGCTTGTATTGCATTTCACTCGTTGGCTTTTGTGAAGTCCAAAAAGTTTCTTGGCGTTTTCCTGTAAAGACTATATTGCTTAATTGCATAATTTACTGTCTTTAAAAAGCAAAGAAATGGAAATAAAAAAATATAGTCATATAGAAGTTCTTCCATTTCAACATATATACCTTAATCTCTTCACACACACATATTGTTGCTTTTTTTTAACTTTCTAGTTACTCAGGTTTATTCTATTTATAGAACTCAGTTAAAAAAGAACTATAGCAACAGATAATTGTATCGATTGCAGGCGAATATTATTTTTCAATTTAACAAGTTTATTTTAGAAATTGATAGAAAAAAACTTAATTTCAAAGAATTTATTCAGAATTTAGATAGCGGAATATGTTTAGTTGAATCAATTAACAGGTTATGTAAGATTTCAACAGCAAAATAAATGAAAAAGTAAATAAAAATTCGATCGTGATTAATCTTGATCGTAATTTTTCTCATTTGAGACAGATTTAAAAGTTTATTAGCTTTAAAAATAAGTTAGTGTTATAAAATTTAAGTGAACTTTAAAGTGAAATAAATAAGAATTTTACTATCTCATCAACGAAAAATGAAAAGTTTCATTGTTTTTGCTATCAAATTATCATCAGTGTATAAATAAAAAGCGATGTTTCATTCCGTTGCCAATTTTCGTTCACTAACGTTAATAGCTCGAAACGAAAACTTGAAACATAATAAAAGAAAAACAGGTGAATACTTATTGGAAATTTCACAAAAGGAACTAATGTATAATTTTCTTTAAAAAACTAAATTGAAAATAAATTTTATGCAGTCGTGGTAAGGGCAAGAATTATATAATTTTATGTAACATTTCATCAGTTTGGAATAGTGGGTTGTAAATGAGACATTTTAAGTAATTTTATCTAGAGATATAATATTTCAAGAAAAAACAGGCAAGTGTGACCATACAGAATTGAAATTAAAAGACGGGATAAGAGAAGATACAAATCAGGGAAAGTATGAAGAGCATCTCATAAAAATTGAAGACAATCCTGTAGAAAGTACACAAAGCTAAGAAGACTTAAGTGATTCTGAGAGTGATAGTGAAGAAGATGCTGGACCTATATCAGATAGACAGCTGAGGAACCGCTCACTTCTGCATGAACCAAAAGGGTTTGAGGATCATATTATGGAAGCAGAGTCATATTTAGAGGACTATAATCCTGAAACATATGAAGAAGCAGTTAACTCCAAGGATAGCAGTAACTGGAAAAAAGCCATGGAAAGTGAAATGAATTCATTAAGTGAAAATCATACTTGGAAGCTAACAGACCTACCAGTTGGGGCTAAAGCAATACCCTGTAAGTGGGTTTATAGACTCAAAACAAATCCAGATGGCAACATCAACAAGTATAAAGCCAGACTTGTTGCAAGAGGTTTCAGTCAACGCTAGGGCATTGATTACAGTGAGACATAGAGTCCAGTAGCCAAATTAGGAACAATATGGACAGTTTTAAGCATTGCAGCTGAAGAAAGGATGCACTTGACTCAGTTTGATCTATCGACAGCATTCCTTTATGGAGATCTGGAGGAAACCATATATTTGCAACAACCAGAAGGTTTCAAAGATGGTTCAGGAAGAGTATGTAAACTCAAGCGCAGCCTGTATGGTTTAAAACAATCACCACGCTGTTGGAACAAGTGTTTTGGTCAATTTTTAACAGATCTTGGTTTTAAAGCAAGTGAAGCAGATCCATGCCTTTATATTCGGGAAAGAAAAGGTAGAAAATTGTTAATAGTGTTGTATGTTGATGATGGATTAATTGCTGCAACTGACCAACAGGACTCTGAAATGTTCAGCAAGGAGCTGAAAACAAAATTCAAGATCTCAGTAGGAGAAGTTTCTTGTTTTCTAGGTCTTGAAATTGAGCATCATAAAGACAACTCAATAACGATAAGTCAAAGAGGATATGCCAGAAAGATACTTAAGTGTTTTGGTTTTGAGGGATGCAAATCTGTGGCTACACCCATGTTAAAGGATTGCAGATTGCAAAAGTCTGAAACCAAAAACTCTGATTTTCCATATAGGCAAGCTGTTGGTGCCCTCATGTATCTGATGGTGGGTACCAGGCCAGATATAGCATATAGTGTAGGATTTCTTTCGAGATCACTTGAAAACCCATCTGCAGAAGATATAGTCAGGGTAAAGAGAGTATTCCGCTATATAGCTGGCACAGTTGGATATGGAATAACATACCATGCTACAGAGACAAAAGGTGTGCTTCATTGTTATAGTGATTCAGATTTTGGTGGATGTACCAAAACAAGTTGATCAACCTCTGGATATGTTATGATATATGCTGTAGGAGCTTTCTCATGGCAGCTGAGGTTATAGCAGCATCAGAGGCAGCCAAAGAAGTAATTTGGCTCTGCAGACTGATTCAGGGCATAGTGAACTTGAGGGAAATTCCCACACTTCAAGTGGGCAGCAGTAAAGTTGTCACACAACCCTGAATATCATCGAAGGACAAAGCACATAGAAATAAAACATTTCTTTGTGCGTGAGAAAGTCTTAGAGGGAAAATTAAATGTGAAACACGTGTCAACTGAGAAACAAGTCTCTGACATTTTGACAAAACCCTTGATGAAGTCAAGACTATTGACATTGTGTAATCAAATGGGACTGTTCTGACAAAATCCAGTTAACAAGGGAAAGTGTTAAAGACAATGACTTTATAATGAATGTTAGCATGGTTTTGTTGTTATGCCAATAGATGGCGCCTGTATCTCTCATTTGTATTTATAGTTTTTCTTATGTAAGGAGTCTTCTAGCTCTAGCCGCCTTGTGTGCAGGTTGTAATTTAAGTCTGTGATAATTCTCGTATTCCGTAAATAATAAAAACTTAAACACTCTAAAAATTTTCTTACTATCAGATGAGTACAATATCTACTGCGTTTTTTCTTTACTATGAAACCCTTTATAAAGACACAATACCATTTCATTTGAGGATAAAAAGATATCAAATAGACACAGAAAGTGAAGAGCATGTGGCTTTTCTTAAATTTCCCAGAGCCCCACGTCAGTTCATTTGCAATCAGGAACGTCTTAAGACTCTTTGAGGCCTTGGGCCTAGAGAAGATTTTTTGAGACCTTGGGCCCCTGTGCAAAATTAGGCCCTACCTGAGATCTTTAAAAGCAGATAGTATATAGCATGCATTGTCAAATACTCGTTCGAACGGTAATGTGAAACAAATAAAAAAAAGTCAACGGTTTACGATCTCAGAAACCTAGGCACAAATCGGCACGACTGATGGTCGCATTTCGACTAAATGAGTTGAATGATTATTTATGGTATTAGGTCTAGGCTTAGACATGGATAACGGTCATTGTATAACAATACGGTCTTACCACTTTTGCCAATTGACATGCAGTTTCAAATTCCCTGTTTTTCGGAGAATATGTAAGGGAATAATATTTGACAGTTAAAATTATCCGGATCATGATCTTATTAAGACAGAGTCGAGAACAAAACGAGTCCCCTCTTAGGACGAGGCCCTGGGTCCGGGCACAGTTGGCCCATGCCTTAAGAGGTCCCTGTTTGCAGTCACAGTTTTGTCTGTTCAATGTCAGTAATTTTTTTTCAAATACCTTTAAGGCCAAAATATTGTGTGTGTGACTCTTTCTCTAATTACAAAACATTAAAAAAGTTCAGTGTCCGCTTCAATCAGTGGCGTAACGTACACCACCGCTTCGTGGGGGAGATGGGTTCCAGGGGCCCAAAGCCTGACTACCGCCAAGTACCTACCCTTTGTAAAATCCAACTTGGGAGCCCAAAGCCTGACTTTGCCGGCGGGCCCAAATGTTCTTTGTTACGCCACTGACTTCAATGTAATATAATAAGCTAATATGTAGTCAACTTCAATATAATGAAATGACTGATAATTTAATAACATCCTAAATATTTTGAGTAACTGATTAATTCTGTTGCAACCTTTTTATTTCCCTTTCTCTTTTTTGCAATAAGTCAAACAGTTCATCTGAAACAGTCTGAATTCATCAAACCCCAAAACAGTTAAATTTATATAACATAAATGATTCATTAATATCTGTCACTGTGTCGTGTCCCTGTCCTATCTTGGACTGGGTTCACATTGCCCGGCGCGTCTCTATGTGTGGAAGGAAACGTATTATCACCAACGAAAGCCATAATTACAAATATTTATTAACAACACACAAATATAATTAACAAGTCACACTACAAGTAGAAACCCTGGAGTGATAATTCAATTCCCTAGATTAATCCTGATACTCAAATCTAACATTCAATTCTAACCTTCAAATCTAATATTCCCTACTAAGTAATCTCAGCTATCAGAATTGACAAAGGAGACGAACCCTTACTAACGTCAGGTCGGTACTAGATCTAATCTCTTTGATTCCTTTAATGATTAATAATATCAAATACTATTTAAAACGCGCTAAGCTCGCTGGAGAGATCCGTAGACGATACTTACAACTAGTTTGGCAATTCCTTCTCCTACGCTTTCTTACTAAATCTAGACTTTATATAGTCGAACTCATTAGCATATCACTATCTCGTGTTTTTCCCGAGGAGGCTATGAAATAGAATAATTGCTGACCCCAAAGTTACCCAAGAGGATTAATGGAAGATTGACGCGGATAGACCCGTCACAACTGAGTATTAATTAAAAAGGAATATTTATAGTTGGAAACACACAATGCAGTTTTCTTCCTTTGCATCGACATACATTTGTTATAAATTCTTTCCCACATGTTATGTACATTTACAAATTAAAATATAAGATTCATTTGACTAATGTAAGTTTCAAATCATCGCGCTATTGGTTACAACAAGAATCATTACAAATGTTAAATAAATCGACTGTAATTTTTTATATAAATTAAATTCTGTGTTTAACATTTATTACTTTTTTTTGGGGAAACAAAATTTGTTGTTGTTTCTTATCCTCGAAAGATCTGACACATGTCAGATCAGCTCCAGAAGGCTGTTGACTCCCAAAAAATCTATAATAATAAGGGATTCAGATGTTAAGTCCCTCTTAGAAAGTCCGGTGCATCCCAGAATGTGATCCGGTGAGGCTGGATGGTCACAGCATTTTTTACAAGTAGCAATGTCGGTTTATCCATTGGGCGTTTGGGGCGGGTGCCCAGGGGCCCTGTACCTGGATGGAACCAGAAGGACCCGGATAAATTGGACTTCACCAGATTTTCCGGTTACAAATTTCGATCCTCCAGTGCCAAGGGGACCTATAGATCTTCTGCGTCCAGGGCCCGAAATAAGTTTAAATCGGCACTGACAAGTGGGGCTGGATTTTTCTGCCACTATTAAAGAAAAAACTGTCTTCGGTCAGTGTTAAAGAATAGCACCCGAATTTGGAATATTTTTCATATAGAAAAGAACTGAAACATTAATAATATATTCGGTCTTCGCTATCCTATAGATATAATCATTTATTTTATCGTACTATTCAATTTAATCTGTGTTGATCCATTTTTTCTGGTATAAAGTATGCTTCACCTTTTTTCTCCTATACCGTAATGTAAATAAGTCATCATTTTACGCATTAAAACAAAAAAGTAATTATTTATGGAACATTTTAAAAAAAGAAAATTTTCATGAAAATTGAGAAATTTTTTTGATCCGAAAATATGCTCCGCGTTCAGTCCAGGTTCTCGTATATTTGGCGAAGACAGCCTTAAGGTGGCCACTTGTTAGTCTTGCCAGAGCAATCTGGGCCACATATGATTTCCAGCAAAGAGCCAGAGGATGTTCCTGTGCGTAGATAGAATATGCCGTAATTGAGTTTAGATCAAGGGTGTCAAACTCAAAGACTAACTTGGGTCAAACAAACAAAGTTTAACTTAAAATGGGCCACAAAGTAAATCAATATTCACAGAAACATAGATTTATTTCTAATAATACATTATAATAAACACGTATGAAAGAACAAGAACAATTTAATATGTACGTCCTGACACTTGACATTTCCTCTCTGCTACTATCTTTCCCACGGCCGTTTTTAACCTCCCCTGCGCCCTAGGCACTTTAACAACTACGCCCTCTCCCCCACTTCCTGAGCACCCCTTTTCCTCTTTCAGTTCTTACTTTTCCTGCTTTGTTTAGGAAGGATTTCCCCTTAACTTTCTTACTCTTTTCCCTTTCTTTGTTTTTGCTGTTTGAATAGTCTTTCTACTGTCCACCACCTATGGACCCAACTTGTTATGGACTGACAGTCGTAAGGAAAGAATAGTGGTATGGTTTGGCCACTCTTGTTCATTTCTAACTTTACGGCATCATGGATCACCCACCCTTTGGAAAATTAGTTCAATAAATAAATGAAATCGTTTGCAATGACGGTGTAGAGTATACATTATAGTATGAACTGTTTTTTCAACTTGTTAATTATCATCTTTTTCATCGCTTATCGCTTTATTATATTTTACTTCTTGACATTCTTATTCTTCGTTGAGTGACTGTCATTGTACTTGTACAACGAAGATTTTCTTCTCGAAAAACGAATGATTTTTTTCAACAAAATCATTAATAACTTCATTGTAATCAATTTCTTCTGCAATACCATTTTGAGTGCATATCAACATCAAACTGTTAAGCTTTTCATTTTCCCCACAGCAGATCTCATTTCATTCTTTACTCTCTTGAGGGCAAGAAATGTTTCTCACACGATTCGCTAGGCGGTGGTTCGTTTGCTGTAATTTTAAATTTTTTTTTCTCTCTTTTTTTTTTTTTGCCCTCCAATTTTTTTCGCCCTCAAAATCTTTTGCGTCCTAAGCACGTGCTTAGCATGCCTAAGCGGAAAAGCGGCCCTGATCTTTCCTATTTCGGGAAAAATTTTGATATTTTTTTTATATACAGTCGACTCTCGCTAATTCAAACTTTCGATAATACGAACCTCTCGCTAATTCGAAGTATATGCTCAGCCCCTAGAAAATCTTTCGATATTTCGAAGTAAAACAATACGTTTTGGTATACTCAATATTTCGAAGCAAAATCTGCAGCTGGCCAGACTACAACAAGCGATAATTCGAAGTTCTCTTATAAAGCTCTCGACAATTCGAACACTCACTATCATGTAGAGTCCTGTAACAAACAGGTTGAAGCTTACATGTTCTGTGTTGTATTGTCTCTGCATGTCTTCCCTGAAACGTAGCCTCTTTGATGACCCTTTCTTTGTGTTTCCCGATTCCTCAGGCGAAGATTGTGTCTTTTGCTTTGGACTGGCATGTCGATTTATGGCTCTTCTGTGAGACTTATTGCATTTGGCACCAAATAGGGCACATGCCGGACTGAACCCTGCCTTGAAGAACCGGCGTTGTTGGGGACAGTATCTGAGAGAACCGGGTACGAAATGTATTCATTTAATACATGGCTTTTAACTTCTGTATAATATGTATTTTTTAAAAATATTTTAAAGTAATTTTATACACATGTACACAATTGTTGTTTTATTACATAGTTTAAAATTTAAATGTGAAAGAAAAATTTATGGGAGTTTTTTCTTACTCTCTTGATAATTCGAAGTTTTTCATTGGTCCCTTCAACTTCGAATTATCGAATGTCGACTGTATTGTGTGTCAATACATTGACCAGGCCGCAAAAATGCTTGTTGTGGGCCACGAGTTTGACACCCTTGGTTTATATCTTTCATTTGAGTAAAGTTCTTGATAAGCAAACGATATGCCAGTCGCCGTTTCATTCTCACTCATCAGTGACCTCATTACCTCTAATGTTAACATGTGATGGGATCCATTGTAGATAATCCATGTGATGGGATGATCGTAGGTCTGAGAGATCTTCCTCAATTTGAGCAGAATAGATACGTTAGTTTCATCGTTTGCTGGGGACTACCCACTAAAATTGTGACGGATCTATACGCGGCTCTACTAACCCCTTGGGGATTCTTTAAGGGAAATAATTAATTCAGCCAACTTTCACCGAAGGTAAGAAAACGTGATTATGCAAATTAAGTTTATTATATAAATGCTGTATTCTCTCTCGCGAGTTTTGAGAGTTAGTGAAGTGAGACTCTTAAGATTGTTAAAGTGAGTATTGAAGATTACTAAAGTGAGGATCGCTCGGATGCGTGGTGATCAAGCCAAACTTTAGTGTACATGGCCTCATCTATACGATTTTTGAAGTACAAAAGTTCAGGTACTGCGCTCCTTATTTAAACAGACGTTAGAGAGTAAATAGTTAGTCACGTCCGAGTTAGAAACGAGATTGTATAAGTTAACGTAGAAATTAATGTAAATATTATCCCCATGCTCGCTGGTCTCACCTTCGTGCTCTAATTATTGATCAAAATTATCTTAATTGGATTATTATTGAGTCTGTGTTGGATATTGAGACAATAAGTCAATTTTAGTGAATCATGTCGTCCTATCAATTAGTTCCTCCTTCACATCTAGCCGGGTCCGAGAGTAGACAAGGGGGGTTAGAGGGAAGCAGGAATAGTCCCTCATTACAAGATGTTGTATGAACTGCGGCTGTCCAATTAATCCCGTAGTTCCTTAAAATCACAATCATAAGTCAAGCTCTACATTAATCGCTATTCACTCTCTCCTGCAGACAGGGCAAGTGTCTTCAGAAACAAAATTTAATACACATAAATAAAAAAATACTAAAGTAACTTTCACGTTTGTCTTGGCAATCGTTACATATATAACAGGAAATCCATGCAATTCTTTTACAAGATACAGAGAATTCATAAGGCTGTTAATAACAAGATATCAATCATTGGCATGGCCAAGTAATTTTAGCGCGTTTTTCACATGTTGTATTTTACAATAATACAACTAATGAACTTTTTACTAACAGAAAGTAGTGTGTGTGTACTATACTTTAAAAAAAATTTTAATTTAAAAATTATTAAATTTAAATATGATTCGGCTCATCTAGGGCACAAATGCGACCAAATGCCGAAACCCCGAGGTCAATTGGTTGCTTATTGGCTGAGAAAAAGGTGCGACAAAATATGGAACGAAGAAAAAGACGAAATTTGCGTCCTAATAGCGCTTTTTTTACACTACGTGAAAAACGCGCTAAAAATCTATCCATCCCTGCTAAATTTAAATGTGTTTCATTCTCGATTTTCCCAAGCTGTGGTTTTGGATAAAATATGTAAAACTTTTTACTCTTTGACTATTTAAACCACAAACAAAACAATCAGATCGTGACGAACCTTTATTTACTTTAAATAAAATAACAATCCGTTATTTTAAAAAGTTTGTTACTCGTGTCTTTTTTTAATAAACCCACTAACATTAATGACTTCTCAAATTATTATAGATTTGAATATAAGATTTAATAGTAAAACATATTGACTTTGAATTGTGTTGTCACAACTTAGATGTTTTTAAAACTACGCTGAAATGTTTTTCACAAATAGAGACAAATAACAATAAATATGTTAAACTTTTTTAAAAAAAGAAACTTTTTAATGTAAATATTCGAATTTGTTTTTGAAAAAGAGCTGGTGCAAAAAGACGAGAGAATGTTGAAAATTATATTTTTAAACGGTATTTTTCTTCTTCTTAAAACACTTCTAGTTTATATTACTTTGGACCTGTTCGTAGATCCGTTAAACGTGGCCTACAAAGAGTAAATGATGTATTCAGAAATAAAAAAAAGGATGAAAGCATTCATATTGTAAACTGTAGTTTTTCCTGATGAGTTAAATAGAAATTTCCATAAACACACACACACACGAATAACAAGTAAACTTAATGGATTCCAATGAAAGTAGTATACACATATGTAGAAACATCATAATAGAAACACCAGTAAAAGGGGGAAATGTTTATTTCCTTTTCATTAATAATATTTAAGCAGTAATATATTGTTTATTATTATATAGTGTATTTCTCAATCATATACAATTATAAAATATATGAGACGCAACTGTTCAAGAAAATTCTTGTAACGTAATGAAACTCTAATAAAAATGCCTTATAGCATAGATTTTTGCAGAGACACAACAAGGAAAGGAAACAAAGGATGATGCGAGACAAAAGGAAACAAACCCAGGCGGGATGTAAAAGAGGATGAATCACTGTTTAATATTTTCTTACGAAGTTCAAGAAGGCATTCAAAACAAACATCTGCTTTTCTTATTTTATTAATGCATACACTACATGAATCAAGTGATTGGGAAACACACGATATGAACTTTACACAACCTTGTATTTGGCAAGCTGTTTTATATTTTAGGTCTTCAAACTGTGTTGTTGACTATTATTAATGTAGAATGTTTCGGTTAAAGTTAATACACGTCTAAATTTTGTAGAAATAGTTTCTTCATTTCTTTTGAAAAAATGCTTTGATCTCTATTTATCCAATTACTTTTCAGCAGTGACAGCATCTTCGAAAGAAAATTGAAATGCGATAATTTCTTTTGGAATTAAAAATATTCTTAGTGAATGAAATCGAAACGTTAACATAGAAAAAAATTCTTTAACGAAAGGAAAAAAAAGAGATGGGTGAATAAATTCTTCAGAATTTTTGTTTAGCAATTTTATAGTTTTCTGTATTTACGTCAAAATTTGATAAATGTATAAAAACATTTATTTTTTTATAAAACTAATTTTAAGACATATTCTAGCATAAGTCATTAACCCCTTAAGAAATCAATTTTTTTGCTCAAAATATTCCAAAAAAAGGCACAGTTTTTTATTACTTATAACAAAGCATAATACTTAAAAAGAATGCAAAAATGGAAGAATTTTGTTTTGATGTTCAATTTTAAAGTTTTTACACTAATTCTCATTTTATAATTTTGGAACACCCCTAATCTTGCTTTGGAGCCCCTAAATGCTTGCCTTTTTATGAGAACACTCTGCATGCTATGGCGAATGTTTCTCCCATTTATCTATAAAGAATTTTTCTCATTCTTGTAAAAAATGTCATGTTCGTACCTTTTATTCAAGCGGTTGAAGCAGTGGAGTAACGGAGAATATTGGCGTTCCCTTGCAAAGTCAGGTCTTGGGCTCCAAGCCCAAATACGTACTTGGCGTCTGTCAGGCTTTGGGTCCTCTAAAATCCCGGGCCCCACGCAATGCTGGGGTTGCGGGGGTGTACGTTACGGAACTGGGTTGAGGATTTTGTGAATATATGCACACACAATTTGAAGCATGTTGTAATACTAAGTCTGATATTGCAATGAGGACAGAGATTCTATCAGCTTTTTTGGATTACCTTTCCGTTTTCATTTCTGCTCAAGCAACAAATTGCACATTGCCTTACCAATCCCTGTTGTTCATCGAAAATTTTCTAGAATCTATATCCTGCCTTCAATGAAAAATTTCCACCTTCACCACAAAGTAAAACCCGGATGAGAAGTATTTGAGTACCATGGGCACAAACAGTATCTCTTAAAAACACACAAGCTCAAAAAATCTCACGATAAGAATTAAAAATATGTGCAAATCAAAGATAGAAAGAAGAAAATATCAGTGCCCGTACAGCTTACGGGCAAACTTGTAGTCAGCTTTCAGTAGCCTGTACGGGCAACCAGTTAAGCGGTTCATTACAAAATATTTTTATCTGCATTTTATATGACGCTATTCATCCCCATAATGCATCACATTATTAAGCATCAGCTAAAAACTTTTTATATCTTGTAAGTTAATCTTCTTATCACCGATTAAAACTTTTTTGAACATTTTAACAGTTATCTGTTTTTCAAAAGAGAGTATTTCTTATCATTTTTTTCCCCAAGAGGCGAAGTTTTAGTATACAGTAACAAAGAGAGAAGCAGTAAAGCATTTGGATTTATTTGAAATAACGTCTTGAATTAATTGTATTAATTATAAATCAATTTGTTTTAATGGGACAGTTTATAAATTATAAAAATGGTTCATTGACTTGAATACTATGAAACAATCTACAAAAATTCTTTTTACCGTATCATCTAATCCAGTGGTCCCCACCCTCCGGGCCGCGGACCTGTATCGGTCCATGGATCAAATGGTACTGGACCGCCCAAAGAACATTCTATTATTTTCATTTTATTTACTTCGGCTTAGAGCGACTTTCCATGGAAATAAATTTATATTACGTGTTAAATCACTTTATATTCATTTTTTAGTGTTTCAATATTTTATTCTGTAAGCATGTTTAAATACAATTAAATTAAAACTATCAAATCAAAGCAGTCTAAAATATAAACAATCAACGTCCCACCCTCAGCGGACCCGAGGTAAAATTATCAAACGTTGACCGGTTCGAGGGGACTAAAATATTGAAGAGCACTGATCTAATCTATAGACTTTTTCAATTCCTACTATTAGCTCACTCTCTCTCTATTATATATTTATCTTGCTCAAATTTTCAATCATTAATAAAATACTTTCTATTCATCCAATCAAGTTCAAATAAATGTTTTTAAACTTGTAGTGGATGACACTTTATGTTAATACAGTTTTTTCAAGTATTAGTTTATTAATTACTATTTAATTAATTTAATTTAATTAATTACCGATTTTTGAAGTCAACTTAGATTTGTCTCCATTGTTGTCACAATGTAACTGTTAAAACAATGACAAAAGTGGGCGTCGAAAACCGGTTTTTCAGTCAAACTAGCCAAACCGAGTATGCATTGTTACAACAATGCAGACAAATCATACTCTTTTTTCAATTCCTACTATTTGTTCATTCTCTCTCTCTCTCTATATATATATAGTTCGAATTTTCAATCGCTTATAAAATACTTTATATTCATCCATTCAAAGTAGGAATTGACTTTAAAAAATTTTGTTTTTATTACTTGTTAAAATTGAAATGAAAAATTTTTTATACATAGGTTTACTCATCACATACATAAATTGTATATGAATTTTTCAAATAAACTAAAGATAAAGAAACTTAGTATTAGAACGACTCATAAGATTATTAAATCGTTTTCTGCTGCTTTCTTAAAAGCCGTTGATATCTAGTCTTGTAAAATGTCTAACAAGTCCAACAATAAAATTGTAAAATGACACATTAGATTCAGCATTGTTCAATATGCTATTACATACATACATATCTTTTGAATTTTATATAAAACTTTTATTCGACGAAAACAATTTTACATCTATTTTAACCAAAATGTAACGCAGATATCGCTGCAGAACTTGGCTCTATGTTTTTCACGAATAAATTTCAAAGCATTTGTAATAACTTTTTCTAAAAAAAGCACTTTCAAAGAATTCAAACATTATTATTTTTCAGGAAAGATTTGTTTGTATGAAAGGGAAGATAATTATGAAGAAAAGAAAAATTATAATTTTAGTAAACTTGCCTGGAATATTAATAAAAACTGTTCGAACACTTATTTATAATTACACTATAAGTAAAAAATTATACACAAAAAAAATATATATTTTTAAATCCTAATCTTAAAATTAAATTACTTAATTTATAGGTAGTTCATTCCAAATCAAATATTTTTTTTTTGTTTGTGTTAACATATAAATACCATTCAAAATTCATCCTTTTTTATCATCTTAATTTAAGTAAGGCGCGGAATGAAAAAAAAAGTTTTGAAAAAGTGCCACTCTGTAAAAATATGAAGAACTTATGCTAACTACTTAAGTCTTGAAAGATTTAAATATTTATTTTTTGATACATTTTAAGTTGTTAAGTATAATAGATCCAGGAAATGATATTTAAAATGAATTTAGTCACGAGGAATGTTAAAATAATTTTCTTAATAAAAATTTTTTATGCACCATGTTTTTATAACCATTTTCATGCATTGGCATCCACTTCTAAGCTATAGTCTAAATTTCAAGTCACTAGCAACTCGGGAAGTTAGTTTAAAATCAATTACAAACTTCCACCCGGACAGACATACAAAAAAGCGAGTTAATAAAAACATGGTAACCTGGGGGACCGGACCCTCTTTTATCCCAGAGCTACGAAATTGAATACGTAGACGCAACTCGACCCGTGCTATCGACAGGTGATGTCTTTGTTCTAGTAAATTCGTGTAAGTTCCGGAATTACGGGGCCCCTGCCGAAATCGAGGCCCGGGTTCGAGACTAGAACTTTTATTTCACATGTTCATGCATTGTCATCCACTTTTCAGCTATGGTCCAAATTTCAAGTCTAGCTCCTCGGGAAGTTAGTTTAAAATCATTTACAAAATTGCAGTTTCGTGCAGCTGATCCATGACATTTTGTATAACGTCTTCTCCAGCTAATAATGGTCATTTTCCTGTTATCCCCCCCTTTTTGAGAATCACAAATGGGGGGGGGGGTATTTTTTAATTTTACAACAACAATTATTCAATTATTAAAAAAATAAATTATTTAAAAATATATAATTTTTAATAAATATTAAAATAATTTAATAATTTATAATTATTAAATAAATATTACAATTATTTAATAATTTATAATAATTAAATAAGTATTACAATTATTTAATAACTTAAAATTATTAAGTGATACTTTTTCATAATTATAATTAGTTTTATTATAAATAATTATTCTAACTTATTTTAATTATTTATTATTATTATTGTTGTTATCATTATTTTTATATTAAATTATACTTTTAATAATTATACTAATTATATTCATAAACACTTATAATAATTATAATTATAATTATTTAATAATTATAAATAATTTTTTTTTAAAAAAAAATAACAATTATTTAATTTTTTTTCATTATTTTATCAAAACAAAGTCAATGGCTTTTTCTCACTCATAGGCGGTATGCCGGTGACTGATAGCTTTTACGGGCAAAAAAAATTTATGAACACACATTGGGGGTTTCTTCATACGTACGCCAAACCCTGCATGTTCCAGTTTCATTTGCTTACGATGATTCGATATCCTTTGAACATTGCTGGAAATTTTAACTTGCCTTCAACACATTTTTTAATACAGAGGTACTGAACTTATGCACACTAATAAAAAGGTTAAATTAGTTATATTTGCATCATAATTAATACATTTGTATTTTTTAATTACACGAACAATTAAATTCATTGTATTAAAATAAGTTTCTTGCTGTTCTCCTATTAAAGCCTTTACAAATAAAAAAGAGCTTCTTTTTAAAAACTAATTTTTCTCTAATTAACCTTGTAATAATAATAGTGTTTAACGTAATGATTATAACCTTGTGAGATTTAACAAACTAATAATAAAAACAGCAAAATTAATGAAACATTTTGTTCTGAAATTCCGAGAAAAAGAAATAACGCGTCCCAATAAACGACAAACAGCTCCATTTATTCGTATTCATGAAGCAAATTTCACTCGTATATTCCGTGAAAAATGAAACGATATAACTTTTGGTACATGACAAAAAGTGCTTTTTATTTCTTTTTAAATTTTAAAATGCTTCTTTGTATATTATATTTTGTGTTGGCTGCGTGAAAAAAATCGTCTGCTTTTAATAGATGTAATGAAGTAAAATGTAAATTTTTTCCTTTGCAAACTTATAAAAAAAAACATTGAAAAATATTGCTTTTAAAATTTATCATCAATTTTTGCATTCGAAAAGTATGATAATAAAAGGTACTTCATTTAATTTTTTTTCTCCAAATATACTTCAGAGAAAAAAAAAATTATTCTATTAAGAAAAAAATTCTGAAACGTTATTTGAAAACTTTTGTTCATGAATTTTCCCCTCAAATCTAAAATACGAATTCTCATGTGTAAGTAAATATCTCTTGCAATATAAATCATAAACGTACCATTAGTAATTTTTTTTAAAAAAATCTCAATTTTCTTACAAATACAGAAAATAAATTATGTATCATGGAGTAAATAATTTTCCGCATGCATGTGTTTTCAGTAGTTTTGTTTCGGGCGAATAGTATTAGAGACACTCATATTTCATGCTTCAAATACTTTATGGGGAAAATTTTCTCATGCAAAAGAGCTAAACGTTGTTATAAGAATATAAATTTTTTCTTCAGATTTAAATTAATATAATATAAAAAATTTTTAACTTCAAAAATAAAAACTAGGATTTCCATATCTTTATTGTTAATAGAAATAAGGCACTCATTGGGTTTTAAGCAGTTTATCATAAATAAATTCTAAAAAGGACTTGTAAAATAATTCTAAGTCAGTAAAAAAATATAACATATATTGGAATGATTTTCCCCCCGTTTATGTAGTCGATTTTTAGGAATGTAATGAAAGATGCTCCACAATTTTTAAGTGTAATATGAAACTGATTATAAAAAATAAGATTTTAAATAAAAACTTCCTTTTTTTATAGGAAAATAAGTCATATAGAAGTTAAAATGCTTTAGAAAAGTAAATACAGTAATGTGAGTAAAATGGCGATGCTTTATCTCTTCAAAAGTAATAAATAATATTCAAAATTTGAAAATATCCCCTGGATAAAATGAAATAATAAAGTAAAAAAATTTAGATGTGTCAGACTTCATGTTGTAATTTCGAAGAAAGAAAATAAATTCAGTAATTGGAATTATATTAAAAAGAGTAAGCAAATTCACATCTGAAAATAAATATTACAAAATGTTTGAGACAGCAAAAAATTATCAAAAATATCGATTGGGTAATTTATCTTATGATTGTATCACCCGTTCATTGTTGATATAGATTAATTCTTTTATCAAATTAAATTGCGAGATCCGTCGCCAATAGACTTGACGTACTTTCGAAATGCGACGTCAGTAAACAATCAATCAATCAATTTGTTATCAAGGAAAGAAAAAGTAAGAATACGATTCATTTGCTAATTACTAAAGTCTAAAATTTTGTAACATTTTTTCTTTCGCTTTGTTATTGTTTGATTTTAACTTAAAAATAAGAAACATTTATTCAAATAAAAATACAAATTAATTAAGCACCTAAATGATAAAATCTTTAAAAATTCAAGAATTGTTGTTAGATTTATTTAATCTTGAAACAATTGGCACATCAGAACATGTATTTCTGAAAAATATGAGCTAAAATATTTTTAAAAAGCAAAATTTAATCATATTTAGATAGATATCAGAAATCGTTGTGATCATATTTGACATCTATTCAAGGCATAAAAATATGAAATAGTTCTAAAATTGAAAAGGAAAAAAAAGAAATGGCTCTATATATAGATATCACATTCTTTCGATGAAAAATCGATGAAATTCGTTTTGAATATCACGTTCTAGTCGAAGCAAACCGTTTCGTCTGGGTGAGACTTTTTTACCATTTGAAATCTGAAAAGCAACCAAAAGTCAGATAAAGAAAAGAGCAATCAGAGTGTACCAGAAAGAATTATTGATAGTAAATTCTATTGCGAGTCACGCTGAGCTAATAGCATTTGTTAGATTTCAAAGAAACTCTTTTTACGACTATAGTTCTTTTCTTTGATTGAGTGCATTAAATAATCATAGACGAGACTTTAAAATAAAAATAAGTATGCTCTCTTTCTTATACTTGACATACTGTTATTTTTTTACGCCATTTTCTGTACTATTTTGTCTAGCAGTAGTTAACTGGTAACTTTAAAGACATTTTCAATAGACTTCATTGAAATTCTAAGACGTTTTGACCAGTTATTTGTTATAGAAAATTAACAAACATATAAAAGCTATAATAATTAATTTACATTTACGGTCAATCTATTTTATTTAAGATCAAATTATACCATTACAGAAATTTTGATTCTTTAAACTTAATAATCGATATGAATAAGACTTCATACAATGGAAGGCTTTTCCCCCCTTTCTTATGAAGTAAATAATTTTTAGTTAGACTGCATGATAGGTCTCTCTCTCTCTCTTTCATGAGTGAATATGTATTTAGAAGCTTAACTCATTTCTTATTATGTTATAATAATTTGAAATAATGCTTTGTATAGAATAGAATTCGAGAGAATTCATATGTTGAAACAATATAAATTCGAATGATGAAAACGATTTCAACATTTGAATTCAAAGAATTCAAATGTTGTGACCGTTTCGAAATTTTCAAAAGATTATAAAAGAAATGAAAATATTTCTCGTCATATTTACGAAACTTGTTTTTGCGTTAATTTAAGTTAATAATGAATAAAAGCGAAAAAGAATTTCGAAATCTTGTAAAGGGAAAATAAAGAAAACAATGAATTTACTTATAGTAATACAAAATCGTTTGCAAAATCTAATGCGAATGTTATTTGATCAACCCTAGCTTTTTATCCAACTGAATACCACATCTTCATTTTCTCTACACATTCTTGATAGATTACGAAATGTGATAAAAAGTAATTCATATGTTCGTTATCTTCTTGAAGTGACAAAGTAAGTTGCTCAAATCTTCACTGATAAACGGTGACTCAGTCTAATCGTCCTCTTGAACACAATGGTTTTGCTATTTTTTCACAGAAAAAAGATAAATGCATTGCACAAAGAAATGCTAACCTATTGAAATTATATCTATACTAGAGTGACTTATGTCGATTTATCACGAAAAAATGAGTTTTTCTTTAAGAATTCGCACTTATTTGACGAGAATTAAATATTTAAGAGTTATGGGTATGTTATTACAAATGGTTATAATTATATTCAATTGATACAGATGTAAAATATTTCCATAATCATTTTTAGAGATTTTTATCAGAATATACAAGAATAATATTTACACTAGAACTCCACAAGATCCTAATCAACGAGCAAAGTTAGATATCCGTTTAAGTATGAGCATAAGCAAATAATGTTGCATCATCAATGTGGATAACATGATTTTTCGAATTTCTGAGTATACTGAGATTTTAGATGTAATTTCTGAAATTAACATACATATTGAAGGCAATGTGAATTAGAGGAATTGCGTTCTATATATAAACAATATTTTCAAGATTTATTTATTAGAACAAATTTCAATCATTAATATTTCGTGTTAGCTTAAGAAAGAATAATCCAAAATATATGCAGGTTAAGACTAAGGCTCTTGGTTAAAACTGAGAAACTCATGACAGAAGTTCGAATCGATTCGTGATTAAAAATTTATGCTGTTACTGTACATGAAATCAAGCCAAAACCAACTTTCCAGCACAAATGAAGCTCTTATCACTTAATAATGAAAGAAATTGAATTTAAAGCAATTAAATAGGAAAATATAGTACCGATTTAACGAATCCCTATTTAATGAATTTTGCGATTTAACACATTTTTTTCTTTTTCGATTAAAATGAAGCCCCCCTTCCCTATTTAACGAATAAAAAAGCCCAGAATAAATGAATTATTTTAGCAGTTGGAAATTTTTTTTATTGATTTGTATATGAAAAAATTGGATTTTTTTTTCAAATGACATATTTTTTTTATCCAGAACAGAAAAAACCTTTCTTGTGAGCAGCGAATTTCAACGGAAAATGGTGAAGACTATGATTAGACTTTACAGGTTCAGATGATTCATGAGTGTAACCTATCGTGTGAATCATTAATAGGACAAGAATTTCCTTTCTTATCTCATCTCAATTCACAACGCAGTGGATATTTTAAGATCTTGACGATTATGATACATTGGACAACGGATTGTCTAACTGTGCAACTAAAGTTGAGGTAATTGTTGATTTGTTGGAGCCAATGAATAGTGATTCTAATACAGAAATTAATAATAAAACTCCTATCAAATATGATACATTTTCTAATGTTTCACATTGCTCGGAAACTGTGAAAACATACCTCTCTCTCTTTGCAATAGGATGTAAATGATGCAGTCTTTTCTCTTTTGCATAGAGTCGAAAATGAATTCTTTCGAGTCAGGAATCAAAAAGATTTGCAAACCCCTATTAGTCTCAGTTAATTTCTAATTAACAAGAGCGTAATAATTCTCAAATAGTATTTTTAATTCTCAAATAGTTGAATAAAACGTGAAATTTCTCAATATGAATATTTTTTGTGGGTTGCTTATAGAATTTCCAAAAGATAAATGGAAAAAAAAAATTGCAATCTGTTTTGACCCCGATATAACGAATAACCCCGAATCAACGAACAAAATGTTCCGTCCCGATGAATTCATTAAATCAGAGCCCGACTGTATGTAATAATATATCACACTCAGCTCACGTGATAAATGCAAACACGTCCCAGCCAATCAGTTTACGCGCTTGGCTGTTGCCATTTTCGCTTGCCACTGAAACTTTTTTTTCAAAAGTATATATTTGTTAGCAATAAGAACGAACATAAGTAAACAAAATGCACTTGAATTTAACGTACACGCATAATATAAGAATTTTGAAAAAAATTTACGTTATTATCATAAATTTAACTTATTTCAGCCTGATATATTAACAAAATGCTATTTAAAATATCTTCACATTGCACCAAAAGGAGAAACACATAAAATTAATAAATAATAATTTATAGGAGTAAGTAATTGTGATAAAAGTCCAGTTTTTCAAAATGGAAGTTTTAATTTTTTTGGGTTGCTTTTAAACTTTACTATTTTTTACTCGATATAATTATACTATTTTTTACTTGCAATATTAAGCATAATTTCATTTAGTTTCTTCATCTTCACTAATGAAATATAATTATAAAAACAAAAGTTCCCTCATTAGTTAACAGTTTTAATTTCACTTACGTTTTTAATTTTTTTAATAACATAATTGATAAAAAAATCTTTTTGTTCTCGTCATTCATTTAATTTATTATTTTGTAATGAGTTTTCGGTATTTTAATAAATATTATTTTGGAAAGAAGAAAACATGTGTTTTCTATGCTTTCGATAAATTTATTAGTAATTACGACTCAATACATGGAACTTCGATTTGGTTTTTGAAGAAATATCAGAATGAGTATTTGCATTTAAGAACAAATATTACCAAATTTTTTTTGAATTATAATATTTTTTACATAAGAATTACAACGAAAACAAAGATACCAAAAAATGTAATATATTAACTCTTTTTTTGAAAAAATATTTTAAATAAAAATCCCATTTATTAAAAAAATAAATTGATATCCTCTGTTTGGATAGATTTCGTGAAATTAGAACTTGCGAGAGTCGCCAAAAAGGGCGATAAAACTAACTTGGCACGATATTATCTATTTGGCGATGAAACTTCTTTTGACCTGCTTCGCAAAGACTGAATGATGATTAGGTAGTTACGGAGTGCAACAAAAAATGTCAACATCATTCACTAGCCATTCATTTTTCAAGATTCAAATCGTCCTGAAAAGTTGTTGAATTGCTTTTTTCTTTCATTTGGCAGCAACTTCTCTCGGAGATGAGCTCATTGTGAGCCAGTTCTAAAAAGAAGTTAACATCACGCGTTCACAGTTAGAGAGACTGTATATAAAAAACGAAATTACTATTTTCTTAAGAAACTTAAAGAAACACACAGTCATTACATACTGTGTTTTTTATTTGCTTGCTGCGCTTGTTAAATAATATTGCATACCTCAATGCTTATTGTTAATGACACGTTAAGGTATGATTTTAAAAAGTAATTCTACGAAAAAATTAAATTTAGTTTTCTTTAATGCCAAGTAAATCAAACAATCAAGTTCCAATACGGAAGTTCGAAATACTGAAATACTTATCAGAAAAATAAAAACGAAAGACGTGTACTCCCATATTGATCTTACATAAAATCACTATAAATTTAATAAAAAATTTAGAGCCTATTCTCTTAATTCTAAATGTACTCAATTCACAACTTTAAAAAAAATGAACTAATTTTAGTAACGACAAAATACAAAAAAATCACAAAAATGCAAAAGATTTTGAAAATAATCTTCCAGCATATTTTCAAAAATTATTTTATTTTCCAAAAGTGAACAATCTATAAAATTGAATTGTGGAAATCTTTTATGCACATGAATTTATAATTTTGAATTTATTATTGGCGTCGTTATAGTACATATCTTAACTAATAGAATCTGCATTCTGCTACAATAATTGAGATTGTATTCCATGATTACTGACACACTTCAAACATCGAAATGTTTAATGTGATATAGTTCTAAAAAAAACCCCACAAAACATTTTTAAAGAATTTATCACAAGTAGCTGTACTTTTTTACGATAAATTATTAAGTTCATTTTTAAGTGACACTCTTTTTCTTAACTGTAACTTTGCAAAGAGGGCAATTGGATATCATTTGCTTGAAATTTATAAATGTAATTTCACGTTTTAATGGTATTAATAACCAATTTTTATCATGAACATTGAATTTAAAAAATTGAATATACTTACTGCCCAAAAGTTTTGAGGCATTGTATTTGCTTAAGATTATCCTCCGAGAAAGCCTGAAAAACATAGGCTACAGGATTGAACAATTGCTGGGAATTATATTGATACAGCCTTGGTACATTTTTAACAATAAGGCCATTTTAATTTATGAAAAACGTTGCTCGGAGATGGAAAGCCAACGTTCCACTTAAATAAGTTGGAAAACAGTCAACTAAAATTGCATTAAGTGCCAACTTCCATTTTATTTTATTATTTTTTTAATATTTGTAAACTTATAACTTAAAATTATAGGTCTCTGCATATCGGATGCTTGAACAATACATTTATAATGCTAAATAATTAAACGCGAATGAATTATACATTTTTTAATATGTTCTGCGGGTGCTGTTGTAAACCGTTTCCATGGCTATAAAACCTTATTGCGAAACTGTAGAGAAAATTCAGTAGGATTTATTCAGGCATTTATTTTTAATTTTTAAATTTTGTCTTTGTATAGATATTTTTAGAAATGTTCTTAGCGAATTAATTGAATTATCTGAGCAACTATTCTGACATTTCAATCTGACCTGACGTTTGAACTTTTGACATTTGATCTGGCATTTTTAAAACAAAATAACGTCGGATTCAAATTTTAAGTTAAAATTGTGTGCTGCGTTATGCCTCCTACGAGAAAATAAGCAATATGCCTCCTACGTAGATTTAGTTCCAATTTCTCCTAATATGCTCCCTTTCTTGATAAATTCTTTTTATTCGCTTATTCCATCAAAGGTTACTTTTCCCCCGCGAGTTTATTAGAGCATTTTCAAAAGCAATTATCTTTCTTCTAAAAAAATGCAATTTTAATAAATGATATCTTCTGTATTTAATGACTTGTATTATTTAACGGGATCAAATTTTTAGCTTACTTTTAAACTATCGAATCTTCTAAATCCCTATTAAATTTATTGTTATTACAATTATTTCAAGAATGAAATAGAACCATCTTTTCTCCCAGTTTTATTTTACAACAGTGGCAAATTCAATGACATCACGTGATAAATGCAATCACGTGTTCTCGACTGAGTTCAAAACTGACATTGGAAGTGACGAATGTACGTATTTGAAAGATTTTAATACTGGTAAAATAAATAAATTATGAACTTCTTATTATTTCTAATTAATTTTTTAAAAAAAATATCTTAAATGTTGGATTTCGAAGAATCTTTAACGAATTTTTCTTATTTTTCCTCAAAAAACTGTTGAAGTTTGGCGGTGCGGCTTAGAATTGATGACAACATTTTATCTCCTAAACGTGTAGATAATTTGGGTTGCGGCTTAGAATCGAGTAAATACGGTGTGTATTTTTTGATAGAAAGTTTCTGCAAAAAGAAAAAGTTGTCAACAGCGAAGCTCATAAACTGCATTTATCACGTGACTATGACGTCATATGAATTTATGAACTGATAGGTTAAAAACATGTAATTGTAGTTATCATGTGAGTATGACGTCACATGAATTTAGCTCATTGTAAACATCTTCCCTAAATTTGAACTTTCTTTTCTTTAAAGAAAAGGGGCATATTTTCGAGATTTTCTTAGAAAAAGAACTTAAAAATATAAATTGCATTTCATATATTCTTATATTTTAACTGCAACCGTTTTCAAAATTTAGAAAACTGTATTTAAATTATCAGTTGACAATTTGCATATACATATATTTAAAAACGATCCATTATAACACTGTCGTCAATTTTCATCTTTTAGGCTGATAAAATTTCACATAATTATTCCACCAACAGCTGAAAGCATCACTTGAATTTTCAAACAGCTTCTAAATTATTTAAGGAATTCATTTCCTGAAATTGACATTAACGAGATAGAAGTTCGTTTAAGCTTCCTGAGATTACCCTCCCCAACAGCCGTCAATGTTAGATACTATGTTAAACTTCATTTTATATTTTCGTGTGTCACGTTATTATCGGGTCGCTCATAATTTTAAAGATATTTAATACAATTATAATTATTAATATAACTAACAAATAAAAACAATCAGCAATTTTATAAAAAATTTATTTTAAAATACTTGTTTGTAGATAGAAGTTAACTATTGAATAAATATTGGGAAAATAATCATTAAAGAATTTCGTTTAAAATTATTTATTATAATTATTGAAAAGAGAAAAGTATTGAAAAATTGTATGCAATTTACACAGTATGTGGTTTGCGTTTAAGGTATCTGACTAGACTATCCTAAAATTCTGAATTTTGCCAAAAATTGACAAACTTTTTTTGATTTTACTCTATAAGGCGATCTTATTAGCTTTATAAAAATACCAAGGTTATTATTTTCCATTCCTTAGAACACAAACTGCAAGTGTTTTAGTAAAGGCAGATGCCACTGCTTTAAGCAAGATGGCATAGTTTAAAATGCGTTTTACTCGAAATGTGTCTTTTTTAAATGCTCAAACGGGGACATTGATTGCTCAAAAAGTATTGAAAATATTTAACTGAAATTTTTTGTGTATGTTCTGTAGAATAGTAGAAGTATTTTAATCTTCAGATTTATCAATCACTACTTTATTACAAAATTTACACACTGTTTTATTACAAAATATAATCACTGTTTTTTTTTAAGCAACTTCATATAATAGCTAAGATAAAGTGCTTTAGTTTTTGTAAAAATTAATATATCTCTTACCCTGAAGGTCATTTTAAAAATGAATAGCAAAGCAACACATCAAAATTGAAAATTTGTACATAAACATTTTGTAGAGAGTGGGCCACATTTATGTAATTTTTTGTAAGTTTTTACCAGTTTTTTTCCATTTTAGTAATAATAATTTCTTTTTCTATTCTTAATTTTAGCATATTTTTCTTAAAATGTACTAAACAAATCTAAAAACCACAAAAACAACCCATATCTCCATTTTTTTTTAAAAAAAAGCTGTCTCAAATATTCGGATACCTTAATGTAATTAACAAAATTGCTTTGAATTTTTTTGGCATATGTTAATGTAATAGGAGAAAATTTTTTAAAAAAATATTACTGGATTATCAATGATTAGCTGAAAACTATTCATTTTACAGAACAATTTTTTTATTTGCATGGTACCCTCAGTAATATTAAACTAAAAGGGATACTTTAATCTCGATTATAACTCGTTGCACCGAAATTAGTATGTTCTACAAAATGCCCTGATTTTTTTTGTTTGAGATGTACAAATATTAAAATTAGGGAATCGCATCTTTGAAATGTATGCTCTGAAAAAAAAGAAAAAAAGCAATCTTTAAAATCTTTGGATAAATATGCAATAAATGTATTTTGTACTTTCAGAAATGGACACTGACGAGTTTCAAGAAATAAAGACAAGGATTTCATTGGAAAAATATTTTTCCTTGAGTGAGTTACTTTAACATCGCACTATAAACCAACAGATGGGGGGGGGGATTGGTGACGATCCTCGAAATTCTGAACCTCGGTCAAGTTGTGACGGATCTTCTCTTCACCTTTCATTAATCCTCTGGGGGAAAATATTTCTTAACTATTGTATGTTCGTGAAAAATCACTTTCCATGGGGAAGCCATTATTTATGTAAATTTGATATTCTAGCAAAGTGAGTGTAAGAGTTAGTCGTTAGGCTGCTGTAAAAGTTAGATGAGTGAAGTACAGCGGGATTGGTGTTCTTGAAAAGAAGTTTTAGTCCAGGATATCCAATTGACCCGGGCAAAACCTGACGAGGGCAGTTACATCGGATCACTCGTAGTTAAATGCATAATTACTCATCGTAGGAATGTAAGATAAGGATTAAATTTTACTGCTCTCTCGGTTTATAACATTTCGTGATAGTAAATAGATAGATCAAATAAACTTAGTTATTTTTATACTAATAGCTGTTCATTCGGTGTCCACCTGTGACCGATGGGTCGCGACAAAATGATGAGGACGGCACCAGAGCTGGCATTCCCCACTTCAACTTACCATACCATGCCAACGGGAGTACTTCGAACCTTGATATATTTAATGTGCATCAGCTCCTCTGCTCGGTGGGTCTTCAATGGCATGATGCTAGAACTTACAAGGTGTCGACCACGAGTCCGTGCCAGTGCCGGTTTATCCATTGGGCGCTTAAGAGCTGCACTTAACCAGATTTTCTGGTTATAAATTTGAATCCCCCAGTGCCAAGGGGTCCTGTAGATCTTTTGCGTCCAGGGCCCGAAATAAGCTTAAATCGGCACTGATCCGTGCCGACATATCATTTCTACCGCTAATAGGCTGCTGTGGCCTATTATATAGTACAAAATTAATAGCTCAGAAGCTTTTAATAATTCGGAATTTTGATAAAAGTTATGATGAATGTCATCGGAAAAGTCGTGAGAAGAATATTGTTTAATTTTTAGACACAACAGTTGTTGAAATACAAACATATTTTTAAAAAAAACATTAAATAATGCAGAGAAGTAATTATTTAAAAATATCTTTAAACTATTTGTCCTTGCATTCTGAATTGGTGTCACTGCAGTTAAACTAATCACTGTCACTGCAGTCGAATCACTGCAGTTAAACTAATAAAGAACTTCAAATTATTCTAAAATCGTTTGGATCATTTGGATTGTAAAGAAGCAGTCAGGGAAATTATTATTTCTCAAATCCAGCCGATTAGCTATTCCAGTCTTGAATCCTTCATTTTCGACATTCCCCAACAGGAAAAAGGCGCTGCTATATCCGGTGAACAAGGGCGCCAGACAATAGGACTGCCCCGACAGTACTGATGCGATTACTGGTCGTTTCTTTAAAATTGTGTCATCAACCGTTGAGCGGAATTCGTCGAAAGCGCTTGACATTCATAAATTAAATAACAACTTTGATAGCTAATTTCAATTAAGTTAGAGGTAACACATATGCTTGACTTTTCGTGAGAACATGATTATTAGTTCAACGGATTCCCTGTTGCCGTACTGATCTTTATGTCAATAAACTGGGTGTTTAATTTTGAGATTTTAAATAAAATACGAGTACATTATTTTTACATACATTAATTTTCGTATGACAAATCTATTGGTTTTTGTATTTTTAATATTTAAATAAGCTATTAAAAATCTCGTTTTTCATATGTATTCCAGGATAAAAACACACGACGACAACAACTGCAACTATTAAAAACATGATTTTACTTTAAAAAGTTATGCAACATAATAAATACATTATGAATCTTTGATGAATAATTTATATAAGTCCTCAATAGGTAATTTTTTTACATCTCTGTAATATGTTATTCTTAAGCTAAACTAAACTCAGTGGCGCAACAGCCCATGAGGGCCAAGGCTACTGTGCCCGTCTCAGTTTTCGTGACCTTGGGCACTGAGGTGCATGAGCAGATGTTCCGGTCAGGTAGTCAGCCAGACGCAAAACCCCCAATATTTAGTTAACAAGCAACCTTGGCAAACATTTATCGATACACTGAAAGGTTGAATGGCTGAGTCGAACTTGCCTAGCCCGGGGTTTGAACCCCGGACCTGTGGCTTGGAAGCGCGATACGCAATCATTCAGCCACTAAGCTTCACAATGTTATTCTTATCGTATTTTGATTTCGTATATACTATGGAAAGTAAAAAAGAATAAAATAATTCATTCAAGATAAGTGAGGTAGTACTTATTAACGTTGCTGTATACAGCAACACGAGGGCTATGGGCGATGAAACTTGTAATTTTGAACTTCATTCAAGAGGTTGAACTTGAGCAGACATCACCTTTCCAATCCGTCACACCATACCAGCAGGAGGACTTTAAGCCTCTATAGGTTCTACACGTGCATCAGAGCCTCTGCACGGTAGGTCTTCATTGGCTCTAGGGCTCAAACTCATGACACAATGGCCACGAGTTCTTGACCATAACAAGTAGGCTACCACGGCCTTATTATTCAAGATAAAACTGTTACAATAACAAAGTAAAGTAATAACAAGGAAATGATAAAATGGAGGTATTCAAAATAAGAACTCTAACAATATTTACAATTTGAAAAATTCTGTTCAGTTTTAGGTTATTTATTTGAAGATGGTTCATTATTTTTATCTATGATTTAACAGCAATCAAAGAACTGATCTAGATTATTCATAAAGAATAACCGGAGATATTTTCGCCTTAAAAGTATTGATTTGAATATAATGTCACTTTTAAAAAAAAAAAAATATTGCTTCAGATACTCATATTTAAATTCAAATGCATGTAAAGGCCAAGAAAGAAATGTACACACATCTTATTGTTTCATTATGCAATCAGTTTCACAGTAAAAAGAACACCAAAACTTGTTTAACTACAAATGGGCTGCTCTGAATGTGTCCTTTTTTTATAACAGATAAAAAGTTTGCAATTTCTTTTTGGAATTTGCTTTATAAAATTAGCTTTGCAACCGCTCTTGCTATAATAACAATAATTGACTGTCCTAATCAGCAGAAGCGCCCTCTAGCAATCACTTACCTTTAGTAAAGGCCAGGTGAGGAAGAATGCGGTCGTTATGAAAAGCCGTTCATTTCCTTTGTCTATTACTTTTATTGATGTTGTGTGTTGTCTTTATGTACCCTAATTTAAATAATTAAATAGTTGTTACACTAAAGAAGACTTCATTCAACTCAACCCCGAATTCACTCCATTTAGTTTAGTCTTCAGCGTCTAACATTCTACAACTCTCAGTTTCTGCATTCTTTTTCATTTGAAATTAAGCTAAGAAATGCGGGGATTTTTACTGTAATTAATGAGCTAATTTATCGTTCAAATATTTTAATTATATTTGCAGTATACAAATCAGCTTCTAGCATTATTTGAAAAAATAATTCCACAAAAAATTATCACTTTTAATTTCAATTTATAGAATGGTATAATTTTAGAGCTTACGAAAATGTTTTTATCAAAGGAAAACAGTTTTAAAGCGAGCAAAATGTTTTTTAAACCACATAATGATAAATTTTATTCTCAGTTATGTCAACAGTTTTGCATATTTGATTATTGACAGACCAAATATTGACAGTAACTTGCATGTTTGATATGCGGGTTATTTATTATATGCTGCTGTATTTCGGCATATAATATATTCTTTTCCTATATTATTTTTTTTTAGAAAAATAAATTCTGTGAGTTATAATAAATTTATAAAATCTGTGTGCAATGAAAATAATTATGTTTTTAAAATGACACAAAAAAAACATGTAAGCGAAAATATATTAGTTTTCATATTTTATAACAAAACCTAAATGTTTATTTATAATTTCTACGATGAAAACAGAAATACATTTTAATTAATTTCTGTTAGGCCGTATGATAACCTCTCGTGAGAATGAAATATGTAAATCATATTTCACTTTTTTTTATCTAATAAGAATTCAAAAACTTGATAAGAAAAGGCGACATGTTTTTTGCTTGTTCCCAAGCGTTATTCTTAAGTAAAAATATAAAGACAAAAGAATGAAAGATCGAAAAACTTAAAAAAAAGACAAAATAAAAACTGAGATAATTATGAAAATATTGATTTTATATGATTAATTTTACATAAATTCAGAATGAATAAACATGTTTATTAATACAACTAATGTTATTTTTAAACTTTAATTATTCAAAATAAATGAACTCCACGAACATAATACGTCATAAATATATTAACGAATTAAATAAAAACATTATAATTCATTTCTACGAATAATGAAGTTATTCTCGGATAAAATAAGTAAATAAAATTCTTTTTAAAGTCTTAAAAAAATAAGTAATTTCTCCATGGTATTAAATTTCTTATAACTATGTCAGTTTGAATTAAACTTTAAATGTAAAGTAATTACGCATAATTTATAACTTAATGTGGCTTTGCGTTTATTTAATGTTTCATTTTTTCAACATTCCACGTAAATGTTTTGTTAATTAGCTCTTTTATTATTCTTGATAATTTTTTTATTCTAATTTCTGAGTGAACGATGTGGAAAAAAATTAAAACGGTACTCTATGAAATTACAGAACATATTCTGTTTTTACGAACAAAGTGTAACCTTTACCCAATACGAGGTTCCTTCAGTTCATTTTTTCTATTCCTACTATTATATATAGCTCACTCTCTCCCGATATATATATATCTTGTTCAAATTTTCAATCGTTAATAAAATACTTTCAATACATTCATTCAAGATCAATTAAATTTTTTTTAAACTTGTAGTGGATAACACTTGATGTTAATATAGTTTTTTCCAAAAAAAATTCATTAATTACCGGTTAATTAATTAAATTAAATTAATTACCGGCTTTCGACGCCAACTTAGATTTATCTCCATTGTTGTAACAATGTAACTGTTAATACAATGACAAAAGTTGTCGGAAACCGGTTTTTCAGCCAAACTAGACAAAGCGGGTGTGCATTGTTACAGCAATGCAGACAAATCATGTTCTTTTTTCAATTCCTACTATTAGTTCACTCTCTCCCTATATATATAAATATATCTTGCTCAAATTTTCAATCGTTAATAAAATACTTTCTATTCATCCATTCAAAGTGGGAATTGACTTAAAAATTTTTTTTTAATATTATTTGTTTTGTTTTATTATTATTGTTATTACTCATGCCTTGCCTTCCACGCCCCTTTTTTACTATTTTTTATTACTTATTTTATTACTTATTTATTACTCAATTATTTAATTTTTGATTCCATCAGTGCTTTTGGAAATATTTAATTAAAACTCACAAATTAAGTAGTTACACAAGAAGAGTCAATTTAGTAACAAAAATATCCAATTAGAACAACAACAACAAGTAATATAAAAAAACTTTTTTAAGTGAATTCCTACTTAGGTCAACAAAGAAAATTTTTATTTTAGCTGCTTTTTATTAAACAGTTACAATTAATATAAATATGTATATACATATGACAGAATCCAGTAGCGCACACAGGAATTTTCCAAGGGGGAGGGGGGTCCAAGGTCGAAAATTCACTATTCTCGTACCATGCTTTAATACATCGCCCAACATATTCTTCTGATTTTGTCAATTTTGGGGGACAAAAAACAGTAAGAAAGTAATTGATGTTTGAATAATTAGCATTAATTAATTTAATTAATTAATAACAAATACTTAGTTAAATTTTACGTACTTTATGCATAGGATTATAATCAATCGAAAAGAAATCAAGGACTTTGGGGGGAAGGGGGAGGTCTGCACCCGAGGAGTGCGCCACTGACAGAATCACAATATTAATTGACAAAATAGAAAGCGAATTTACTTGCAATTTTTCATTTTCCTTTCTATATATGGTGTTGGACTTTTTTTCATTAATGAAATTTAATTATTCTAATAAACTGTTATAGTAAAAAAATCACATTCTCAGAAATTAGACCCTCCCAGGTGGGATTCGAACCTACGACCTTTGGATTAAAAGTTCAACGCGCTATCCATCGCGCTACAAGGACACAACGAACGATTTTCCTTTCTATATATGCTGTTGGGCTCTTATTTTTGTTTGTTACTATTTATTCAGTTTTTAATTTAATTAATGAGTTAATATTTGAAAAAACTGTATTAACATCAAGTGTCATCCACTACAAGTTTAAAAAAATGTATTTAACCTTGAATGAATGAATAGAAAACATTACATTAACGATTGAAAATTTGAACAAGATATATATGTATATAAATAAATATATATATATATAGGGGGAGAGTGAACAAATAGTTGGAAATGAAAAAAGGAAATCTGAAGAGATTCTATTTTTATGAAAAAGTTTCGATGCTGAAGTAATGTAGAAATTACAAAATTTTCTTCCTGAAAGTATTTGTTATATTTTTAGAATGCTAGATACGAAGAAAATATTCGATTTTATGTGATTTTTCACATATTTGGCGCAAACAGAGTACGAAGGAAGAAATGTGATATATAGTTCATGTACTTTATAGAATATCTCCTGAAGTCTAAAAAATAGATACAAATACATTATATATTAGCCGCCCATCCGGTATAGTGGTCAGTGAAGCTGACTGCGGTGCCGTAGGGACTGGGTTCGAATCCCGGAGAAGGCATGGATGTTTGTGTTGTAATCCTTTCTTCTGTCTGTGTTGTATGCCCCCGTGTTATACATTGCGTGGTGCACGGGTTTATAAATGTTAAACAAAACAAAAAAAAATACATTATATTGTGTAATAATCAAATATATGTTTTAGAGAGAAAGAGAAATAGAGAGGTGAAAAGAGAGATTCCCACTCACTGACACAATCATCACAAGATCTCCGGAGCTATTAGACCTACAGACTTGAAATTTGGCAGGCATGTTTCTATTGTTGAGTAGAGATCCACTATATATATATAAGAACTGATTTTGCGAAAATCGACTCCTAAGATGGGTTAAGGGGGCATTATATTTTGAAAAAACATCCAGTTTTTAAACTATTAGACCCACTGCTTTCTTTTTTGTAACATTTATAAATGTCGTGCACCACGCAATGTATCACACAGGGGCATCCAACACAGACAGAAGAAAGGATTACAGCACAAACACCCATGCCTTCTCCGGGATTCGAACTCAGTCCCTACAGCACCGCAGTCAGCTTCACTAACCACTATACCGGATGGGCGGCGACCCACATGTTTGGGAAACAAATTTTTGTTGAGTAAAGATGCGCAAAAAATAGGTTTTGCAGAAATTGACTCCGGGGGTGTAAAAGATAAATATGTTTCCATTTTAGAAATTTAAGTCCTGTCCTCTTTAAATCCAGAGGTGAATGATTTTAATGCCATTGAAAGCTTGCTAGGACATAAATATCAAAAATTTAATATATATTCGACATCACGAAATACCCAGCGAAATGGACATGCAACGGGGATACATTATAAGTTGAATTTATTTGTTTTTTAAATATGCACCAATGGAAGCTTAAATACAAAAGAAATGAATAATAGGTTGGAGACATTTATTTTCTTCCCAACAGATTTACATTGATAAGTTCTAGATTCAGGTGAAATAAAATATTTTTTCCCCCCATAAATAATGAATTAACTCTGTTGTTTTCAGTCGCACACACAGGAGTTTTTCAAGAGGGGGGGGGGGGTCGAAAGTTCACCATTCTCGTATACCCCAAATCACCAACCAACGTATTCTTTTGATTTTGTCGATTGTCGGAATCAAAAAACAGTAAAAAATAATTTACTGAATAAATAATTGTCGTTACTTAAAACTAATTATGAAAAACCAATACTTAATTAAATTTTACGTACTATATACATAGGATTATAATCAATCGGGGGAAAAAATCAACGGCTATGGGGAGGGGTTCCGGACCCGGGACCCCTTCCCCCTTGTGTGCGCCACTGGTTGCTTCTAATAAACCCGGGGTGGGAGAGATAATTTCCCCAAATTTAAGATACAATTTATAAAAGGTTGCAACATAACTATAATAATGTTGAAAGTTTTTCCGAATTTGTAGGGAATTCTCCAAATTCTTTTCATTGTTGCGAACTTTACTTTTTGAAAAGTTTATGTTATTTTCAATTTTCTACAAACTGTTACTTGAAAATAAACTTCCAAGTTGCATGAAAAATCTTACCATACTTATTATTAGATCTTAAAAAACTTGCCCAGGAAGCAACTCCTTCCTAGTTACATTCTATTTTTAATTACAATATGATTCGAAATAAGCTAGTTTCCTGTTTCAATATTTGCAATCAGCCGGCTGGGTGGAGTAGTTGGTTTGTCGCTGGTCTTCTGCACAGGTTGCAGGATCGACCCTGGCTTAAGTCGGTGGATTATCATGATGCAGAAAATCGACAGCGGTCATGTCGCATGATTATACGGCATGTGAAAGATCCATAGAGTGTCTGTTTGGCTTGGGCTTTCTCGGCAAAATTAAATCCTAGTACAAATTCGCATCGTCAGAGCTCAGGTGCCTCCCTCTGTGGAGGAAACTGGGCGTCAAAATTACCTGCGCCGATTGGTACGGCGCCGCACTAAAGAGAGACGTGATTGTGACTTCCGTGCAAGAAGAATCCAAGCCTGTCGACGATGAAACGGATGAAGACGAGGACAACAACAACAACGAAAGTAGCAAGAGTCCATCAAATGCTGACGCGTTTACTGCGTTAAAGACAGCTATGGAGTGGTACGAACAACAGAGTGCTGTCCTACTCAACTGCTGCTCAAGAGAATCAGAGACCATGCTGCGAAAAACGAAGGTGTACAATGGTACAGCGAAAAATAATTGATTATTTTCCACAATAAAGGTAAAATTACGACATTTTGCACCTATTTTGCTTTTTCTTCAAGCACGTTTCCCGCGTGTGATGATTTTCAATATTCGTATAGCGTCCGGTCGCATTCGGTTTTCGGTTATCCGAACAATCGCGTATCCGAACTGTGTACGGTCCCAATTGATTCGGATAAACGACGCTCTACTGTATTACTGTATTCCTTGACCGCAAATTTAGAAAATCATATCGTTCTCGTTTTATTGTCAATTCCAGCTTGTCAATTTGAACAATGCTTATCAGTTTGATAAAATTCATTTATACGAATTTTTCAGCGTAGACGTAAATTTTCACTTGATGGAAATAATATTTCATAATTTAAAAGGAGGAACAGAAACTCCCAGACTGTGTTCATATTATCATAATGACGCACATTTACGCAATAAGAATTCAATCATCAATAAACTAAAGAATAATAAAAGTAAATGAGCTATTGTTTAGAAAATAATTACTTTCACATTTTTATAGGAAAACATACCACATCAAGAGAAGTATATGCATCTCTACACATCTTCCTGTTATGATAAAGATCAATTTATTGTTTCACTTTCAATTTTCAATCGTTTCATAAAAATAAGGATAAGCGATCAATATAGAATTCAGATGTTTTAAGTAAACAATTTTCACTAAATTAATAAACGTGTGAATTTAATTGAAATCTGAAGTGAATGGGATGTGTATTATATAATCACATTTTTATAAGAATTCATTAAAATCATTTAATGAATTTAACTGCATTTTAGAACATTGAATGCTTTTAGTAATTTAATAGATTAAACTATTTAAAAATCTATTATTCGAATCCAAACAGAAGCTTTTTTATTCAATTTAAGTTTTCCAATGGATTATCCCATTTTTCCCCTACAGAAATTTTTTGGGCTTCTGGAAAACAATTCACACGGAAAGTTTTTGAGTGAAAATTAGAAAAAAGTTTAATCCACAAGTTTTATATTTATATTTAACATGACTTGGAGTAAAAAATGGCAGTCTTTTGTTATATCATACTTTATTCGAATTCAGAAAATCGTTCGGTACCCCCAAACCATGACAAGAGACGAGTCTTCGTTTCGGCTTCGATCAGGAGCGCGTTTCGTTCGTGCACGTGCTGTCCGCCGAAGTTGCAAAGTACTTATGCGGGAGGTGGGTTGAGTTGTCCTGGTAGGAAGTTCACCCCAACTGACGTATAAAGGGCTGGAGATTCATCACATAAATATGTAATAACTTAAATTGATATCTACTCATAATTCGAATCTCTTTTATTATTAGCATCTAATCCATAAACCCTAACACCTTATTTCCAAATGTGTCTCAATTTATCTTTTTCTAAAGCATTAAAAACATTATGTTGGTATATTTATTACTGATTCTTTAAACCTTGAATTTTTGATAAATTTATTGGCGATTCCAAGAAATACAAGATCATTAATCGTTTTTATGTGCCTTTCTAACCGGGATTCAATATTCCCTAAGCAATGATGCCATTTCTATAAATAACTAATTATTCCCTTCGCCTAAACACATGACTGAATTTTTTTTATAATGCGTTTTTCCCTGTTCTTCCTGTATATAAAAGCTTGATTTGTAAATAACTCCCTCTCTTGCTCTTTGTCTTCGTCAAAATGTAAGGCGCGCGTGTATTTTTGCGCTATGTGTGTTCTGTTTTCTGTGTTGTGCTGTTCACACATGTTTGTGTGTCCCCATGAATAAAATCTAGATGTGTTAATTAAGAAGATTTTTCTTTGAAAAAAAAACTCATCGCTACAACAACCGGGATAATGAACTATAGAAAACCACCCCATACCCATTCCTGAGTTGTAATAATATTTTAAGAATCATGCAAATTTTATATTTTACTTGAATCATTTTTTTCAGAAATATTTGAAAATTATTCTTATACAAAATAAAAAAATTATCTTTTTTTAGTAACAAAAGATTTTGTGAAATTTTTCAACCATTACACCAGTGCTAATTTATCCATTTAATTTTTTTATTTTAGCATTTAAAGTGAAAGAAGAGTAATAAATATAAAAAAAAACTATTGATTGACTTTTTATTAACCTTACAATTAGCAGCAAAACGAGAGATATTGGGGACACATTAAGACACAAACAAGTCACGAGAAAACCCTTTCAGGCAGCACCACAAAGTAGCGCAACGGAGAATATTAGCCCCTTCCCCCTCCCCCCTGCAAAGTCAGGTTTTGAGTCCCAAACCTGATCTTACAAAGGATGGCAAAACCATAACATAAATATAGGCTTTGGGCCTCCTAGAATCCTGCCCCCCCCCTCCCGTGATGTGGGGGGTGTACGTTATCCACTGACACCACACTGACTTCCTCACCATGTTAACGTGAGAACTTTCAGCTGAATAGATTTAACATGCATCAGCTCCCTTGACACTGTGTGGGACATTAGAGGACCATATGGGGCCATTTGGTTACTTGGATGCAGGATGTATAAAAAAACTGGAGCCGTTATAAAACGTTCTTGTTGGAGGGAGGGTAACTAGTTTTTTCAATATTATATACAGTGGTGGCCAAAATTGTGGGCACTTTTGAAAATTCATACGTTTTTTTAAATTTACATTCTTATAGAAAATGCTACGTTGCACAAAATGCAAAGTCTTTTACATCAGTTTAAAGAAAATTTTATACTAAATTTAATACAAAAAAACAGATACAAATTTGCAAGATTCAAGATTTGCAGTGCAAAAAAAGTTATGCTGCAGTAACTAACCATTTAAAGTTAGATACTCTTGATAGCAGTGAGTTATCAGTGGGGGGAGCCTTTATCTTTTTATAACAGCTTCTCATTTATGTTTCATTGAGCTGAAAATAGTTTTAAGCTCTTTCTTCGTTATTACATGATGCCAGAAAACAATTATGGCCTAAATTATATCCTTTTTATTTCATGGGTACCTCAGTCGGGCACGAGTTTTTAAAAGGTGCCCCAAGTTTTCGATTGGATTGAGGTCAGAACTGTTTGCTGACCAGGACAACAATGATATTTAGTCAAGAAGCAATGACATCACATAAAACAGTAAATTGGATATCTAGAAAGAGCTGTGTGACGAGAAAGTGATCTTTCCTATGTTAAAATTGTAAGACAGGTGGGTGGTTCAGTGACTACATCTGGAGATTGAAAGTTTTGTTTAATATATCAGGGGACACACAAATTTAATAAAAAACAAGCAGGAAAAGGCCGCAAAAGGTGCACCACATCTGTTAATGACAGAAGAACAAAAGTACTATACCTTCAAGATAAAAGAATGTCATCAGCGGTCATCAGAAGTTATTTGAATGATGCTGGTGTTTCTGTCAGTTCAAAAAAAATCGAGAAGATTAGCAGATGTTTGACTAAGAGGTAGAGTTCCACGAAAAAGGCCTTATTTCAATTTACAGCAGCTCTAAAAAAGACTACAGAGGGCAAAGGAACGTATTAATTGGGCAAAAGATTAGTGATCACAAGTGTTAAGTGAAGGATGGAAACATCTCAACACCTAACGGGTGAAAATGCTTTTAACGCGGTTCCGGCCACACCCTGTTTTTTGGAGTGTAACTGATTGTGTACAGTGTGTGGGTGAAAAACAAAGAGCTTTAGCAGTCCATTTGTGTTGTGTTTTCTTGAATCGTGTCAATTCATTTAGAGACACAGCTATCGACCACTTTTAGTGCTAACATTTAGTGGTCCGTCGTGATGACCGAAAATTGTAAGACGTAGAATAGAAAAAATGCAACATCTTAAATGCATCCAGACAACTGTGAAGTACCCCCACATAGTTTTATCATTTGGTCACGCATATCATCAGATGGCATCGGTCGCCTTCATATCATCGATGGACACTGAATGCCAGAAAATACATGGACACCATTCTAGAACCCAAACTTCTACTTCCATCAGGGATCTATTTACCGACAATGCTTCATTTATTTTCCAGCAAGATTCTGCTCTTTTCCACACAGAAAAGTAATCGAAAGATGATATCGTTCTTAGATCTCTGAATTGTTGTTCTGGCCGAAAAACTGTCCTGAACTCAATCTTATCGAAAACTTGTGGCACCATTTGAAAACTCTTAACCAAATGAGGTACCCATAAAATAAAAGGGAACTATAATTGAGGCTATAATTGTTTCCTTGCATCATGTAATAATGAAAGAAGAGCTTAAAACTATTTTCAGCTCAATGAAACATCTGATGTAAAGCTGTAATAAAAAAAATAAAGGCTATTCCACTAAGTACTGATATAATCCACTGCTATCATCAGTATCTAATGTTTATCCATAGTTATTACAGCAAAACTTTTTTTTGCGTTGCAAGTATTTGAACTTTGTTTTTGTATTGAATTTAGCATTAAATTATTTTTAAAATGACATAAAAGACTTTGCATTTTGTACAAAGTAACATTTTCTATACAAATTTAAAAAATATTTCATATATTTTTCAAAAGTGTGCTCCACTGTAGTTGAAAATAAAATACATATTTTTAAATTAATGTAAAAGAGACAAAAAAAATAATTACCATTAAATATAAGTCATAAATGATCCCTATGCATTAATAATGAAACGAAAAGATACAGTAAAAAAAATTCTTTCAGGATAACATAGAAAAAATACGAACTTCAAAAAGAAAAATAACTATTATATAGACAGTCTAGTGAAGAGAACGGCAGATAAGTGGGACATTTTTTAAAATTATTATCATTATTCTTCATTTTCTTTAACCCTTAAGCAACTGCCGGTGTATATATCCATCTCGCTCAGCCGATACGTTAAGTGTCCCGGATGTATATATACGTCTTTTCGAAATACGATTCTTTTCTTTGCGCTGCTATCGGTAAAACTTCCTTAGGCTTTGGAATGCAATAAAAGGAACTTGACAGTGTTAGTAAAAGATTTACTTCCTTCAGAGAAAATTTGCTCATTTGTGCCTTTTCTCCCCCTATTATCCAATACACCTCCTACGCGCGTCTATACGAAAAACGGTGACACTGAGGAGCGAAAGGAGTTAATTAAATGGATTAAAAGAATTATGGATTAAGTTTTTCATAATATAAATGCAACAAATTAATGATACATTAAATTTTAATGTAAAATACTTTTTTAAATAAAAAAAAGAAAAGGGGGATTTTAAGTTGTCAAAAGTAGAGTTTACACACACTTCTTTTTCTCTATTTCATTTTTTGCTCCAATTTAAATCAGCTCGAAAAAGGATTTATTCCAATTTTAAACTTTAATTATAATCAACTTTTAGATAAAAAAGTTTTTAATGATATTTAAAATTACTTATTTACAATCGATTCATGTAAAAAGCATATAATACTGTGTTTCTTATGCCACCTGATCTCGACTGCGTCAGATCCAGTTCCACGAAATTCATCATGCATGGGGCTAGATGTACGCCTGTCGTTGGCCGTAGCCTTGAGCCCTATACAGGTGACAGTACAATTTAGTTCGGTTCTACCCCAATTTTGAGCGAGAACACCCTGTGGAAGGGTCAGGGGTCTCCCACCTTTCTTCCCCATCCATCAACCTAACGAGAGGCTTAACGGCTATTAAGAGTACTCCAAGCTGTGAATATTTACAAACATCCATGTCTTCTCAGGGACTTGAAACCCAGGCCCCACGGCACAGCAGTCAGCGTCGCTAACCACTTTACCGGATGAGCGAGTATATAATACCGATTCATATAATAATTAGAAAAAATAAATCATATATAATAGAGTTCTTTTATAAAATAAGTAATGCGACCAACTTAACAAATATATGTATAAGTAACTCGATATATATAGAGAGAGAGAAGTATGGTATGGAGTGTGTGTGTGTGTGGAATAAATTTCTTGATAAGTAAATAGGATAAGTCGAGCGTATAATCTCTCTCTTTCTTACTCTGCAGGCATTTTTGATTAAAATACGAAAAAACCCTCAAAAAGCAGATTCACGGGTTGCTGTCATTTAGATATATTCAATTCTCTCTCGTTAATGTAATACAATAATACAGTATCATTTGTCAAAATCCTCATTTTATACAGTGTTTGAATAGAATAATATTAAAAATATTTCCCAAAGAGAGCTTAATTTTACTTGCAAATTATTCAGAATATAAAATGTAGGAGAAATTACTTACTTATAAATTCTACTGATACTACATAGCCTAATTTTAGAAACCTTTTTTATCAATTTTTCATTTTTCTAAGCTGAAAAATGCCGTTAACATTCAACGCTGTAAGGTGCGAGAAGCGTTTAATTTATTAATTTTCTAATTTTGCACCAACGTTTCTCTTCTATTTCCTGTCGAATTCTTTCCGTTCGAATTTAATTTGCGCGGGAATAATAGAAAAGTCCCTATCATGCTCAGCTCTGTAAATATTCATGAGCTTTAAATAATGGTGGTTTCAGATAAAATGACGATAAAAGAGACGAGTATCTTCGTTCTCTTTATTCGTTTCATCAGAAGTCTTCCTTTTAATGTTAAGGAATTGATTTTTCATCTGTATTTATTTCGCTGGTGTGTTTTTCGAGATAAATTAAAAAGTCTGCCATGCCAATAGACCTCATATTGCTTTTGATTGCGACGTTTTTAATTAATCAATAAAGCAATTAATCTCTATTGAGAAGGAAAAGGCTTTATAATTATGTTTTTTATTTTCTAGCTAATAAAAAATTAAATTCATGGTGATCGCATTTTAAATGCAATCTCGTTTTCTCCGTTGAATGGACTCAATTCATGTGACGTGATAGACACATGATAACTACAATCCAGAAAATCAGTTCATACATTCATGCAACGTAATAGTCACATGATAAATGCCATCAAGTGTTTCAGCCAATCAGTTCATCGTCTTCACTGTTACCAACTTGCACTATTTACATAAACTTTCTTTTAAAAAGAATATTATAAAAAGTGTACAATCAACAATAATGTATACAAGAAATAAAAACACACAAAGGTAAGGTAGTACACTTGATTTAAAAATATACGTGCAATATAAGATTTTTTTTTTAAATTTTGAAAACTTTTAGAAGAATCTTAACCCCTTAACTGACAAGGAAAAGTTACTAAATTCCTCCCCCTCCCCAGTGCCACCGTTTTCCCACAGATGCGTGTTGTTACGCGGTTCATTGGAGAAAAAGAAAAGACGTATTTTTCCACCTAAAAATTGTTTACTTTCACTTTAAAAAAGAAACGGATAAAATAATAAAATGAAAATAAAAAATTTAATCTCTAGAGTTGCAACGTAACAAAAAAAAAATATTGCGTGGAATGCCACGCGATAGAAGTGAAACTTCTTGATACATTCGCTTCTCCAGGAGCAATACGAAGATATTTCTCTTCATTCCATAACAACGTCTGTTGCTGGGCTGTAAGACTCTCTTCAATAGTTATATTTTCACTGATTTCATCTTGAAGAACTTGAGACGCACTCTGTTTGAAATTGAAGAAACTATCATCAATTGTAACATCATACATTCTGTACAGTGGAGTAGCTACTAAGTATTGCAACCATGTTTTGATGTTCTTTTAGTAACAAACCATCAGATAACTAGTTCTGTGAATTTTCCTCCGTTTGATGTGAACATTGACACAGTAATCATCATGAACATTCCGTGGAAGTCGATTGACCATTGTATTGACCCGGGGTAGGCATTAAGTCGATCGCGATCGACCGATGAACCGCCAAGACATTTTGGGGTGACCGCCTTCACGTCAAATTTACCGGATTATGCATGTTCGCTGCATTGAAACGTCAACACACCACGGTTCCAGCAATCGTTCATAGTTGTTCAAACAATCAACTTGAACATTTTATGTTACTTGAATTTTTGTATTAAAAATAGTATAATCTGTCATATTTTAAAAGAGGCATTTAATGTCGGAAACAAGTGTCAGTTTTTCTTTACAATGGTGAATGCAAAATGTGTGTGCTATATACACTCATGGACAAAAAAATTAGCACACCAAGAAGGAGTCGTCAAAATGAAACGAAATGTACATACGTAATGACTACTTTGAAATAAGTAAATGATTAGAAAATCAAAGAAAAAAGATCAGTTATTTCAGAGAAAAAGGCAAAAGAACGGAGGATTTAATACCCTGTTGAACCCCCTCTAGCACGAATGCACGATGCGATACGATCGGCCATTGAGGCATACAAGTTCTGTATGATGTCTTTAAAACGTTTCATTCCATATTTGCTGTAACCGTGCCTCTAGTTTGTTCAAACTCATGGGATGCCCAACTCGCCGTCCCAAATGAACCCAATGTGCTTGGTTGGAGACAAATCTGGGTACGGGCAGGTTAAGGAAGGGTAGTAACAGTGTGGAGACAGGCTTGTGACTCCCTAGCCATGTGAGGCATGTATTGTCTTGTTGAAAAATGGTTCCTGGGAGCTGTTGCATGATGGCAACACATGTGGTTGCAGGATGTCATGGACATACGCGCTGGGCTGTCATGGTGCCGCGATCAATACTAGGGGGTGACCGTGCATTGTAGGCAATGACACCCCATACCACAACCAGCTGTGAGAGCGGTGTGTCGCTGTAAAGCAGAGGCCGGAATGAGGCGTTCACACGGGGTCTCCACACATGAACACGATTGTCATCACTGCTGAGATTGAATCTGGATTCGTCGCTAAAGACAACCTGGTTCCATTCCGCTGCAGTCCAGTTTCCTCGTGCGCGGCACCACTCCAAACGGAGGCGTCGATGGTTCGGAGTCAAGGGCAGCACACGTAATGGGTACCGTGATGCCAAATGTCCTTCAGCCAGGTGCCTTCGTATGGTTCGAGAAGACATAGGGGCCCTAGTGAAGGTGCTACCTGTGCCTGGATGGCGGCCGATGAAGCAGTTGGCTGTACGCGTGCATTTCTTACGATGTGGAGGTCTTCTCGATGACTGGTCTGTCAAGGGCGTCTTAGCCTGGTCTTCCCTTAAATGACATCTCTCGATCCACTGGTCCCAACACCTTCTCACAACACAATCAGAGCGGCCTAATTGACGAGCTACTCGCCTAGCTGACCATCCAGCTTTTATCATGCCGATGATTCTCCCCTCTCAAACTGCGACAGCTGCTCATATTGTCTTCGAAAACAGCGCAAGGGCATGTCTACCTCAGCGCTTCCTTTGTAAACGATTCAGCACACTCAACAAGCTTTGGTTACCAGTTTTATACTCCACGGAGAACGATGTTAAACGCCCTTTACTGGCTATACGTAATGCGCAATCACGCTGCATTTCTAATCTCATTTGTATATCTCCCCGACATGTACCTTCATGCCAAGTTTTTGTTACGATCCGCAATTATTTCTTGGTGCGCTAATTTTTTTTGTCCATGAGTGTATATCATACAAGTGTAGCACTTCCAAAGAGATGAAACGTTGAAAGGCATTTCAAAAGTATACATACAAGTTCTGATAAAAACTTTCGTTTAAAAAGCGAATTGCGTAAGCAAAAATTAAAAGAATTTTAATCTCAATTAATCGGACAACAGACATGCTTTATTAATCCAATACTATATCTAAAGCTGCAACAGTTGCATCTTTTCATGTAAGTTGTGTTTTAGCAAAACGTAATAAACCTTTTGCAGATGATAAAGTTATATAAAAAAGCGTTAGTAGAAGCATCGATCCGTTATTTGATTCATTTAAAAACAAAAATGAAACTATTTCTGCAATTCAAAACCTACAACTTTCGCCGTAGAACTGACACGCGCCGTATAGAAATGATGAATTCTAATCTGCTGATTAGGTGAACGTAGATATTACTGCATTTGTTTTCCCTTGTGTGCAGTTTGACGAATCTACGGAAGTGGTAGATATTCCTCTACTTTGCAAATATATAAGAATGGTTTTTAAGAATATAAGTGTAAAAGAAGAATTATTAACAGTATTCCTTCGAAAGAGGAAAACATGGGGTGAAAAGTTTTTCTGTGCTTTCAAAAAATACAAAGAGGAGGGGAAAAATCCGCTTTATAAAGTTGTATCGTTGACAACAAAAGGGGCCCCATCCAACGACCGGCACAGTCAATGGCTTTCTGGCTATGAGTATCAGAGATGATGACTTACCATATTTCCTTTCTTATAATTGCATTATTCACCAACAGACCTTGTATTGTAACATTCTAAATATGCGTCATGTGATGGGAATCTGCATGAAAATTGTGAACTCAGTTCTAGGAAGAAGTTTTAAGAGAAGAATGTTTCGGGCACAACTCAAAGAAAATGAATCTGATTACGGGAATTGTTATATCATGCAGATGTTCATTGGTTAAGTCGAAGTATTTTTCTTACAATGATTCAGGGACCTACTACAGGAGGTAAAAGTTTTTTTTGGAATTAAAAAGTGAAGCATACGTTGAACTTAGTGATGCCGTTTGGTTGATGTA